>JAJPUD010003388.1:18863-38516 GCA_023553655.1 Myrmecobius fasciatus | reverse complement strand
TTGCTCATAAAGATCCTGACTTTCCCTTGGCAGATATATTCCCAAATGTTTTATACTATTGATAGTTATTTTGAATGGAATTTCTCTTTGTATCTCTTGCTGTTACATTTTGTTGGTGATGTATAAAAATGCTGATGATTTATGTGGATTTATTTTGTATCCTGCAACTTTGCTAAAGTTGTGGATTAATTCTAATAGTTTTTTAGTTGATTCTCTAGGGTTCTCTAAGTAGGCCATCATATCATCTGCAAAGAGTGATAATTTGGTTTCCTCATGACCTACTCTAATTCCTTTAATCTCTTTTTCTTGTCTTATTGCCAAGGCTAGCATTTCTAACACAATATTGAACAGTAATGGTGATAGTGGGCAACCTTGTTTCACCCCTGATCTTATTGGGAATGGTTCCAGTTTATCACCATTACATATGATGCGAGCTGATGGTTTTAAATAGATTCTACTGACTATTTTAAGGAAAAGTCCATTAATTCCTATACTCTCTAATGTTTTTAATATCAATAATGTTTTTATCAAATAGTTTAGTTAGTTTAATAATGTTTTTATCAAATGCCTTTTCTGCATCTATTGAGAATATCATGTTTTTTTGTTAATTTGGTTATTAATATAGTCAATTATTAATAGTTTTCCTAATATTGAACCATCCCTGCATTCCTGGTATAAATCCTACTTGGTCATGGTGTATTATTCTGGGAATGATTTTCTGTAATCTCTTTGCTAATATTTTATTTAAGATTTTTGCATCAATATTCATTAAGGAAATTGGTCTACAATTTTCTTTCTCTGTTTTTGTTTCACCTGGTTTAGGTATCAGAACCATGTCTGTATCATAAAAGGAGTTTGGTAGGAGTCCTTCATTCCCTATTTTTTTCGAATAGTTTATATAATATTGGAGTTAATTGTTCTTTAAATGTTTGGTAGAATTCACATGTAAATCCATCTGGTCCTGGGGATTTTTTCTTAGGGAGTTGATTAATGACTTGTTCTATTTCTTTTTCTGAAATGGGACTATTTAAGTAATTTATTTCCTCTTCTGTTAATCTGGGCAATCTATATTTTTGTAGATATTCCTCCATTTCACTCAGGTTATCAAATTTATTAGCATACAGTTGGGCAAAATAACTCCTGATTATTGCTCTAATTTCCTTTTCATTGGTGGAAAGTTCTCCCTTTTCATTTTTGAGACTAAGTTTGATTTTCCTCTTTCCTTTTTCTAATTAAATTAACTAGAGATTTATCTATTTTGTTGGTTTTTTCATAAAGCCAACTTTTAGTTTTATTTATTAATTCAATAGTTTTTTTACTTTCAATTTTACTAATCTCTCCTTTTATTTTTAGGATTTCAAGTTTGGTATTTGATTGGGGGTTTTTAATTTGTTCTTTCTCTAGCTTTTTTAGTTGCAAGTCCAATTCATTGATTTTCTATTTTTCTATTTTATGCAAATAAGCATCTAGAGACATAAAATTTCCCCTTATTACCACTTTGGCTGTATCCCACAAATTTTGGTATGTTGTCTCATTATTGTCATTCTCTTGGATGAAATTAGTAATTGTGTCTGTAATTTGTTGTTTCACCCATTCATTCTTTAGGATAAAATTATTTAGTTTCCAATTGCTTTTTGGTCTATTTTCTCCTGGCTTTATATTGCATGTGATTTTTATTCTGTCATGATCTGAAAAAAAAAATGCATTTATTATTTCTGCCTTCCTGCATTTGATTTTGAGGTTTTTGTGTCCTAACACATGGTCAATTTTTGTATAAGTTCCATGGACTGCTGAGAAAAAAAGTAAACTCCTTTCTGTCTCCATTTAATTTCCTCCAAAGATCTATCATACCTAACTTTCCTAACATTTTGTTTACCTCCTTAACTTCTTTCTTATTTATTTTGTGGTTTGATTTATCAAGTTCTGAGAGAGGGAGGTTGAGATCCCCCACTATTATAGTTTGGTGTCTATTTCTTCTTGCATCTCTCTGAACTTTTCCTCTAGGAATTTCCATGCTATACCACTTGGTGCATATATGTTTAGTATTGATATTGCTTCATCATCTATAGTACCCTTTAGGAAGATATAATTTCCTTCTTTGTCTCTTTTAATGAAGTCTATCTTTGCTTTTACTTGGTCTGAGATCAGGATTGCTACCCCTGCTTTTTTTTGTTCACCTGAAGCATAATAGATTCTGCTCCAGCCTTTTACCTTCACCCTGTATGTATCTCTATGTTTTAGATGTGTTTCTTGTATACAACATATTGTTGGATTCTGGTTTTTAATCCAATCTGCTATCTGCTTCTGCTTTAAGGGAGAGTTCATTCCATTCACATTCACAGTTAAAATAACTAATTCTGTATTTCCTGCCATCTTATTTACCCTAGCTTATGCTTTTCTCTTTCTTATACCCTTTCCCTCCTCCCTACTATTTTGCTTTTGAAAACCACTTCCCTCAAACAATCCTTCCCCTTTAGAGCCCCACCCACCCCTTCCCCCACCTTTCCCTCCTGTTTCCTTATAAATACGTCTATTATTCTCTCTGACCCAAATCTGATGAGATGGAGATTAACCCAATTTTCTTTCCCCTCCCTTTTCTCCCCTCAATCATTATAGGTTTTCTTTGCCTCTACATGTGATGTAATTTCCCTTATTTTAACCTCCTTTTCCTCTTCTTCCAGTGTTATCCCTTTTCTACCTCTAATTTCTTTTTCAGTTTATCATATCATAATAATCATAAAATCACAATAAACATATAATAATCATAAAATCACAGTAATCATATCATAATAATCATAAAATCATAGTAATCATATCATAATCATAATGTAATAATAGATTCATAAAATCAACCCTCATTCTATAAGTATCTATAACATAAATATAGTTCTCAAGAGTTTTTTTTTCTTGTTACCTTTTTATGTTTCTCTTGTGTTCTGTGTTTGTAGATCAAATTTTTTGTTCAGTTCTGGTCTTTTCAGTAGAAATAGGTGAAATTCTCCTGTATCATTGAATGACCATCTTCTACCCTGGAAGATAATGCTCATTCTAGCTGGGTAACTTATACTTGGCTGTAATCCAAGTTCCTTTGCCCTTCGGAATATCTGATTCCAGGCCCTTTGATCCTTCAAAGTAGAAGCTGCTAGGTCCTGTGTGATCCTAATTGTAGCTCCCCGATATTTAAATTGTTTCTTTCTGGCTTCTTGTAATATCTTTTCCTTGGTATGATAGTTCTGGAATTTAGCCACGATATTTCTGGGAGACTTAATTTTGGGGTTTCAGGAGGTGATCGGTGGATTGTTTCAAGGAGTATTTTGTCTTCTGGGTCTAAAATATCAGGGCAGTTTTCTTTTACGATTTCCTGGAAGATAGTGTCTAGGTTCTTTTTTTCATCATGGCTTTCAGGAAGCCCTATAATCCTTAGATTGTCTCTCCTGGATCTATTTTCCAGGTCAGTTATTTTTCCTAGGAGATATTTCATGTTTTTCTCTATCTTTTCATTTTTTTGTTTTTGTTCGACTGATTCTTGAAGTCTTGATGAGTCATTCATTTCCAATTGTTTGATTCTAATTTTTAATGTCTTATTTTCTTCAGTTACTGTTTTATTTCCTTTTGCAGTTGACCAATTACATTTTTTTGTTCATTGCATTCTTTTTCCATTTTTTCTATTTTATTTTGCAGTGATCTCATTTCGTTTCCCCATGTTTCTTCTCTCTCTCTTTTAATATTTTTTATGCAATCTTCAAAGAAAGCCTTGTGACATGGAGACCAATTTCTGTCTCTCTTTGGGGCTTTTTCTGGAGTTGCTTTACCTTTAGGGGCCTCAGGATTTGAGGTCTGTTCTTCCCTCTCTCCATAAAAGTTGTCTATGGTGAGAGCTCTTTTTGGTTTTTTATTAATTTTTTTTAAAGGTGTGAGGTCTGTTTAGGGCAAAGGTGGGACAGCTGCTTTAATTTGCCCTGGGGCAGTTCTGCTGATTGAGTTATTTCAGGAACTGGGCAGTTCTGCTGATTGAGTTATGTCGGGTGCTGGGCAGTTCTGCTTTAGTTCATCCTGGGGGGTTCTGCTGATTGAATTATTTCAGGTACTGGGCAGTTCTGCTGATTGAATTATTTCTGGTGCTGATCAGTCCTGTTGTTTGATTGATTGCTTTAAGGTGCTGTGTAATGGCAGCTAGGTCCAATGCTCATCAGGGGTTCAGTGGTTCACAATCTATCCCCCTCAAAAGGCAGACCCTCCAAACCACCTGCCCACAATCAGGACAGATTGGTCCAAGAGGCCCGCAGAAGACTCCCAGGTGTGTGAAAAGCACAACGCTCCCACTGCTGTTCCGACTCCTGTTCCAGCTCCCTGCTCCAGCTCCGTGCCCCAGTCTCCCTGCGCTGCAGTCTGGGTTCAGCAGACTACCCCCTGCCCAATTAAAACAGACCTGTTTTGAGGTTCTTCCAGAGTATCTTCTTCTAGAATAGTGTTGTCCTCCAGATATTGTGGGTTTTTTGCTTCAAAATCAGTCTAGAGGCTTCATATGTTGTTGGTTTGAGGGGAGGTTAGAGGAGGTTACAGAGACTCCTGTCTGATCTCTGCCGCCATGGCTCCACCCCTGGAAGGAAGTCAGTACATAAAACTCTCAGTAAGAAATTTATTCTCAATATAGCTTAGCTCCTTGAAAACTTGAAGTTTTAGAGATAACTAGTGATACTCAATGCACTGAGAGGTTGAATGATTTATCTGGAGGTCACATAGTCATTATGTGTCAGAGACAAGACTTGAACTCAGGTTTTCATAGCATAACTGTCAGCTCTCTGCTACAAACATACCTCAAAATTCAATGAAGAATTGTATTGGACTCTTCAAATTAAATCAATATGAACTTCAGTAATAGTTGACTTGAATGCCAAGAGAGAGACAAGGAAAAGCATGTTGGAAAATATGACTCAGTATTTAAAGGAAAATAAAGAGGGCTAAATCTTGGATATTTGTTGCTTTTAATGGGAATTGTAAAAGTAGCTAAATGTTTTGTTGGATGAATGACTTTAGTAGTTATGTACCAACTCAAAATAATTTTTTTCTTTATTTGTGAACTTTTCTGAGTAAATAGATAGTATGGTCATCCAAAAGAAATTCACATCAAGTGTTCCTAGAATACTTTCCCAAGTGACCTATCCCTGAGTCTTGGAGTTGACTACATATTAACTATTCCTCTCTAAATCCTTTGGGTTTCAATGAAAACTTCATTTGTGTCCAAGCAACTTAACTGGAGGACAGAAGCTCAATTGGAAATTTAGCAAAGACTCAGACTTGGCACAAGCCTTTTTCTGGGGAATGAAAAGGAGGTGTGAAACATTGAAATACAATGGATGATTTAAGTGCCAAAGACTTATTGAGGTGGTGACCCTCCCTGGATAGAGTCCATACTTAACTGTATCATCTATACCACACCTTGAACACTTAATTAAGATTTACAATAATGATGAATAATTGTCTTTTTCAAAACAAATAGGAATACAAAGAGCTCACATCTGTAGAGTTCTTTAATCCTTTTTTTTGAGTTCTTTAATCCTTAACAAGCACTTTCCTCACAATTAAATTCAACAAAAAGCTGTTAAGCATTTATTACTGCCCAGCACAATCTAAAGTGTTCTAAATGGAAAGACAGAAATAAAATAATTCTCTTTTAAATGTTTCTCCTTAAGAGCAGGAGCTGCTTTTTGTTTGTCTTTGTACCTTCAGTGCTTAGAAAAATGCTAGGCACATAGTAGGTACTTATAAATGCTTGTGATCCCAAGGAGTTTAGGTCCTATTGGGGGAAACAACAAAAACCAATGAAGTGAATATCACTATTTCCATTTGCAGGTTTTTATTTTTCAGAACTCTGAGGTTTGTGACCTGCCCATATCAAGAATAAGAAGCAAGATTAAAACATTGGTCTTTCCTTTTACTGCTACATGCTGTGTCCTCATAACTACAACAGAGTGCTTAACATACAATAATTCTATGGAAATAATAGGTATTTAATTGTTTTTTAATTTGGTATTTCTTTAATATCTATCTTCCCCACAGTCTTACTCATGATTGAATCATTTTCACTATTAGGGCTGCATTTCCACAAGGATATGTGTTTTTACAATCACTAGCTATGATAAAGTAATGGTGCAAGTAACATCCATAATCCATAAGACCTTGAAAGGATCAACAGACAGATACACATGAACAAACCTAATCGCTATTTGCCTTCTTTGCTTTCTCTTCCATCACTACTCCCGTCCCTCACTTCTTCCAACAAAGCTATAATTCCTCACATATCCATTCTCACATACCTTTGAAAACTTTGCTACACATCAACAAATAGCTCAACTAAAGCTGTATAGGACTCCTCAGAATCTAAACACTATCTTTCATCTCTATTCCTAACATCAGACTCAACAGCCTAACACAAATGGGAAAGACTTCCCAAGAAAGGACATGGAACTGACCAACCCATTCCCAAATGTAATATCTGCTCCTTTTGTTACAGCTTTCCAAGAATTTTGTTGATGGGTACAAATTGTACAATGGTATCCTTTTGCCTAATAGTTCAAAATATTGTGTTTACTGTGTCTAATATAAAAATCTATCAATCATTGGCTATGCATTTATCACTTACCACATGTGAGTTATAAGGAATACAAGAAAATTTAAGAAAGAAGCATTACATTCAAGTTGCCTATAGTCTACTTGTAGAGACAAAACATGCAATTGAAAAATAGTAGTATAGCAAATGGTATATAAGAAACAAATGCTCTGGAATTAAAAGACAACAGGGAACTTCAGAGGGACATACAACAAACATTTAAATATCTCCTATGTTTAAAACACTGTGTGAAGTGTTGGCATGGTGAGGAATAGAGAAAGACACAAGTAGAAATAAGGCAAGACCTCCAACCTCAAGGACCTTATTAAATGAGTCAACCTATAAAATGGGTAAGATGTGGATAGGCAGAGAGGAGGGAAAAGGAATCTATTTCAGGGAGAAGAAACAATATGAGCAAATAAATATATGGAGGCAGGAAAGTATAAAACATTTAGAGTTGGTTTTCTAGAAAAGAAAGTTATAGAGAGATCTAGATGATATTTGAATAGAAACTAGGGATCAACTTTGAATGACTAAATATTTTAAACTTTTGCTTTTAATTGGGAACTATTCAAAGTTCTGGAGCAGGTGAGTGATAATGAAAATACAGTTAGTTACTGATTAATATGAATAATGAATAGCTATGAATTGTTGCGTGTATTCAAATTTTCACTGTTTGAAGTTATGATTATTTAAAATATATCATTGGTGGTAGTCCAACGGAATTCCATTTAATTTGAATAATGGTTACCACTTCATGGGATTTACTAATCATACTAATCAGGACCTAGTTTTCATATTTAGTGAAGAATAATTTGATAATAATGTGCAAGATGGATTGGAGGAGGAAAATGCTTGAGGCAGTGACTGCATGTGGTAGTCCTCAACAAATTTTTGTAGAATGAATGAAAAATTAGTGGACTAGAATCTTCTATCTCCATCATACAGGAATTAACTCAGAGCTGCTGATTTCAATTGAAGCCTAGTGTTTTACAGAAAGGTAGGATCTAGGTATATAGACAAGTAAAGTACTATAGATGTTACAGATGGAAGAGTGAGATTTAAAATTTGCTTTTAAATTCCTGCAGATGTATCCCAAAAAAGAACTAGATATATACCACATAAGGTAGGTTGAATCCCTAAATGAGTTCTACAATTAATCTGATGAAATTACAGGATGTGGCCCTTTGTTTGGCAGCAGCTGAAGGGTACCTTCCCATGGAAATGGGCACACCACTGCAACTTTGCTTGGAGGACCCAGACAATTTCTGTGATAAAATTCATTACCTTTTCCCTAGATCTACTTCCCTTCCTAAATATCCTATTTGGTCAAATCATCATTTTTTTCAATCCCCATGCTCATGAATGAAGAGGATTCGGTATATATAATTTATCCAGATTTTAGCAAAAATTTTGATAAACTATCTCATAATATTTTTGTGAAAAATATGGAGTGATTCAAATTAAATGATAATACAATTAGATGGATTCCAAACTAGTCAATTGAGCATACTCCAAGAGTAGTTTTTAAGGATTCGGTGTTGATATGACAAGGGGAAAAGAAAGGAAAGGGAGGGAAGGAGGGAAGGAGAGAGAGAGACAGAAAAAGAGAGATAGGAGAGAAATGGGACTTCCACATCTGTTAATGTTCTGCCAAAAACATACTGAACATACTGTTTTCCCATCATGGTGCTGTGGGTGTGGAAGAAGTACTAGAGGGCACATTTCCTGTCCCAAGTCCTATATTTTCTCTTCCTGAAGGGAGGAAGTCAGAGCAGCATGACCCTGTGATCCAATGAGTTAACTACTATCATTAACTTTTACTTTTTCAGGTTCCAATTGGAGGCCCAAGTCTCAGGGGTTATTAAAAGTGCCCCAGAGGTTGGCTGTGGAATGCCAATTTTCTAGGACTCTATGTGTTTCTGTATATCTGTGTGTTTTTGTTTGAGAGTATGTGTATGTGGGAATTAGTAAGTATACATGAGAAAGACAGAGAGACAGAGACAGAGAGACAGAAACAGAGACAAGCGTGTTTATGTTGTGTTTTTGGAAAGAAGAGAGGTTTCTCTTCCTCCAGGCCCTTTTGTAAACTAGTTTTCAGATGAATCCTTGTCTTCTCCCATATACTTTATAATGTTTCAATAGAGATGTACTTTATGTTGTTATGGCAGATCACAACATTGTCCATGTTCTTTCCTAGATCTTTCATCAAAGGAAAGAGGGGCAGAGAGACAGAGACAGAGAGACAGACAAAGAGGCAGATAAAAAGACTGAACAAGTATAAGCATAAGAGTGAGTGAATGATCAAGGGACCAAAGTCCCAGAAGAGACAGTAAGGCATGGGATCAAAGAAAACAAGTGATGATTTGAACTTTGGCTAGGAGTGCCACATCATTCTCTCAGAAAGAACTAAGCATACTATGTCTGCAGAAGTTATATTAGAAAAGGATGGCATATGGTCCCAGAAAAGAGCCAAAACAGTTCATGGGAAAGTTTTTTTGAGCATAATAGTGATGTGGCAATAGGTTTGTGTAGATTTTTGATGAAAGACAAACATAGAGAAGGAACTATTATCATTACTATCACTCTCCCTCCAGTGATCTCTTTCACTTTAGCCATAAAAATGTTCAATCTAGGTTTCCTTCAGCTTATTTTTCTTCTCTTCCTTATTACTAAACTTCTGGAAAAGTGGTCTGTACTTGGTTTTTCTATTTCTTAGATCACTCACTCCTTAGTTTCCTACAATCTGGCCTCTGTTTCCACTACTCTACTGAAGCAGCCATTCCCAAATTTCCTGATGAACTTCTAATTGCCAAATTACAATGGCTTCTTCTCTGTCCTCATCTCCATCCTTAGCCTTTCTACAACATTTAATACTGTCAACTAAATGGCAATAATCTCCTCTTCATTGTCCACCATGAAACTGGTTTATTTTGGTTCTCTATCCCTGGACATTCTTTTCTCAATCATTTTTTTCTGCTTCCTCTTCCTCTCTCTAAATCTAGGTGCAGGTACCCCCGAATTTCTGCTCTCTATAACTTCTCTATATTATCTTTGACTATTGTGTCCTCTCCTATGGCTAAATGATTATCTCTCTGCTGATGGTTCCCACATCTTTATTTCTAGCTTCAATCTCTACCTTGAACCAGTCTCAACCTTCCAACTGCTTTCTAGACCTCTCTACTTGAATACTCTGCTAATAATTCAAACTCAGTTTATCAAAAACTGTTTTCAAAATTATCCTTCTCAAACTTCAAATGTCTCCTTGCTCCCCTTTTAGTCATTGGTATTCTCATTCTTTTAGTCAACCAGATTCAAAACCTGAGTCAATCTCCTTTCTCAATATGTATCCAATTACTTTATTTGAAATCCATAAAATATATCACATCTCTCACCTTTTTTTTCACATTTCAAGGACCAATTCCATAATCTGGGCCCACATCAACTTTCTCTTAGATAAGTGAAAATGGCCTCTTAACTAGATTTCCCAACTCCATTTTCTTCTCCTCTTTACTCTATCCTTCACATGCCTGTCAAAAATAATAGTTCTAATGCACAAGGCTGACCACCATACTGCCCAGACCTAATACTTTCAGGAGTTTCCCTTTCCTACTAATACAGTAAAATTCTTTAGCTTGGCATTCAAAGCTCTATATAATCTATTTTTCCAGATTCACTTTCTACTATTACTTTTTACTCCCCCTATGCTCTAGGCAAAACAAAACACTTTTTCCCCTTGTCCAGTGCCTTCTTATCTTTGTTTATGTTATCTCTTATGTTTACTTATCTCTCATCTTTACCCAGTGAAATCTTTCATTTTTTTTCTTTTCTTATTCATTTGTTTATTTTAACACACTGCTTTATGAATTGATGTTGGGAGAGAAAAATCAGAGCAAAAGGGAAAAACTATGGGAGAGAGAAAAAAACAGAAAAAAGAAGTAAACATAGTATGTGCTGATTTACATTCAGTCTCCTTGGTTCTTTTTCTGGATAAAGATGGCATTTTCTGTCCAGAGTCTATTGGGATTACTTTGAATCACCGAACCACTGAAAAGAATCAAATCTTTCATAGTTGATCATCATACATTCTTGCTGTCATTGTGTACAATGTATTCCTGGTTCTGCTTGTTTTGCTTAGCATAAATTTGTGTAAATTTTTCGGACTTTCTAAAATCAGCTTTATCATTTTTATAGAATAATAATATTCCATGAGTTTTGTATACCATAACTTGTTCAGCCATTCCCCAATTGATGGGCATATACTCATTTTCTAATTCTTTGCTACCACAAAAAGAGCTGCTACACACAGTTTGCCTATGTTGGTGTTTTCCGCTCCTTTACAATTTCCTTGGGATACAGATCCAGTAACAGCATTGTTGGGTCAAAGCATATGCACACAGTTTTATAGCCCTTTGGGCACAGTTCCAGATTGCCTTCCAGAACAGTTGGGTCATTTCACAAGTCCACCAACAATGCATTAGTGTCTCAATTTCCCCACATCCTCTCCACCAATTATCATCTTTTCCTGACATTCTAGCCAAAATAAGAGCTATGAACTGGTATCTCACAGTTGTTTTAATTTGCATTTCTCTAATCAATAGTGATTTAAAGCATTTTTTCATATGACTACAGATGGCTTTAATTTTATCATCTGAAAACTGTTGATATCCTTTGACCTTTTGGAGAATGACTTGAATTCTTATAAATTTCACACAGTTCTTTATATATTTTAGAAATGAAGCCTTTATCATAAATACTGGCTGTAAAGATTTTTTGCAAGATTTGTACTTCCCTTTTAATCTTATTTCTTGTTGGTTTTGTTTGTGCAAAACCTTTTTAGTTTAATGTAATCAAAGTTATACATTTTACCTTTCATGATGTTCTCTACTTACTCTTTGGTCACAAATTTCTCTCTTTTTCAAAGATATGATAGGTAAATTATCCCTTATTCTCCTAATTTGTTTATGGTATCATCCTTTATTCCCAAATCATGTACCAATTTTGACTTTATTTTGGTATAGAGTATGAGATGTAGGTCTATGCTGAGTTTCTGACATATTATTTTCCAGTTTTCCCAGCAATTTTGTCAAATAGTGAGTTATTATTCCAGAAGCTAGAGTTTGGGAGTTTATCAAATACTAGATTGCTATAGGCCTTGATTATTGTATCATGTGTATCTAATCTATTCCACTGATCCACCATTCTTTTCTTAGCCAGTACCAAATGGTTTTGATGACTGCTGCTTTATAATATAGTTTTAGGTTTAATAGTGCTAAGCCACCATCCTTTGTATTTTTTTCATTAATTCCTTTGATATTCTTGAACTTTTGTTCTTCCAGATGAATTTTGTTATTATTTTTTCTAGTTCTGTAAAATAATGTTTTGGCAATTTGATTGGTATGACACTAAATAAGTAGATTAATTTAGGGAGAATTGTCATTTTTATTATATTAGCTCAGCATAGCCATTAACAATGGATATTTTCCCAATTGTTTAGATCTGACTTTATTTGTGTGAGAAGTGTTTTATAATTGTGTTCACATAGCTCTTGGGTTTGTCTTAACAGGTAGACTCCAAAATATTGTATTTTATCTACTGTAATTCTAAATGGAATATCTCTATCTCTTGCTGGTGGGCTTTATCAGTAATATATGGAAAGGCTGATGATTTGTGTGAGTTTATTTTGTATTCTGTAATTTTGCTAAAGCTGTGAATTGTTTCCAATAGGTTTTTAGATGATTTTCTGGGATTCTCTAAGTAAATCATCTGCAAAGAGTAATAGTATTATTTCCTCATTACCTATTCTAATTCCTTTTTCTTTTCTTATTGCTAAAACCAGCATTTTTAGTACATTGTTAGATAATAGTGATGATAATGGACATTGTTATTTCACCCCTGATTTTATTGGAAATGCATCTAGCTTCTTTCTGTTACAAATAATGCTGTAGGTTTTAGATACATACAGCTTATTATTTTAATGAAAGTTCCCTTTATCTCTAGGCTCTCATGGGATTTTTAATAGGAATGGGTACTGTATTTTGTCAAAAACTTTTTCAGCATCTATTGAGATTATCATGATTTCTGTTGGTTTTGTTATTGATATGGTATGGTAATAGTTTTCCTGATATTGAACTAGCCCTGTATTTTTGGTATAAATACCGTTTGGTCATAGTGTATTATCCTGTGGCTAAGTTGCTGTGAATGCTTTGCTAATATTTTATTTATTTATTTTTTGCATCAATATTCCTTAGGGAAATTGGTCTGTAAATTTCTTTCTATGTTTTGCCTCTTCCTGGAGTTTTAAGCATCAGTACCATATTTGTGTCATAGACAGAATCTGGCAGTACTCCTTTTTTACCTACTTTTCCAAATTGCTTAAATAGTATTGGAATTAATTGTTGTTTAAATGTTTGATAGAATTCACTTGTGAATCCATCTGGCCCTAGAGATTTTTTCTTAGGTAATTCATTAATGACTTTTTCTAAAATGCGATTATTTAAGTAATTTATTTCCTCTTCTGTTAATCTGGGTAATTTATATTTTTGTAAATATTCATTCATTTCAGTTAAATTGTCAGAATTGCTGCTATACAGTTGGGTAAAATAGCTCCTAATTATTGCTTTAATTTCTTTTTCATTGGTGGTGAGTTCACCCTTTTCATTTTTGATGCTGGTGATTTGTTGTTTTTTTTTTTCTTTCCTTTTTCTGCTCAAATTAACCAAAGATTTATCTATTTTGTTGGTTTTCTCAGAAAACAAACTCTTAGTTTTATTTATTAGTTCAATAGTTTTCTTGGTTTCTATTTTATTAATCTCTCCTTTTGAGTTTCAGAATTTTTAATTTGGAATTCAATTGGGGTTTTAACTTGTTCTTTTTCTAGCTGTTTTAGTTTCATGCCTAATTCATTGATTTCTTCTTTCTCTATTTTATTCATGTAACTATTTAGAGATATAAAAGTTCCTCTAAGAACTGCTTTGGCTGCATCTCACAGGCTTTGATATGTCATTATTGTCATTCTTTTGAATGAAATTATGGATTGTTTCTGTGATTTGTTGTTTGACCCACTCATTCTTTATAATTAGTTGTTCAACTTCCAATAGTTATTAGTCTATCTTTCCTTGGCCATTTATTGAATATGATTTTTATTACATTGTGGTCTGAAAAGGAAGCATTTACTGTTTTTGCCTTTCTGCATTTGATTGTAACATTGTTATATTCTAATATATGGTCAATGATACACAGTGCCATGTACTACTGAGAAGAAGGTGTATTCTTTTCTGTTCCTATTCAATTTTCTCCAAGGCTCTATCATATCTAGGTTTTCTAGGGTTCTATTAAACTCCCTAGTTTCTTTCTTGTTTATTTTGTGGTTAGATTTGTTTGATTCTGAGAGGGGAAGGTTAGGTCCCCATTAGAAGAGTTTAGCTGTCTATTTCTTTCTGTAATTAGCTTAAAATTTTCTCTAGGAATTTGCCTGCTCTACTACTTGGTGCATGCACATCATTATTACTTCATTATTTATGGTACTCTTTATTAAAATGTACTTTCCTTCCCTATCTCTTTTAATGAGATCTATTTTTACTTTTGCTTTATCTGGATTGGAATTGTTACCCCTGATTTTCTTTACTTCAGCTCAGGAATAATAAATTATTAATAATAAAAAGGCTAGAACAGCCTTTTACCTTTTCTCTGAATGTGTCAAATGTGTTTCTGGTAAACAACATGTTGTGGGATTCTGTTTTTTTAAAATTTTATTTTATTTGCAAAACATATGCATGGGTAATTCTTCAACATTAACCCTTACATAACTTTCTGTTACAAATTTTCCCCCCCAACTCCCCACCCCTCCCCTAGATGGCAGGATATCCACTACACATTAATTATGTTAAAATACTTGACAAATAGAATATATGTATACATATTTCCAAACATCATTGTTGTTCAAGAAAAATCATATCTACACGAAAGACATATCAGATAAAGGAAACACAATGTAAGCAAACATCAATCAAGAGTATGACAATGTTATGTTGTGGTCCACATTTCACATCCCTCTCTCTGGGTGTATATGGCTTTCTTCAGTGAACAATTAGAAGTGGTTTGAAACATTTCATTGTTGAAGAGAGCCATGTCCATCAGAACTGATAGTCATATAGTATTGTTGTTGCCGTGTATAATGATCTCCTGGTTCTGCTCATTTCACTCAGCATCAGTTCATGCAAGTCTCTCCAGGCCTCTCTGAAATCGTCCTGCTAGTTGTTTCTTACAGAACAATAATATTCCATAATATTAATATACCATAATTTATTCAGCCATTCTCCAATTGAAGGGCATTTATTCAGTTTCCAGTTTCTAGCCACTACAAAAAGGGCTGCCACAAACATTCTTGCACATGGGGGGCCCTTTCCTTCCTTTATGATTTCTTTGGGATATAGGCCCAATAGAAATGCTGCTGGGTCAAAGGGTATGCACAGTTTGATAACTTCTTGAGTATAGTTCCAAATTGCTCTCCAGAATGGCTCTATACATTCACAGCTCCACCAACAATGCATCAGTATCCCAGAAAGGACTCATTTCTAAAAATATATAGAGAATTATCTCATATTTATAAGAATTCAAGTCACTCTTCAATCGATAAATGGTCAAGGGATATGAATAGACAATTTTCAGATGATGAAATTAAAACCATCTCTAGGCATATGAAAAGTTGCTCCAAATCACTATTGATCAGAGAAATGCAAATTAAGACAACTTTGAGGTACCACTACACACCTGTCAGATTGGCTAAAATGACAAGAAAAGATAACGATGAATGCTGGAGGGGATGTGGGAAAGCTGGGATTCTAATACATTGTTGGTGGACCTGTGAACAGATCCAACCATTCTGGAGAGCAATTTTGAGCTATGCTCAAATAGTTATTAAACTGTGCATACCCTTTGACCCAGCAGTGTTTCTATTGGGCTTATATCTCAAAGAGATCTTAGAGGAAGGCAAGGGACCCACCTGTGCAAGAATGTTTGTGGCAGCCCTTTTTGTAGTGGCTAGAAACTAGAAACTGAATGGATGCCCATCAATTGGAGAGTAGCTGAATAAATTATGGTATATGAATGTTATGGAATATTATTGTTCTGTAAGAAATGACCAGCAAGATGATTTCAGAGACTTGCATGAACTGATGCTGTGTGAAATGAGCAGAACCAGGAGATCATTATACTCGGCAACAACAATACTATATGATGATCAACTGTGATGGTCATGGCTCTCTGCAACAAAGAAATGTCTCAAACCAGTTCCAATTGTTCAGTGAAGAAAGCCATATACACCCAGAAAGAGGGATATGAAATGTGGACTACAACATAACATTTTCATGCTCTTTATTGATGTTTGCTTACAGTGTGTTTTCTTTCTCTGATTATTTTTTTGTAGATAGGATTTTTCTTGCACAACAACTTGTCAAGTATTTTATCATTATTAACATGTAATAGACTTCCTGCCATCTAGGGGAGGGGTGGGGACTGGGGGTAAAATTTGGAACGGAAAGCTTTGTAAAGATCAATACTGAGGAACTACCCATACATATGTTATACAAATAAAAAGCTTTAAGGAAAAAATTTTTAATTAAAAAAATGAATATAATCTAACCTTCACTTTTTAGGCTCAGTTTCTAAGTTATTATATGACTTGCTCAAGGTTACCCAGACAATGTATAGCAAAGCTGGAATTCAAATGAAGACCTTCTCTCTACAAATCCCTCATATTTTCCACTATTGCCTCCAACAGAAAGTGGTCCCTCCCTTTTTCTTTCTTCATGATATTCTAACAATCATATTTTATGAGTATGTTTCACTCCCATTGGGTATTAAGCTCTTTGAAAGTAGGGACTGCATCATTTTTCCATCTTTGTCTCTCCAGAGTGTGGCACAATATAAAAATCATTAAATAAGTATTTATTTAATTTTACTTAATTTAATTCTTCCCCTGTTGTGTTCAGCTTAAAAGCAGGATAGAGATATCTGCAAGGAAATATATTAAATCTAGACACTTACTTATCCCCTCCATGCCCCCCAAAATGTTTACACATTGATCTAGGCTGCAAAAAGCTCATTATCATCAGCACTACCCAGGACTACATATGGGAAGAGGGAGGAAGAAAGAGACAGAGGCAGAGGCAGAAAGTATACAAGAGGGACCAGGAAGAGACTGTGTGGCACTTTGAGAAAGATGAAATGGCCCTTTAAGCTTTTCAGAAGGAGCAGCTGACTTCACAGAAATCATTTGGAGAACTAGGGTCCCTTCTCTTCTTCCCAGTGCCACTTCGAAATATTACAGCTGTCCAAAGCCAGCTAGGAACTACTCTTCAGAGGGGACTAGTTGAGTCTGTGATTTTCATAATATGTCTGCAAAACAGAAGGGAACAAACACCCTTCCTTCTGAGAGTTAGGAATTCAAATAGTCTAATGGCCCCTGGGTCTAATTCAATGTTATCTTGTTTCCATCCAGGAGGAGAGAGACTAAACAGGGCAGTATTTAGAGAAAAAAAAAACACCCAAAGACTCTACCAATGTAGAGAATGTCCCACTGGATATAGAGATCTTCTTGGTGCAAGATAGTTCAAAAATATCCTTTAAAGATGGAAAGAGTCACTGTTTCAAAGGCTTAATCCTGGATTAACTAAAAAATAATTTCCTCTGACCTCACAGAGCACTTTATACCTCTGTATATTCTTATTATGTTCTCTTCTGCCTTATCATTGTTGTATGGCATTATGTGTATGTGTATTTGTCATATCCACCCCACCCTCAATTAGATTGGAAACACCATGAGGATGGGGCCCATCTCAATTATCTTTCCATTTGCCTGGTGATAAACAGGTACTTAATTAATGGTTTATAATGGAGAAATGGATGCTCTTCTGCTGATAACTTTCACAGGATGTTGGCTTGGAGCTTACCTTCTTATTCAAATGGAAATTTTTCCCAAATTTGTATGAATGGGTCCATGTGACCCAGAAAATAAGAATGATTTTTCAGAAACAGAGCATAGTCTGAGATGAATAAAAAGCACAGGAAAAGTTATTCTGAAAGATTTATTTTTAAATGGTGTGTTGAATGGGGATCCCTGATAGAAGGGCTTTTCTGCTAACCTGGAAAACATCCAATCATCCCTGTGTAATAACTATGTTCAATTGGTATTTGGTTTTGGTTTGTTGTTTTTTTTTTAAACTATGCCTCAACCCAGTGATCGCATGGCAGGGCTCAGATACTGGCCTGCCAGATTGTCCAATCCCAAGAGATAACAGGCTGAAGCAAAAGCAGCCCTAATTAAGAGGCCAAAGTAGGGGATGGTACCCTGATAAAGCTGACTTACTTTATTAAAGTGTATGTCATTTTGGCTTTGACAGAATCTCTACTCGAGATCAGCATACATTAATGAGCCACATTATTAGAGAGAGATTGTTTAGAAGCTGCAAACCTAAGGTCACATGAAGTGCAATGCTCATATTAATTCGAAGTTTCTTCCCCTCTTTTTAAAAAAAGTCTATTTCAAAGCCAACAGAGCCTTGGATATACAGTAAGGTATGTGGGATACAAGGAACATGAACAGCCCATTAATCATGTGCTATCCCCCACCCCAAGAAATAGGCAGATGGCTTTGAACAAAAAAAAAGAAAGAAAGAAAGAAAAATCCATTAATTAGAGAGAGAGAGATGTAAGTTCCCACAGAGGAGGGGTTGTGGGGGGCGGTGGTTGAGTGTAATAGCCATTTTCTCCAGAAAGTTATCACACTTAAGAACAGATGCACAATAAGATGCCAAGGAGGCAAGATGTTAGGAAATGGGCAAATGGAAAGAAGACTAAACCTCCAGAGGATTTTCAAGGTGAGTCTTCAAACAGGACCATGTGAAAGTATTTCGTAAAGGGCTTAATACAACTAATACAGAATTGAAGTCATTGGGCAAGGGAGATAGTTCCACTAGGAGCCAAATTCATCATTTTCCATCATATTAAAGGAGGAGAAAATAAAAGATAGAAAGGATTGCAGCCTTAAAATGTCTCTCCAGACCAGGGGAATGCTGTGAATATATTGCCTCTTGAGGCCTGCTGTCAATATCAGAGGGATCTAAACTTCAGCCAAAGAAGATTAAAAAGTGAACTGTAATAATACACAGTAATAGTACTTGAGAAAACCCCAAAATCCCAGACTCCCATCTTACTGAATAATTAGATGACATTAGTGCACTTGTTTTCATACAAGCTGTTCACAGCGAATCTAACAGAAATGTCCAGAAAAGGCCCATTGGAATCTAAGAGAGGGAGGATCCAGATTGTAGTGAGATTTCTCTTTCCCAGAAGCACATAATTAATCAATCCTCTCCCCAAGCAAACAGGCACACAAAACTGTCCCTGTCTTCCTTGGCCCAGGGTTCAAATAAAACAAGCTGAATAGATTCAGATAACCTTACTTTGGGTTCTGGGTTTATTTGCTTATCCAGAAGGAGATTGGTCAGTCTACATGGTCCTGGAGCATAACTAATAAGAGTACAAATATGGACAACTGAATTTCAAGTTAGTCTGAGAAAGAAAAATATTTTCTTTAACCTGTATTTTGTTATTTCACAAAATTCTTATATTGGAGAAAAAAATTCTAGATCATCCTTCCAATTCCAAATCATTTGTGAATTCAAAAAATGCCCATTGTAGGTCTTCTCCTTGAAAGTATGTGGACATTGTATATGCAAATGTTATAGGATGGGTTATTTTATTAATTATTGCATAGGACAAGTGATGTTTTGACAACCATGAAAAATTATTCTGTTTATTTATATAATTGTCGAACTACACCTTACCTACTCTCCTTTCACCTGTTTCTCTCACTTTCATTCATTGTTCTCATTCATTTATTCAGTAAGTATGGATCTTAGAGACTGTGCATAGCATTGGGGGAAAGGACTATGTGGAAGTGTAAGACATGACCCCTGGCCTTAAAGGGCTTATACACACACACACACACACACACACACACACACACACACACACACACA
>JAJPUD010003388.1:0-17233 GCA_023553655.1 Myrmecobius fasciatus | reverse complement strand
AGAAGAAGAAGAAGAAGAAGAAGAAGAAGAAGAAGAAGAAGAAGAAGTAGAAGAAGAAGAAGAAGAAGAAGAAGAAGAAGGAAGAAGAAGTAGAAGAAGAAAGAAGAAGAAGAAGAAGAAGAAGAAGAAGGAAGAAGAAGAAGGAAGAAGAAGAAGAAAAAGAAGAAGAAGAAGAAGAAGGAAGAAGAAGAAGAAGAAGAAGAAGAAGAAAGAAGAAGAAGAAGAAGAAGGAAGAAGAAGAAGGAAGAAGAAGAAGGAAGAAGAAGAAGAAGAAGAAGAAGAAGAAGAAGAAGACGAAGAAGAAGAAGAAGAAGAAGAAGAAGAAGAAGAAGAAGAAGAAGAAGAAGAAGAAGAAGAAAGTTCTGGGAGAATGGCAGTGAGGAGAAGACATCCTTGGTTCTTTTGGCAGGAATGAGGTGATTGGGAAAGTAAAGGGCACTCAGTGATTAGAATAAATGGGATGATTTGTGTTTATGGATGAATTAATCCCAAGTCTAGAAAGGTGAGTGAATTGACTAAAGTTATATGACTGGTAAAATGTCAGAGTCAAGATTCAATGCCAGTTTTTTAGACTCACAGTCTAGGGAATCATTCATCATGATTGTAGTAATTAATAGGGGATCAAAATTAGGGTGAAATGCTTTATTTATTATCCTTTTCTCCAAGATAAATTAAGAAAGAGAGAGAGAGAGAAATGAAGAAAGAAAGAGAGGGGGGAGAGAGATGGAGGGAGAGAGAGAGGGAGAGATGGAGGGAGAGAGAGAGGGAGATGGAGGAGAGAGGAGAGACAATGAAAGAGAGGGGAAAGAGATATAAATGAATGAATGAATGAATGAATAAACAAATGAATTAATGAATCATATTAGTTAATGTAGCTGGTACTAATTAGCATGAGACTTTGAGCAAATGATAGCTTCTCAGTTTCATTTTCCTCATTGGTCAAAAGAAGTTGGGCTAGATCACTCTAAGATCTTCAATTGTGATGTTGTTATATTCTATGATTCTACATCAAAGAAGAATTCTCAGAAATCATCTAGATCAACAATCTTGGTATCTTGTCATTGAAATTTTTATTGAAGATGTACAATGAAGGGAAATTTACATCTGGAAGCTGTTTATTCCACTTGACAAGTTCAAATAGCAAGTTTTTCTGTACATAACTGACAAATGCCTCCTTATAGCTTCCACATATTGCTTCTAGTTTTTCCCTGTGGGTATAAGAAGAATTACTCTGTACACTTTTCTACATGACAGCCCCTGAAATACTTTAAGAGATGTTAATTCCATTAACTTTCTTTGGTTGGACAGACATTACCAGGTTCTTCCACTGATATCTTCTGGATGCACTCTAGCTTGTCAAAGTCCATGCTAATATGTAAGTTTAGTCCTGAGTTAACCAGAAGATACTTCTGAACCTGCATAGCACTTTGTGCCTCTCATATGCTATTGTATTCTATTCCTGTCATCATCATTGTATGTTGCTATTGTTCAGTCATTTTAGTCATGTCTGATTCTTCCTGACCCCACTTGGATTCCAGCTCATCTTACAGATGAAGAAACTTAGACAAATAGGGTTAGGTGACTTGTCCTGGATCATATAGCTTGAAAGTGTAGAAAGCCTGGTGTGAACTCAAGATGAGTATTCCCTCTATGCACTACTTTACCACATAGCCATGCATTTGTGTGTCTGTTTCATAGACACTAGACTGTAAGCACCAGGAGGTCAAGTTCAATTATTTTATTTATTTATTTTACAAAGGCAATTGGGGTTAAATGACTTGTACAGAGTCACACAGTTAGGAAATAGTGTCTGAGATCAGATTTGAACTCAGGTCCTCCTGACTTCAGGGCTTATGCTCTATCCACTATACCACCTAGCTGCCCCGAGTTTAATTATCTTTATATCTCTCTTAGCAACAAGTAAGTGTTTAATAAATGGTTTCTAATTGATTGATTCTATTGTTTAACAGGAAGAGAGGACTAGGAGTCTCATATTCAAATGGAGTCCAAGCTTATCCATTTTGAATATTAAAAAAGATTAACTTATATTTAGATGAACTTATTTTCATTTGTGATCATTGTACTTTGATATCATTCTACCTGAATATGTCCATAGCATTTTTTGGCAAGATAATTGAATAGTTTGTCATTTCCTTTTCCAGTGGATGAAAGCAAACAGAGTTAAGTGACCTGCCCATGGTTATAGATGTAGTGTCTGAGGCCACATTTGAATTTAGGTCTTCTTGACTTCTGGCACAGTACTCTCCACTGAGTTACCTCACTGTCCCAGAAATGACTTGTCCCCTACAAATTGGTTACAAAATCTCAACTGGTCCCTCATTGCATCAAGCAATTATTTTATACCTTCCTAATTGATTCATTATCCTACTTACCACAATAACTTTTCTCAACCTTTTTATAGTTCTTCAAGCTTTCAAAGCTCCTTCTCTACTTATCCTCTCAGCTTGCCTGAGAACCTTGCCTCATATCTCAATAAAACAAATTGGGACCATTCATCAAGAGCTCTCTCTACTCAATGTCTTTTCATCTCACTTCTCTCAGATGCCTTCCTTCATTATGTCCTCCTTTATTCTTATATCACATGAAGAGGTGTACCTTCTAGCCTCTATATACACAAATGATCCCATTCTTCTATGTTTTCTCTGGTAGATTGTCCCCTCTATCAAGATTACTTTTACCAATCCTTAGACTCTCTCTGACTACTGTCTGCTTCTCTCCTGCTTACAAACATGGGAGAGCCATCATTAAAAAAAAATTCTGGAACTGGAAAGTGAGTGGATGCCCATCAATTGGGGAATGGCTGAATAAATGATGGTATAAGAATGTAATGGAATACTATTGTTCTATAAAAATGATCAGCAGGATGATTTCAGAAAGGTCTGGAGAGTTACATGAACTGATGCTAAGTGAAATGAATAGAACCAAGAGAACATTGTACACAACAACAAGATTATGGGATGATCAACTCTGATGGACATGGTTCTTTCAACAATGAGGTGATTCAGGCCAAATCCAATAGACTTGTGATGGAGAGAGGCATATGCATCCAGAGGGAGGACCATGGGGACTGAATGTGGTTTACAACATAGTTTTCCACTCTTTTGTTGCTATTTATTTACTTTTTAAATTCTCTTTTTTTGTTTTTGATTGATAGTTTTTTGTGCAGCATGATAAATGTGGAAATATGTTTAGAACAATTGTACATGTTTACCTATGTTGAATTACTTGCTATCTAGGGGAGGGAGATGGGGGGAAGGAAGGGAGAAAAATTTGGAACATAAGGTTTTACAAGGATGAATGATGAAAACTATCTTTGCATATATTTTGAAAAAAATTTATTACTAAAATAATAGCTCTCACTTCATCCATTCATTTCTATTAGCTATCATCCTATATCTTTCCATTCTATTGTGGCTAAACTACTTGAGAAGAATCAGTGCCTTGATTTTCTTTCCTCTGTCTCTTTCCTTAACTTTTTACAGTATGATTTCTAATCTTATTATTCAACTGAAATCACTTTCTTCAAGTTTATCAATGATCTCTTAATTGTTATATCTACTAATAGTCTTCTCAAACTTTATCTTATGTGCACGACTCTCATCCTTTAGAACCTCTGTTTTGTTTTGTTTTGTTTGCATTGCCTTCTCCTGATTCCCTTACCCATCTTACTTGTCCTCAATATTCTTTGCTGGATCCTCACCCAGGTCATGTCAATTAAATATAGGTCTCTCCCAAGGCTTTCTCCTTGATGTTTTTCTCTTCTCTATATATACCATTTCATTTAGTTATCTCATCAGCCCCCATGGATTTAATTATCACCTTTATTCAGATAACTTTCTTTAAGAAAGCTTTTTATTTTCAAAACACATGCATAGTTTTCAACATTCACCCTTGCAAAAACCTTGTGTTCCAAATATTCCCCTCCTTTTCTCCTACCCCTCCCCTAAACAGCAAGTAATCAAATATATGTTAAAGATGTGAAATTCTTCTAAACATATTTCCACAATTATCATGCTGCACAAGAAAAATTAGAAAGAAAACAAAAGGCAGGCAAACAACAATCAAAAAGTAAAAATACTATGTTGTGATCCACGCTCAGCACCCACAGTCCTCTCTCTAGGTGCAGATAACTCTCTCCATCACAAGACTATTGATACTGGCCTTATTCAGATGATTTTCAAATCTTCTTATCTAGTCCAGACTTCTTTCCTGATCTCTATTTTGATATCTTCAACTGCCTACTGGACACTTCAAACTGTGTGTCCTACTGATCCTGGAATCAGGAAGACCTGAGTTCAGATTTGACACTTATTAGTCATGTGACCATGGGTAAGTTATTTAATACTAATTGCTTACTCCATCCCTCCAAAATACTGAAGCTTTCTTACAATCTTTTAAAGCAATCTACCATTTCCATTATGAATATCTGAAAAAGCAAAGCTAAATAACTGTATCCCAGGAAACAGGATAATAAAATTTTCATCCCTCTTCTGTGCAGTGACAGGAGTCTATGAAATCAAAATGTTTCATAAAATGAGTATATTTTTGTTTTTTTAATTTGCCTGTTTTTATTTGTTATAAGAGAGAATGTAATCTAAAGAGTGTAGACTTTATCTAAAAAGTATTATGATACAGATAAAAAGAACATTAATTAAAAAAAAACTTTTAAGAAACCAAGAACCAGAGAAACCGACCTACTTAACCACAGTCACACAGATAGTAACAGTAACACAGATAGCAAGCCAAAACTTGACTCTAAGTATTTTGATTTTAAATTTATTGTATATACTTCATCTCTAGCCCAGAGATTAGAGACTGGCTGGCCAAATTGTGTCACATTGATACAATTGAGTACTACTGTGCTATAAGAAATAATGAACTGATGATGAATGGAATGAGTAAAACTAGGAGAATGATTTATACTAAAATGACAACATTGTAAAAAACAAACAGCTTCAAAAGACATAACAAATTTGATCAATGAAGTGACCAATCATGAGTCCTGATCCAGTGATGAAGAAGAAGAAGAAGATCCACACACCTCCCAAGTGAGAGTTTATGCAGAATGAATTAAGAATTTTTTGGATTTCATCAGTGTGGAAATTTGTTTTGTTTGACTATGTATATTTGTTATAACAGTCTTATTTTTCAGTGTGGGAAAAAACAAATTTTTGTTAAGTGGAAAGCATTTTTATTAAAGGAATATGCTTAAACAACTCTATTTTCTACTATATGGAAGATAGAGAAGTGGAGATGGAGCAAAGATGAACTATTCTAGGCTGACATGATTAAACAAAGAATAAAGAAAAGCACCTTAAATGAAATGTACTCCCTTCTTCCTAACATACAAGAAAATCCTATGTGTGTTTGTACATGTATTCATGTATATTGCACTCACACACACATATACATAAATACACACTTATTCTGACCCTGCCAGATACAAAGGAAAAAATTCCTACTCTCACAGGATCATATAATTTTAATGCCATAATAGACTTTAAAGTTTATGTATTCCAACATTCTCATTTTACTGAGAAGAAAATTCAGAAAAGTTACATGACTTGCTTGTGGCCATATTTGCTAAACCAGTCAGTGATAGAATGAGAGCACTTGACTCAAAGTCATACACCATAAAAAAGTTATGGTGACAAAAAGTTACATGTTCCATGTCACTCCGTTTGAGGGCTCACACATATAATATGTTCATTTTCAGTTGGAAAGATTCCTATAGTTTTGATGTCCATCAATCCTAATTCAAAAATTCATACAAGAAAAAGCACTAAGTCAAGTGGTAGAAACCCAGATGTGCCTCTTGCTGGCTTTGTTGCCTTTATTAAGTCACTTAAATTTGATGATACTCAATTTCTTCATCTGTAAAAGGATAGGAATCTTGGCCCTCTTTACTTTTTAAGGGTTGTTGTGAGGGAAACACTTCACATGCTTTGAAGTATAAATGTGAACAATTTTTCCCCAAAAAAATATATTGAGTCTTTATCGTGTGTAAATAATAACACAACGAATCATTCCTTGCATCTGACAATCTCATGAAAAGAAGACAGTCAGCATTAGAGGATTTGACTGACTTGAAAAATAAAGCTCTGCAAAATGTGTTTTCTTATTTGTGGCAATTCTTTCACAAAAGAGAACTATTCCTGTCATGAGGAAATCAAAGAAGTTTACAGGAAATGAAGATTTTGAGCAAATATCAGTTATTTTCAAGAAATGAAGAAACTGTCTAGACTAATACTGGATATCAACTATCTTGCTTGCATAATATAAGGAGAGATAAGATTTTCCAAATTTAATATCTACTGGATTAAAAATAAATATATAGACAGAAATGTTACTTTTTCCTAAGACAGGTTTTGCATATTTTACCTATTGTACCCTCCAGAATACATTCTTAGTCCTGCATAAATAATAAATAACATAATAATGAATGTCATATATTGCAAAATCCAAAATATCCATCACTCAGATTTATAGTTAGGCAAGGGATAATTTGCAATCACAAATCAGTTTTTTTGTTTTGATAAAAATGACTTTCACACACACACACACATACGGAGAACTTCTAATTTTATGTGTAAGGATCTCTAGAGAATAATTTAATATGGTTCTCAAGGGGTCAGCGAAGCACTGTAAGGCAGAAATGAAGGAAAACAATAGGCCCAGCTTTATTACAGACTCTGGGA
This sequence comes from Myrmecobius fasciatus, assembly GCA_023553655.1. NCBI lineage: Eukaryota > Metazoa > Chordata > Mammalia > Dasyuromorphia > Myrmecobiidae > Myrmecobius > Myrmecobius fasciatus. The sequence continues at coordinate 10,514 of JAJPUD010003388.1, read as the reverse complement.
CAAAGCCTTTGTGCATCAGGATTGTAAATAAGTCAGATGCAGAATAGGTAAAGGTGGTATCAAAAGAAATCAAACCCAGCCTCATTGTCTCATTTTACAGGCATTTGCAGCTCAGCCCATCCGTCTGCAAGTGTCAGGGCTGGGAAAGGCTGCTGTCCATGGTGACGGCTTATTATTCCCCAAGCCCCATCCACAGGAACAATAAGGATCAGTGAGAGAGGAATATTTCCACAGACAGTGGCCCAGTTCAATTGTTCTCTTTCTTCTACTTTTCAACAAATCCATTAACAACAGAGAAGCAGGTGTACAACTATTACCCAGAATTCCTTTTATAGATATTTCTCTATCTTGATCTTTAGTATCCCTGTAGTTTTTTTATCTTATCCCCATTTTCCCCCCATACATTCTATGACCTTTGTTCCAAGAGAGTTTCCATACCTAGTTTGTTTACTGTCTTTATGATCACATTCCCCATTTTTCTCATTACCACAGGGCCTTTGGGCATCCTCCATCTCCAAGCATGTCCCAGAAACAGCTCATGAAATTGAAGGGGATTTTAGGAGATCCAATCTCCCCAATACTCAATACAGTTGATCTAACTGAAGCTCAGGGTAATTGTGATCTTCTCTGGTCACATGAATAGGAAATAGGAAATCCAGAACTTGAACTCAGACTCACTGATTCCAGGCTGGTCTTCTTTCTACTGTTCAACACCCACTCCCTAAAAAGCCTATGGCAAGTCTTCCTTCTGCCACAAGTTACTTTATTCTTCTGAGCCTCAATTTCCTCATATGGGAAATGGGAAAACAATATTGGTACTACTTATGGCTGGAAGGTGTCAAACATTAGGCCCACAGCACTCACGAGTATGGCCCAAATCAGATTAAAATGTAAAGGGGGGGGGACAGCTAGATGGAACAGTGAATAGAGCACTGGCTCTGAAATCAGAAGCACTGGCCCTGAAATCAGAAGGACCTGAGTTCAAATCTGATCTCAGACATTTAACTCTTACTAGCTGTGTGACCCTGAGCAAGTTGCTTAACCTTAATTGTTTTGCCAAAAAAACATAATTGTAAAATAGTAAACAAAATAAATAAAAATATAATAAAACATTGTGGTTGACATTACCATTTCTTCTTCCGTACATTCTTGGATATTTGCTTTCAAGAGAGTTTCTATATCTAGTTTGTTCACTGGTTTTATCATCATCTCCCAACCATTTTCTTACTACTATATGGTGTTTGGGCATACTCCATCTCCATGCTTGTCCCAGGAATAGTTTGTTGTTAATGGATTTGTTGAAAAGTAGAAGAAAGAAAACAATCAAACTGGGCCACTGTCTGTAGAAATATTCATCTCTCACTGATCTTTATTGTTCCTGTGGTTGGAGCTTGGTGAATAAAAAGCCATCGCTATGATCACACTATCTTGTGTTTTTTCTAAGTCAAAATGTGTCTGGCAGGGATTCTTATATGTGGTTCAGTAGCCCTTGTTTCTTTTTGAGTTTGACAACACCAGCATAATGGATAAAGTGCTGAGTTTAGAGTTAGGAATACTTGCGTTTGGATCCTGCCTCACACAGTTGCTGGATCTGTGACTGTGGCAAGTTCTTAAATATCTGTTAGCTTCCGTTTCTTTGATAGCAAAATGCAGATAATAAAATCTTACAATATTATTGTGAGAATAAAATAATAAATCAAAAAATAAATAAAATACCATATCTAAAATGTCTTGTTGAGCATAGTAATAAAAATGCTAGCCATTATTATTATGAGTTATTATTATAATTTCCAAAAGTTCCTTTATTATATTGCCGTGCATATTAGTTTATCAGTTAAATTCTGACCTTTCCCCTCTCCCCTTCTCAAGTCAGTCTAGCATATAATTCTGCCTACTAGATTCCTCAAATTGGTATTTCATTGCCAGCTCAAATCCCCATAACCAGGGGGGTGGGAAGAGAGTTGCTCATTTTCTTTGTAAATTTTGATCTGTGCTTTCTTCCTCATAAAGTGAGCAATTAGAAACCAAAGAGGAATTTACAGTTTCTTAAGAGCTAGTGTGCTTTTAGTGGTGGATTTAAAGACCTGAATTTAGATATTGCCATTGACACATACTTAGCTATGTGACCATAGGCAAGGCCATTAAACTCTTTTAGTCTCATAAAATAGGTATGAAAATAATGCCTATTCTGTCTACCTCCCAAGGTTATGTGTGAGATCCAAATTATATAATATATATAAAGTACTTTGTAAACCTTAAAGGATTATGTAAACATCCATTATTATGACCATCATACTTTACTCTACTAATCTGGCAAACTTCCAAGTTTGGCTATTTTTCTTTTTTTTCAAATGAAGTCTTCCCTGAAGAAAGTCAACAAAATTGTGAGGGAACTGGAGACTATATGATATAGGGTTCAGTTAAAGTAACTAGGTATATTTCCCTCATTCTTTTAACTGAACCCTATATCATATAGTTTGCTTTAAAAGGAGAGGATTTATCAAGGACAAGAAAGCTATATTCAAGTATATAAAGGACTGTCATATGGAAAATAATAAGATTCATTTTGATTTTCCCCAGAGGAAATAATCAGAAGCAAAATATTTTGTAGAAAGGTCAAATTAAGCCTGATAATAAGGGAAAACTCTTAACATTTGGAGTTGTCTAAAAGTAGTGTAGATTGCTTTGAGAAGTTATTAATGGCTCAAAGCATAGGAAATATTCAAGAGAAGGCTGGATATTCAGGCATATTTTGGACTAGATGCCTCTAAAACTAACTAAAACTAATATTTGATGATTCTATGATTTTTACAACTTTCTAAATTTGCCTATTTCTCTTCATTCCCCACAATGTTCCTTGGTACTGGCCTTCACATTAGCATTATTTCAATGGCTTTCTTCCTATGTTCTCGTCTTCCTGTAATATCTCCCTTGAAGCCAATCCTCAATTCTACCCTTAAACTTCTCTCATCTCTCCATTTCTTATAACATGATATTCCATCCTCCCTAGGACCCTTCAATTTATGCCTCTTGCACTATGGGTCAAAAATCATACCCTTACACTGTTCATAATTAGATTGTCAAAGATGACCTCACTTTCCAGTCTGCTCCACCCTTGCCAAGAATCTTGACTCATCTCATTATATGATTACTAACACCAGGACCTGACTCAGGGTATATCCTATCTAGAACTTTCTCTTCTTCACCAGCTTGTCAAGCTCTTTCCATTCCTTTCTGTCAAATGGTTCTTTCTCTTGTATCTTTTCTCTAATATGCCCCATCCTACACTCCAGCACTTAGCATTATTTAAAATAAATAGGCAATGTTTTATAAGTAGTTGTTAATTCCTGAAATCTCTAATCTCAAAACTGGATAAAGCTTTCAAAACTTTTTCTATGAAGTTTGATGAAAAAATGATGAACTAAGAATCAGGAAAATCTGAATTCAAATCCTGCCTCAGATACTCAGTAGCTGTTTTGACTTTAACTTTTGAGTTTTGACTTTTTGACTTTGAGTAAGTCACTTAGATTTTCTTGAGCTATTTTCCTATCTGTGAAATATGCATAATGATAAATGTAAAACACCTCACAAGTTCATTTAGGGATCATTAGACCATATATATATATTTGTGTGTATGTATATAATCCTATATATGTATGTTTTACAAACCTTAAAATGATACATACGTCAGTTATCAATATGAAAAGTAACTTTCAACTTTCTAGAGTGGTTGTGATTCCATGTCACTACATAGCTTTTAAATGGTGCTTTTTGTTTTTCTTTCACTACACTTTTTGTTAACACTTAGCTTTATTTAAGAGGCAAGTGGATCTTTCTTTGTGGTAAGCTAAGTGGTTATTTCTTTGTTTGATGGCAGGGTGTTATGGATAGTCAGGGAGCCCAAAGTTTTAATCCTGTATCTTACACTTACTAGCTGTTACCCTGGTCAAGTCACTTAAATTTTATTTGCCTCAACAAATTTCCTAGGACTTAGCTCCTAAAACAAACAAACAAATAAACAAAGTTCATATCCTGTGTTAGTAGAAAGATGTCTTTATGTTGATGAAATCACAGATAATTCCTATATGTATTTACCCATTTTTCAACTGCCTGCTCTAATATTTATGGCATTAAGCTCCAACAGGACAAGATATCCATTTAGATTATTTTTATTTATATTTATTAATATATTTCTTATTCTTAATATATTTATCACATATACAATCAATTATAATTATAATATATTAATAAAAATATGTTTAGGTTATTTTCTGAAATGCTCAGAATAACACTGCAGGCAAGGAAGTGCTTCATAGATGTTTTTGATAATGATGATAGCTAATCTTTACATCTCTTTAGTTTTTGCCAAGCACTTTACATACATAACCTCTTTTGATCTAAAGGGCCTAGGTTGAGCTAGTCCCTTAGAGTTCCTTGGAGACTTTACAGGATAGCTCTAAAGGGGTTGCAGCACAAGGGTAACCAGCCAAAGGCCATGAGTCTAAGGTGGAGAGGAGAACTTGAAGGCAGTGACAGGACAAGCATGTTACAAACACAGTTTGATATATTTCTATGCACAATCAAGCAATTAATAATAACTCACATTTATAAAATACTGCAACATTTACTGAACATTTTACATCTCAACAACAACCCTGTAAGAGAGGTGCTATTAATTAACTAATTGATTAATTGATTCCCCCCCTTTTTAAATAGTTGAGAAAAAAGAGCCTAGTATGAGAAGCTAAGTGACTTGTCAAGGATGATTCAGTAAGTGTCCAAGGTGAGATTTTGGTCCAGGCCTTCATTAATCAAAGTCTGGAATACCATGCTGCTTTTCAGACAACATAATTCATTCGTGTCATACATATTCACACACAGAGCAATGGACACTCAGGAGAACATTTCCCCTCGCAAAAATAGATCACTTGCCACACAGGGACTGAACTTTAAACTATGTCTTACATATCTTTGAATCCTGTATAATAACTAACAAAGAGCCTGGCACTTAGGCAGGCACTTAATTGTTGAATAAATCAATGCTAAAGAAATGAGAAAACATGAAGAACCAACCTTGACTTGTCACAGTTTTAGGGACAAAATTATTTTTTTTTTACTTCTATCTCATTAATCCTAGAAGATTATCCTTTTCAGCAGCAGAATAAATTTAAATATTGAACCCCTAAGGAAAATTTTACTAGGACCTCACCAACTAGTAAAATATTCCTATAACAAGAGAAGGGAAGGTAGGTGAAGGGAGAGAAAAAAGAGATGGCAAAGATGGATGTGGAGGAAGATAAGTGAATCAGAGTTCAAAATGAAAGGGGAAGAAGGAAAGGCCAATTAGTCAGTTTTTTATGAATAGCATTTTACTCTTAAGTAATATGCTTCAGATCTTTTACCAGTTTTCTTTCACCAGCCTAAAGGCTTGAGCTGGTGGTATAACCCAATATTATGTAAGAGGAAACTAAGAGCAAGGTGAGATAGCTACCTAATTGGACAGGAAGTTAGTAATATTCAGCAACAAGAGGACTTCTGATTGCTTTTGAGGTCTTCTGCACAATCCACTGAGCCTTTATTTTATTTTCTCTAATAATGTAAGAGGAGCACGAGGAACTCATTTAGATCTCCTTTCCATGTCCACAATAATTCCTTACTCTTCATAATGTATTATTTTCAAATGCATACTTTAAATAAGAGCCCAATGACCATCTTGCTTCTAAGTCCATGGGAACCCCCATGTCTCCCGGCCCTAATGCACAGAGGCTTTCCTTTGTCCAACACAGCAAAATGAATTTCCTGGTGAAAAGTTCAAAGTACAAAGAGATTCTGCAATTGGTATTGCCTCCCCCTTCTAAAGGAAGCCATGAAGTGCTTAGTCTCCATTGTTTGAGGCACCCTCTTTGAAACCTGAAAACAAAATTCCTTTCCTCAACAGTGATGTCTTCCTCAGTCTAGCATATCCTGAAGTGTTTTCTTTTTCTCCTGATTTCCCAAAGGTATTTGAAATTCCTGGGCATGCCTCCACAAGAGTTACTCTTTCCCATTGCAGTCTGGGATTCTTTACCATCCCTTTGTTCCCCAGCAACAGGCTTCCCCCGTTTTATGTTGCTGTTAAGAACACAGCCTGGACTCTGCTTTCTTAGTGAAGGGTTCTGGCAGCCAGGCTCAGTTGGGAGTAAAAATCAGATTAAGATATTTATCTCTAGAAGAAATCCTAGAATGTTAGAGGTGGAAAGGGCATTAGAATTTATCTAGGCGAACTCTATCATTTTATAGATGAAGAAACTAAGTTCCAAATGAAATAAGTCACTTGAGGCTGTGGTACAATGGTTAGAGTGCCAAGCCTTATAATCACTAAGCACAGTGCCTAGCATGTAATAGGAGTTTTATTATTGTTGTTAAACAATTAGTGATTAGAAGAGATAGGACCATAACCCAGTGATAATGTTCCTGGACAAATCAATTCTGGAGGAATCAGAAAAAAAAATAAATGCCAGGATATTTGCTCATTGGGCAACTGCTTCATGTTTTCTCTCCAATATGCCTTTATAAGACCACAAATTCCCACTAGCTTGTAATCTTCTTAAGAATAGGAAATGGGTTTTATTCATCCTTGTACAATCCCATCATCAATCACAATGTATTTTGAATGTAATAGGTATTCAATGAGCAAACACTTATTTTTTTTAAATTGTTTTTCAGTGATACTCCAAGTGTGGATAGCTGTTCATCCCTTCTAGGGGAATGCTGAGGGAATAATCAGTACACTAGGAGGTTTTTATAAAGGAGAGCTCACTGTCTATAGCAGAATTTTAGATAATGGGTTGCCAAGAGTAGTGATGAGATATGAAAAAATGTAGAATTTACTGTAAAAGATTTTTTTTGCTTTTTGGTTTTGTTTGTTTGTTTAGTACTATAACATTCTGATGCTGACTGAAAGCTCTGCCAGTCAGGCCACATGAATATGGAAAGATAATTAATTTGTCATCTCCATCTCTACCTTCATCCAAAGAGAACCAGGGGAGCCATCTGAAGATATAAAATTGTCCTTGTAGCTGTTCAAGAAGTGTCTCATTGGACATTTTGTATACTAGAGAAGCCTAAAAGGAGAGTGGTCAGCCTGATGAGGAGGTTGGAAATCGTGATGCTTAAGGGGTTGGCTGAAGGAACTGAGAATATTTAGTTTGGAGAAGAAAAAACTTTAGGAAAGGCTAAATCATTGTCTGAAATATTTGAAAGTCTGTCATTTGGAAGAGGAATTGAAGATACTCTAGTTGCTACAGAGAACTAGGAACAATGAGTAAAAGGGAGTGGTTTGCTGTTTCCTTCTCCAGCTCATTTGACAGATAAGAAAATTGAGGCAAACTAGGTGAAGTGACTTGCCCAGGGTCATACATGTTAAAGAAGATATTAGAGAAGAGATTTATACAAAATGAGTAAAGAGTTGAACTAAATAAGACAGTTAAGATTGCTTCCAACTATGAAACTCTCAAAATTCAGAATTGCATTTATGATTATAGGTATAACGGGTACTTTATAATTACAAAAGATTGAGCTGCTTTTTTGAACAAACACAAAGACATACACACAAAAGGTTGCATTTTCAAAACACAGAGAAGAATTGAGGGAATTGCTCATCAAGACAAAAAATACCAGACTGGATATTTCAGTTTCCTTGACTGAGTTAACCAGCTAAACCCTTAAAATTTCACATGCCTTTACATGCATAAGCACAGCCCAAAGTTGCTTCCATTCTCTTCTCTCCAATCCATCCTTCACACTATTGCCAGAATAATCTTCCTTATGCATAGACCTGACCATGTCATTCCTCTACTTGGTAATTTTCAGTGATTACCTATTAGGTACTAAGGGCCACCTATTCAGTAGATAGATTGCAGAACCTGGAGTCAGAAAGACTCAACTTCCTAAATTCAAATCTGGCTTCCAACACTTACTAGCTATGTGACTCAGGGAAAGTCACTTAACCCTGCTTGCCTCAGTTCTGCATCTGTTAAATGAGCTGAAGAAGTAAATGGCAATCTACTCGAGTATCACTGCCAAGAAAATACCAAATGGGATCACAAAAAATCAGACACACCTGAAATGACTGAATAACAACAAATTAGCTACTAAATAAAGTCCAAATTACTTTGGCATTCAAGCCCTCCACATTTTGGTCCTATGCTATCTTCTCCAACTTTCTCTTATACAAATTTCCTTTATATATTCTATACTTCAAATTACAAATTGCCATTCTTTTCCTCCAAAGATGTCTTCTATTTTCCTCTCTAGCCTGGAAATTTCTTAATTTCCCTTACTATCTATGGTATACCCACCCATCCTTTCAAGCTCAGTTCAAATGCTATCTCCTCTATTGAACCTTCACTTATTACCTCTATTAATGATGGCCTTTATGCTCAGATTTCATAAAACACTTGTTTCTACAACTCTTTGATGCACTTAAGTAATGTTACATACTATGTGTATTATGAATTATATGTTTGTGACATTCTTCTTTCAGATTATAAATTCTATGAAAATGAGACATTTATCTTCCCTAGAATATAGCATGGAGTTTTCTATACAATAGTTGCCTAATAAATGCTTCTTGATTGAATAAAAGAAACAATGAATGAACCTAAAAAATAATCCTTCTTGGGTGCCAGTTACTCTGTAGGCAACTCCAGAAGAGCTCTTATAATATTTCACTAGAATTAGTAAAGACCATCTAAGAAATCTTTTATAAGCTCTGAGCATCAGGTTGTTTTTTTTTTAAACCATGTGGAAATGTTATCAGTCTTCCCCAGAAAGCATAGTTTCACTGAAAGTATTCTTTCTCTTCTAGTTGCCTGTAAGAACTTGGCAGCAGAGCTCTGGCTTTCTGTACTGTGGATACAGAATTGAACACCATGGATTTCCTCTGTGATAACATTGTGGTATCCTGCTGCGTAAGAGATACCAAGATCAGACCCTGAGTGTTTCCACCCAAGGTCAACTGCCCTTTATGACTGAGTCATTTTTCCAGCATGACACTTCCCAAGAAAAATAATTCACCTTTTCTTTCTATTGATTATAATTAAAGCTATTTTCTTTAAGAGGGTGGGCAGTGGGAAGAAGTGGTATGTGTGTTGGGAGGTGTAGTCAAGGGAGGGAGGTGAGAGGTGGAGGAGAAGATAGAGGAGAGAGGGAAGGGGATTATTTCATTCAGATCTCCTTGCCAGACAATCATTCTTATCAACACCAGAGTGAAATCCCAGTGGAAAGAGTGGCCTGTACTTTATGCTTTGCACTCTGCCAAAGTAGCTAAGGAACAGTGAGTGAACATTAAATTTCTCCCCACCCACACTCCTCTCTCTGCCACTTTGCCCCTCCCCCTATTGTTCCACTAGACAAAAAGAGAAAAGTACTTCTACTACAGGAATCATAACTAGGCCACTGCCTGCCCAGAAGATTATCAAAGTACTACCAGAAGCCAGCTAGATATGTTGACACTGAACTGCCATAGCAGGAATGGTAAGAGAAGGATAACCTTAAAATGATTATCTTTAAGGTTTTGAGGGAGAGAAAGAAAAAGAAAGAGGAAGAAGAGGATGAAGAAGATTGATATAAAGAGTATGACTCCCATTTGCAAAATGGAAAATGGAAATACAGACAAATGATTTACCCCAGGTTTCTTGGGGGTTGAAAAGGGAAAATATAGATGTTTAGTATGGTATAGTAGAAAAAGCACCTAAGTTCCTTGCCTGTAAAATAAGGGAATAGGATAAAATTACCTCTAAGGGTCATCCCTTCCATTGTTAAATCCTATAATAGAAAGAGATTGGAAGCCATCTCTTCTCATTCCTTATGGTCCCCAGAATGTGTAGATCTTCCTAACTCAGTCAGCAATTTTCTTTGCAACCACATACAGAGAGAGAGAGAGAGAGAGAGAGAGAGAGAGAGAGAGAGAGAGAGAAGGAGGAGGGAGAGAGAGAAGGGGGAGGGAGGGAAGAGAGCATCTTGAATAACTTTAGTTTTTCAGTCACCTTTTCAGTCACTTTTCAATTAGATTTATTGTATGTTTAGTCATTTCCATCAAGTCTGACTCTTCGTGACCCTATGTGGGGTTTTGTTGGCAGAGATACTGGATCAGTTTGCCTTTTATTTCTCCAGCTATTTTACAGATGAAGAACTGAGACAAACAGGATTAAGTGACTTGTCCAGGGCCACATGGCTAGTAAATATTTGAGGCTATATTTGAACTGGGGAAGATGTCTTCCAGGGTCCAGATTTGTCACTCTATCCACTGTATCATTTAGCTACCCTCACTTAGGTGATTACTTCCCAATTGGTATACCAAACTTAAGTCTCTCATCTGATCTATAACCTCTTTATATTATAGGGAAGGACACTACAGATTGGACAAGTTTAGTTTCTTGCCCAAAGTCACATACTTAGTAAGTATCAAAGCTGGGGCTCAAACCCAGGCTTTCTGACCCTAAATCCTTCCCTTTTTGGCCAGGATTCTTTTA
>JAJPUD010003387.1:222397-252114 GCA_023553655.1 Myrmecobius fasciatus | reverse complement strand
AGATCTGACTTTATTTGTGTGGAGAGTGTTTTGTAGTTTTGCTCATAAAGATCCTGACTTTCCCTTGGCAGATATATTCCCAAATATTTTATACTATCGATAGTTATTTTGAATGGAATTTCTCTTTGTAAGGATGAACTTTTCTAAATAGGTAAATTCAAAGTAGAATTCAAGAGATCTTTCCCCCTTGCATTTCCTGGCTTGTTTTGCCTGCTTCCAGTCAATTTATGGGAGTTTTGGGTGACCAGCTTCTTGCCAAGTATGACTCATCCACTGAGATAGATGCTAAGGTGGAAGAGATGATGATATGGAGTGCCATGTTGGGTAGAAGGAGAGGGTTTTTTTGTTGATAACTTTTTTCAAACGTAGCTCTCCAGTATATATGATGCAACTATTGTAATGGATAAAGGACTTCCATATTCTGTCTAAATATAACGGTATGGAGAACCATCACTTCAACTTAAGTAAGGAACCAATTATCTTGGCTTGTACCAGGGCTTTTGGCTCTCTGCCTCTCTTATATGTTTTTCCCCCTAGGATCAACTTTGAAAGACTGAAACCTTGAACACTGAATGATCTGTCAGAACTGAAGCTGGCAGCTTTGCCTTCCTTGGTACCTGAGCAGCAGGAAGAGAGAGGGTGCTTAAGCAGTGTCAGGAGGGGGCTGACACCAAGGGAAGAATTAGTACTGTAGAGAGGCCACTGGAAAGAACAAGCTCAGCTATTTGATCAGACAATGCCAATGGAGGTGAAATGTAACACAGTTAATTAGCAGCCTTGCAAAAATGGTTTTATATTCCAATGAGGCTTGAATATTATCCTCCCAGCTAACTATACTAATAGTAATAAGTTAATATTCTGAATCCTGTTTAAATCATTCTGTTAATGCATGTGGTGATTCTTTTTACCCTTATTATTGCTTTTAGGATGGGAATAAATGACCTGCCCTAAACCTGATTCAGATTGGATAATGGATATTTCTTCTTTTACATCTCCCTTTCTGAGTAACCCTTTAGGCTTTGAGGCTATAGCTACTACAATGAGCAACTTTTCTCAGAAAGCCAAGGCTGAGGTTCGGTGCTAATGAATGTGAAAATGGAAAGTCTATTTTCCTTATGGAGAAGGCAGATGTCCCCAGGGATGGCCCTGGGCAAACCATGATGGCTAGGCAAAAGACAGGAAGCTCCATGGCCTTAGCTTCTATGTTAGATTAGGTTCTTCAAAAGGAAGACAACTTTCAAAATAGAAAAGCCAATGTAAAATCCTTGAAAACAGGAATTTGTTGTTATTTTATTTTAGTAGCATCTATAATTAGCATCATACCTTATGCAAAGTAAGTGTTTGATTCAAGCTTGGCAAATAGATAAATCTTAGAGTGAGTGTGTATATTTGTGCTATAATATCAGAGTATGGAGTGGTGGTAGGTGGCAGAGTAGATAGAGTACTGGACCTGGAGTGAGGAAGACACAGAAAACTGAAGCACTACTTATTTCAGAAAACATTTATAAAATGCCTACTATATGCAAAACATATTAGGCATTGGGGAATATAAAAATAACAATGAAAGTCTTTTTTTTCTGGAGGAGCTTATATTCTCACAGGGAACACTACATATTTGTACAAAGATAAGTCAAGAGAAAGTTTATAGAAAATAAATACAATGAAATGCTGGGTCAGGGAGAGCACTAAACTGTGTAGATTAGGAAAGGTCTCCTATAGGAGACCTTAAGGTGGGAAATAGAGTGTTACATGTGAAATGGAAGCAGTCCAATTTGACTGGGGACCAGGCCAATGAGCCCAGTCTTTATGAGAATTCTCAGAATTCTTAGCTGAAATAATCCACACAAGGATTTTGGAGCATGTGAACCTATTCTATAACTGGTTCTGATTTGCTAATCACAGGGTGAAGAGAATCTCTTTGGTTATGGAGTTGGAACTGGGGTTCATTTAAAAGGTTTGGGTCTTTCTCTTAGACTGGTTTTATTTTGCTTGGCATGTTCAAATGAGGAAGCAAGGGCTAAGCCCTCAGTGGGCAAAGAGAATTCAGAATTCAACTTCCACAATGGCACACAAGTGTCTGACTGTTTTAGAAGGAGAATATTAGAGATGGCTATGGTCTTGTGAAAGACCAAGAGAAAGGGACATAAAGAAGTTTATGAAGAAAGTCCTTGCTGGAGCTGCAATCAAATAGTCTGATATTGAGATTTCCAAAGAAAAATCTTTGGGACTGAGATTAGCAGTAGCTGAGATGCCTATTCACTCAGTGACAATTTGACATTTGGATCTGAATTATATGAGCTCATTCTCCCCAAGGACTGATATGGTATGTGTATATGTGGATGCTTCCCAAATGCTGGAGGTGGGGTGGAGAAAGTTTGCATTTCTGTACTTGCTATATCATTTGAAGTAAATATCTCTTAGAAATCTAATTGAGTAAATCGAAGTGCAATTTTTAATAGTAAATACACCTCAGAATGGGGACCTGAGCCTATGAGATTAGAAGAGAGACATTTCAACTCCTCAAAGGTACATCTAGAGCCCAAAGTGGGAAAGGTCACTGGCATTTCTCTGAAAGAACAAGTTCCTAGTATTGTCATAACTATAATGTAAGTATGAGAAATGATATAATAGGTCTAGAGATACATTAGAGTTTTATATGCCAAACAAACGAGTTTTCATTTTCTTCTAGGGGCCCTAATGAACCAATGAAACTTTTTGAATAGAAGAGGTACATCATCAAACCTGTGTCTTTTGGAATGTCAATTTGGATGGTGTGTGAAGGACAGATTGAAGAAAGTGAGAATCGGAAGCAGAGATTGTTAGGAGGCTATTTCATCTTTCATATGAGAAGTAGTGAGGGCCTCAACAAAGAGAATGGAAATGTAAAAAATGACTGGAATGGAAAAAGAATAGATGAGCAGTGTGGCTGAGTTTTAGGAATGTAATCTGCTTTAGTCTGTGAGTGTGTTTGCTGATTCCTATTGGCCTAAGCTGGTTAATTTCCATGTGCCTCAATTTCTCCAGTGATAAAATTGAAAGAATTTATCTTTTCTCTTCAAAAATTTTTAATTAATTAAAAAAAATTTTTATATTACCTGTAGTTCTTACTAAATCAGTTCCTTGGTGTTATAGAAATACTATTCTTTCTCTTCCTTCTTTCTAGTCTTCTTCATTATGAACCATCACTTATTTTTTAAAAAGAATAATAAGAGGGAAAAACAGACAATTAGACAAAATTATCTATGGTGAGTAGGCTCTGGCTTACACTCCAAAATCCAGTGGCTATGTCTCCTCTTCAGAATTCTATAGGTACCCTGACAGGTTCAAAAGTATCTTTCTCCAATACTATCAATTTAAGCCCTCCTGTTTGTTTGCCTTCCATTATTAAGTGACAGTTTCCTTTATTCACTTAACATTAAAATTAACTTTTACAAAGGGATATCTATCTATTTTAAAAATATAAGCAAAAACAGAAGTACAAATATTTCCCCTCAAAACCTCCCTCATGGCCATATCTATTTCTTGGGAAAATGGGCTCATTCTTAGCATAGTTTTCATATAACACCAAGTCCTTGCCAAGATGTGATTTGACTGCCAGATGAGTCCTCATCTCAGATATTACTTAGCTGGGTCTTGAAGATCACTCTTTGCTCCTTGGGACATTAATGCTTTTAGCTACAAATCCTGAATGGACTTGGATTTTGGTAGGGTAGCTCTTTTGAATCTTCAAAACTCACAATATGGCACTTTCCCATTTCTTCACCCAAAACAAAAGAACACAGAGGCAGGTAAAGAATCCAACTTGTATTGACCTGCCCCATAAGAGCTTTGGTGGGAAGAGAAATGCCATTACTTCTCTCCTGGCACCATTGTCTCTCAGCAAAATAAAACCATCAGAGAATGGCTAAATCCATCAAAGGCCATCAAAGTGAAAATGACTAAGAATCTGATTGTGGTTTTCAAAAGTATCTCCCAGTTATAATTTCACACTCAATTGAAAAAACTTCTCCAAATCATGTAGTTATTAGATCGGAACCAGTTATAGAACTGTTTATGTATTATCCAAAGTCATTCTAAGGCATTTCATAAGATGGCTCTCCTGGCAGCAAGATGTTCATCCTTGAGGGAAGGAAGGAGTAGAAATGTGTTTAGTATGAACCCACTATATGCACTATAAGCACTTTGCAAATATCTCATTTGATCCTCACAATATTTCTGTGAAGTTGGTGCTATTATTATTACAGATGAGGAAACTGAGGCAGGCAGTGATTAAATGACTTGCCTAGGAATATATAGTTAGTAAGTGAGGCTGAATTTGAATTCAAGTTTTCCTAACTCCAGGTCCAGACTCTCTCTGCTTTATCCCCTAGCTGTCTGGTAGGAGATATTGTTAGAAGTGCCATATATTAGGCCCTAATATACATCTAACTTATCAAGTAAATCCAATATAATATACAATGTTTGTAACCAACAATTTTTCACCTCTGCAAAGAAAGGAGGATACTGTATTCTCAAATCTCTTCTTTGGGGCCAGATTCAGTCATTAGAACTTCATTACATTTAGTTTTTTGTTAAATATGTGGTTGTTTTTCCATTTACTTTCTTATGATCTTTGTGTTTATTCTTTTCCTGTTTCTGCTTACTTTTTCTTTTCTTCATTCATATAAGTCTTCCCATATTTTTTTTTTTTTTGCTTTTTTGCTGAGGCAATTGGGATTAAGTGACTTGCCCAAAGTCACACAGCTAGGATGTGTTAAGTATCTGAAGCCAAATTTGAACTCAGGTCTTCCTGACTTCAGGGCTGGTGCTCTATCCACTGCGCCACCTAGCTGCCCCTTTCCCACACTTTTTTGTACTCACTGGTTCTTACACTCATAGTCCATTAGGCTATTTCATCACAATTTATTTAACCACACCCCAGTCAGTGGACATCTATTTTGTTTTCAATTCTTTGCTAGTATAAAACATGCTACTTTTAATATTTTTGTCTACATGAAATTTTTTTATTATTAATCTTCTTGGGTTATATACCTGGAAATGTGTCTCTGGGACAAAGGATATGGATGTTTTAGTTACTTTCTTAGCATAATTCCGAACCATTTTCCTGAATGTTTAGATAAATTCCTTGCTCCACCAAGAGTGACTTGGTGTACCCAAGGAGACACTATTTTAAAATCTTTCCCTCCCTTCAATCTGTCCTCCACACAGCTCCTAAAGTGAGTTTCATAAAGTGCAAATATGACCATGCCATTCCTCTACTCAGCACACTCCATAGGATCCCTCTTACTCCTAGAATGAAACATATACTTCTCTGTTTGGCATGCAGAGGGATTCACAAATTGGCTTCAACCTTCCTTTTTAGCCTTATTGCATATTATTCTTCACCATGCCCTTTGCAAAGAATCCAAACTAGCTTGTTGATCTTCACAAAAGGAAGTTCTATTTTCTGTATCTATGATGCTGGAATCACTCATTTCTTACTTTTGTCTCTAAGAGTCTTTGATTTCCTTCAAGACTCAGTGCACTCAAGAGTCTTCCCTGTTTTTTCTTTCTTTCTTTTCACTAATGAAAAAATTTTATTGGAAGAGTATCCAAAGAATTAGAATTCTGTGGCTTGCAAGTACATGCAGTAACTAGAACTAAACTAGTACAATTCAGTCTTTTGGGATGATCTTTTAGGATCTATCTTAGTGAATAGACATTGCCGATTTCTTTTTTTCCCCTGTTTTTTCTAAGTGAATAGTGCTTTTCTCTCCAGGGTTATTTTGTGTTTGGTATATGAGTGTGCTTGAGCTAGTTTGAATGAGCTCTTGAGAGCTGAGCATCTTGGAAATGGACAAATCAGATCTTGATTTACTGTTTGGTTGTTCTCATCTTGACTTAAGAGAGTGATGGAGAAAATGTTAATAAAGTGTGTTGTTTGAAAACTTAAAAAAATTATTTTTAGAGACCTGGATGTTAAATATTTGCTAGCACACTACTGATTTGGTATATATCTGTTTATGTGCTTGTTGTCTCCCTCATTACAATATAAGCTCATTAGAAGGGCTTAGACTGTTTCATTTTTGTTCCTAACCCAATGACTGGAAAATAATAGGGGCTTAATGAAATCAAGCTATTTCATAGGGTCATGATGAAGAATACCTGCTAAAGTACTTTTTTAAAGTATTAAAATCATGATATCACCTGGGCAAAATATCAAGAAATTCAGAATTATAAGAACAAAGGAAAGCAAAGCAAAACAAAAACAGCAATGGGCTTAGGATTCTTGGAATTGATTGTGCTACCCTGTGAAGCTGGTTTAAAAGGATATTTGCACTATTCTCCTAGAGTCTATGGAATTGTGATAGTTGCCTTTTGGAAATCACTGGCTCTGGAGCTTGGTGTGATAGTCACAATTGCATTTATGGCTCTGAAGAAATGTCTTCTGTGATCTGGGAAAAGGGAGTAAATAACATCCATCTTTTTCTTGGGTATTCAGGTGCCTTCGAAAAAGGGAACAAGAGTAGCTCTGAACTTTTAGAAACGGTTTCTCCCTAAGGACTACTTCTGGGGGGAGATTCTAAACCATTGCTCCTAGCATTTTCAAAAAGTTTCCTAGACCGTGGGGAGAGAGCGGATGGTACACACAGAGCTGCCAATGTGGCATTCAAGTTTCCCTTTTGGAAGGGCTCAATGAGCCAGCTTCTTAGGAAGCTGCCTGCTGCTATGGGATGACACAATGTCACCAGTGGTGTTGAAACGTCTCTGACTAAACTGAAGTTGGAGGCCATCCCAGGGTAGGCTATGCAGTGTAAGCAAGGGTGGGCCAAATGGCCACTCTGTACAGCCAAAGGCAGCCTGGATCACTAGTTCACATAAGCTCAGGCTCAGCAGGATAAGCTACTGGCATTTGTTCAGTGGAGAGAAAAAATAAAATAAACTTTGTGTGGAAAGTGATAACCCTGACATTTCAATATATTTACTGCAATGATGTTTCCTAGAATCACCGAGTACAACAAATTAGAATTATAAATACCATCCAATTTTCCTAACAGCACTTGTGAGTTATTAGTTGAAATCAAATCACCTTAGTCAATCAAAGGCAGTCAATTAAATGCCACTATGCTTCACTTTCTCAGAAGATCTTCAAAATACCTCTCATTCTGATGGAATACCTCAGCCCCAGTGTATATTAGCGGCTAAATATTTTTCCATAAATATTAAAAGTAAGTCAATGATGATTGAGAATTTTAAGTACTGTATTTAAATCTGGCTAATTTTTTTTTTTTTTTTGAGTCTTGGACCTAAAAAAATGACACAGCATTTAAAGATTTGAAATAGTTTTGACAATTAGGGACATATTTGTGACTTCAATAGCACAGGGAATTCCTGCATAAGGAAACCCAAGAAAGACATTTTCCCTTCAATTTATAGGTGTAGAGAGTTGGCCATAGAATTTAGAGATTAAATAACCTGCTCAGGATTCTTGTCCAGTGTATTCAAAGCAGAGTGATATATGCAGAATAAAGGGCTGGAGCAGAATCTATTATGCTTCAGGTGAAGTAAAAAAAGCAGGAGTAGCAATCCTGATCTCAGATAAAGCAAAGGCAAGAATAGATCTAATTAAAAGAGATAAGGAAGGAAACTACCTCTTACTAAAGGGTACCATTGATAATGAAGTAATATCAATACTAATCATTTTGTATCAAGTGACTTAGCATCCAAGTTCCTAGAGGAGAAGGTAAGAGAGCTGCAAGAAGAAATAGACAGCAAAACTATACTAATGGGGAATCTCAACCTTGATCTCTCAGAACTAGGTAAATAGAACCACAAAACAAACAAGAAATAAGTGAAAGAAGTAAGTGAATTTTAGAAAAGTTAGGTATAATAGATCTTTGGAGAAAACTGAATGGGGACAGAAAGGAATATACTTTTTTCTCAGCAGTACATGGAACCCACACAAAAATTGACCATGTATTAGGGCATAAGAACCTCAAAAATAAAATGCAGAAAGGCAGAAATAGTAAATGCATCTTTTACAGATCATGATGGAATAAAAATTACATACAATAAAGGGCCAGGGAAAAATAAAGTAAAAATTAATTGGAAACTAAATAATCTGATCCTAAAGTATGAGTGGATTAAAACAACAAATCATAGATACAACTGATAATTTCATCCAAGATAATGAAAATAATGAGACAACATACCAAAATTTTGGGGATGCAGCCAAAACAGTTCTTAGGGAAAGTTTTAAATCTTTAGATGCTTACTTGCATAAAATAGAGAAAGAGAAGATTAATAAATTGGGCATATAACTAAAAAAAAACTAGAAAAAGAACAAATTAAAAATTAAATACCAAATTTGAAATTCTGAAAATAAAAGGGGAGACTAATAAAATTGAAAGTAAAAAAAATGAACTAATAAAACTGAGTTGGTTTTATGAAAAAACCAGCAAAATAGATAAACCTTTAGTTAATTTGATTAGAAAAAGGAAAGAAGAAAATCAAATTCCTGTATCAAAAATGAAAAGGGTAAACTTTTCATCATTGAAGAGGAAATTACAATAATGATTAAGAGCTATTTTGCTTAACTAGATGCCAATAAATCTGATAATCTAAAAGGGATGAATAATTACAAAAAATATAGATTGCTCAGATTAACAGAGGAAGAAATAAATGACTTAAACAGTCCCATAATAGAAAAAGAAATCGAACAATCTATTAATCAGCTCCCTAAGAAAAAATCTCCAGGGCCAGAGGGATTTACAAGTGAATTCTACCAAACATTTAAAGAACAATTAATTCCAATACTATTTGGAAAAATAGGGAAAGGAGTTCTACCAAATTCCTTTTATGACACAAATACGGTTGTGATATCTAAATTAGGTAGAGTCAAGACAGAAAGAAAATTATAGACCAATTTCCCTAAAGAATATTGATGCCAAAATCTTAAATAAAATGTTAGTAAAGATATTACAGCAAATTATCACCAGGATAATACACTATGACCAAGTAGGATTTATATCAGGCATGCAGAGCTGATTCAATATTAGGAAAACTATTAATATGATTAACTATATTTATAACCAAATCAAAAGAAATAATATGATTATCTCAAGAGATGCAGAAAATTTAACAAATTCCAATGTCCATTCCTATTAAAAGTACTAGAGAGCATAGGAATAAATGTAGTTTTACTTAAAATGATCAGTAGCATCTATCTAAAATCATCAGCAAGCATCATATGTATTGGGGATAAATAAGAAGCATTTCCAATAAGATCAGGGGTGAAACAAGGTTGCCCAATATCACCATTTCTATTCCATATTGTATTAAAAATATTAGCTTTAGCAATAATAGAAGAGAAAGAAATTAAAGGAATTAGAATAGGTAATGAGGAAATCAAATTATCACTCTTCACAGATGATATGATGATATACTTAGAGAATCCCAGAGAATCAATTAAGAAACTACTAGAAACAATTCATAACTTTAGCAAAGTTGCAGGACACAAAATAAATCCACGTGAATCATCAACATTTCTATGTTACCAACATACCAACATGCCAACAAAGTCCAACAGTAAGAGATACAAAAAGAAATTCCACTTAAAATAACTAGATAATATAAAATATTTGGGAGTCTACTTGCTAAGAAAAAGTCAAGAACTATATGAGGACAATTATAAAACACTTTCTACACAAATAAAGTCTAAGATGACAGGAAAAGATAATGACAAATGTTGGAGAGGATGTGGAAAAACTGTGACACTAGTGCATTGTTGGTGGAATTGTGAACTGATCCAACCATTGTGGAGAGCAATTTGGAGCTATGCCCAAAGGCCTATCAAACTGTGCATACTCTTTGATCCAGCAGTGTCTCTACTGGACCTATATCTCAAAGAGATTATAAAAAAAGAAAAGGATCCACATGTGCAAAAATATTTGTAGCAGCCTTTTCTGTAATGGCAAGGAAATGGAAACTGAATGGATGCCCATCAGTTATAGTATATGAATGTGATATAATATTATTGTTCTATAAGAAACAAGCAACAGGATGATTTCATAAAGGCCTGGAGAGACTTAGATGAATTGATGCTGAGTAAAATGAGCAGAACCAGAAGAACACTGTACACAACAACAACAAGATTATGTGATGATCAGTTCTGATGGACATGGCTGTTTTCAACAATGATTCAGGCCAATTCCAATAGATGTGATGGAGATAGCCATCTGCATCCATAAAGAGGATTGTTGGGACTGATGGTGGATCACAACAAAGTGTTTTCACCGTTTTTGTTGTTGTTTGCTTGCTTTTTTGTTTTCTTCCCTTTTTTTGATCTGATCTTTCTTGTTCAGTATGGTAAATATGGAAATATGTAGAGAAGAATTGTACATGTTTAACATATATTGGATTACTTACTGTCTAGGGGAGGGAGTAGGGGAAGGAAGGGAGAAAAATTTGAAGCACAAGGTTTTGTAAGAGTGAATGTTGAAAACTACCTTTGCATGTATTTTGAAAATAAAAAGCTATTATTAAAAAACAAAAGCAAAAACAAAAACACATCCTGTCCAGAAACAAATATAGTGTTGATTTGATTACTGTTCCCAGAGCAAGAAATAGAAAGTGGGGTGGGGCTGGAAAGGACAGACAACAAGAAGATGGGGGAAGAGAATCCCAGTCTGAACCTGCTAAGTCTTATATGGAGGACTCATCAATTGAGATATAATGACCCAGGGGACTTGAGTTCTAGGGCTGAATGGCTTTACTTCTCCAGGGAATGGTATCTATAGGCTAGGTGAGGAGAATGCAGAAATGGCAGTCGAGACAGCAAAAATATGGCTGTGATGAAACAAAGGGCAGATAGAGAGATAACCTTGGAGTCAATAACATTGGGTTCAAGTTTTGCTTGGACACTTATTAACTGTGTAGTCAGAGATAAATCAGTTAACCTTTTAGTGCTCCCAGAAAAATCCAGGACTATAAGTAAGAGATAAATTTCTGATCTGCATGCTTCTCCATTGGGAATTTCCACATGATTGAAATAAAAGTCTGGGCACTCCTCCCTGACAATAAACAATAAATCTTCACATAAAGATGCATTGAATAGTTACCATAGCTCATAAGTGATTTAATATGAAATGTTGACTCTGTTGCAAGCTAACTTTTCCTTGGAAGGGAACAAGAAATTTGGAAGAATCTTTTATCAAGGGAATATCTTAGCTCACACATTTTTCATGTGAGAGGAAAGCCAAAGCACATATTATTCACATGGCTGTGGGTTGTGGTAATTGCTGACTACCATGTATAGGTTGTCAAGTTGATAGCTGTTTGTCATGTCCTATTTAATTGGCATCCCATAGAACAATAATGAAGTATCCTCTCCATGCAGATGAATTTGTGATTGATGATACAGCTGAGGAAAATCATTTGCAAATATAGGCCAAAATTCATCTGAGTGATGGATCTCATCTGATATTCTCTTGGTCTTACATATGTGGTTCTTTGATTGACACCAATGGTATTATGAGAACCCAAGAGAAAAGTCTTGCCTCTAGATACAACAAAGGCCCCCAAATTGACTCACCCTTATTGAAATGGAATAAAACTTCATCAGTCTATTGTTTAGCTGACAGAAGATTTGATTATATAAATGTTTTTTAATGTTGGTGAATGAAAATAATTTATTGGTGGCAACATGGCTTGATTGACATTCAAAAAAATACATTCCATTGTTGGGCAGTCATTTTCTCAGCCAGACTCTGAAAAGCAGTGGTGTGTTATATGCCCCTGCCCTTCCTGTTCACCAATGCCTTCCCCTTGGAGGTGGCAGTGTTGGCATTATAAAGAACACAAATGATGTGTTGATCAACTTCAGTCCAAACATGTTTTTCTACTTTATTATTGAAGCTGAATAAAGTCACATAATAAGGTGAACTTTTCCTAGAAAAAAGTTTTTAAAATTGAGAAGGATATGGTTAATATTAAAATGATAATATCAAAAGACAATGAATTCCACAAAACAATACCATAAGTGGTCGGTCAGTACTTCATAGATTTAAAAAATAATAATTTAAACAATATGTGACATTTAAATAGCACTTTAAAATTTGCAAAATACTTTACATGCATTATATCATTTGAATCTCATGGTAATCCTGTGAGGTCGGTGCTACAGATATTTTTATTACCATTTTATAGAAGAGAAAATGGAAGCTCCAAGAAGTTTGGCATTTATCCTTTGTCCCATGGCTCATAAGAGTTTGAGGTGTAATCTGAGTCTAGGATGACTAGATTTGTTCAACATTCCAAGTCTAATAGTCTACCTTTTATATGAAATGTGGACCACAACATAACATTTTCATGCTCTCTATTGATGTTTGTTGCATTGTGTTTCCTTTCTCTGATTTTCTTTTTTTTCTTGTAGATAGGATTTTTCTTGCACAACTTGTCAAGTATTTTAACATTATTAACATGTAGTGGACTTCCTGCTATCTAGGGGAGGGGAGAGGACTGGGGGTAAAATTTGTAAGGGAAAGCTTTGTAAAAATCAATGCTGAGGAACTACCCATACATATGTTATACAAATAAAAAGCTTTAATTAAAAAAAGGAAAAAAATAGTCTACCTCTACTTCCTCTAATTCAAAAGTTCAGTAGATATCTATGAAGCTCTATGTTGAAAGTGCTGTGAAGGAAAGCAAGGCAAGAAATAATTTTTGTCTAACCTTACACCTAGTAAGAGAAATAAGAAATTATAGTAATTAAAAATCCAGATAAAAGGTTAAATGTCTCTTTTTGTACTCCCAACACTTGGGACAGTTTCTGAAACATAGCAGGCACTTAATAAATGCTTATTGGTTACTGCTTTTTATTATTGATTGATTGTTTATTGATTGAACTATAAGACTGAAAAAGGAGGAACTGTTTCTGATAGATAGTTTGTGACTTTGGACAACTGCAAGGAAGGGGTAGTATTTGATCCAGTACCTGCAGAGACAGAATTGAAGGAGGGAGCCTTCTAGGCAGAGCAATGCTAGAAAATATTGCATGAGTTTGAGGAATAGTAGTTCTGCTGAAAGAGTGAAGGTTTTTTCTTACATGAAGAGAGAAACCAAAAAGGTAGGATGGTGGCCAGGTCGTACAAAACCTTGATTTATTTTGATTATTCAACAGGTCCTTGAAGACCTTTGGGTAGGGACATGACATGTTCAAATTTTTGACAATCTGGTGATAGATGATGGATTTGAAGGAGGAGAGAAGAGAGACAATAAAAGCAATTAGCAGGGTATTTTTCTGAGTAATCTGTAGTAAAAGCCTGAACTAAGATAGTGAGAATAGAAAGGAGGAAACTATAGAAAGGGATATTGCAAAGGAAGGATTGATGAGACTTAATGTCAAAACACAATTTTGGGGGGAGAGGTGAGAGAGAGGAAGAAATTAGATATGACTCATATTTTGCGGGCAGATAAGTGACATAGTGAATAGGATGTGAGACCTGGAGTCAAGAGTACCCTAGTAAAAATATGACCTCAAGCACTTACAAGCAGTGTGACCCTGGGCAAGTCACTTAATCCTGTTTACCTCAGTTTTCTTATTTATAAAATGACCTGGGGAAGGAAATGGCAAATCACCCATGAACTGAATCATGAAGAGTTGGACACAAAACAACAACAAAAACATAAATGATTTATACTTAAATGATTCACAAAATGATGGAATCATTAATAAAATTAGAGATATTAGGAAGGAGTAGAATTAGGGAAATGATAAGGTAATTATTATAGCAGAATGAAACCCTATTTTTAGCAAAGTAACTATATGTTTTGGACAACATAAAACATAAAAAAGACTGCCCTTAAGTCCACACAGGTCAATAAATCAGTCTTTCTTGTTATCTTGCTAATAGAGATCCAGTTGTTGGTAACAATGAGAGAAGAGGTGATGGCATTGGGATCAATGTCACCCTCACCTTGACTCCTTTAAACAGCAGCTATAGCCACAGTATGCAGGAGAATGAAAATTGCACTAGCTGGCTTTCATCCCATTAGCTTCTATTTCTTGTTCATTTCCTGCTTCTATCATCTCTTTGCTTTGGTTTTTGTTTTTTTCCTTCTGCTATGTCACTGGGTTTTCTCTTTCATTCTCTCTTACTCATTTTCTTTCTCTACTCCCTCACTCATCCTTTAATTCACCTATTCTTTCACTTTCCTTCTCTATTTCATTTTCTCTTATTCTCTGATTTTTTTCTTTGATTTTCTTACATTCTCTCTCTTCTGCTCCCTTCCCCCCTAATAGTTTCTCTTTTTGGGAAAAAGATCCATATGTACAAAAATCTTTGTAGAAGCTCTTTTTGCGGTTGCAAGGAACTGAAAATTGAGTGAATGCCCATTGGTTGGTAATTGCCGAATAAGTTATGATATACGAATGTAATGGAATATTATTGTTTTATAAGAAATGATGAGCGGGTTGATTTCACAAAAGCCTGGAAAGACTCACATGAACTGATGTTAAGTGATGTGAGCAGAACCAAAAGAACAGTGTACACAGTGACAACAATATGATGTGATGATCAACTGTGGTGGACTTGTCTCTTTTCAAAAAAATATTCCTCAAATATTCAAAGCAATTCCAATACGTGTGAGATGGAAAATGCCAATCACATCCAGAGAGAGAATTATGGGGACTGAATGTGGATCAAAACATAGTATTTTCACTTGTTGTTTGTTTGCTTTTTTTCTTTCTTGTGTTTTTTCCTCTTTTGATCTGATTTTTTTTGCACAGCATGATGAACATCAAAATATGTTTAAAAGAATTGTATATGTGTAGCCTATATTGGATTGTTTCCTTTGAGGGGGAGAGACAAAAATTTGAAACACAAGGTTTTGCAAAGGTGAATGTTGAAACCTATGTTTGCACGTATTTGGAAGAATAAAATATTATTAAAAGAAAAAAAGTTTCCCTTTTTCTGATTATCCTTTCCTATTCTTTCTACTTTCTACTTTACCCTTTTACAGTAAATACCATCAAAAAGATTATAACATGAGGAATAGATTGAACATTATACAATATGAAATGTATTATATTTTTATACAGATACTTGGCTTTTTAAGGGTAAGGGGTATTTGGCTGACAGTTCTGGGTGTCACCATTCAGACCGAAGTACATCCTTAGTAGGATTTTGAGCTTTTGTTCCAAGCAGAACTTGGAGAGGGAGTTATATATATGATACGTTTTGAAGCGAAGGATTTCTTGTCCCCCCCAAAACACCTTGAGATTCCTTCATTAGTACCTCATTTTTTGGGAATAAATGTATACTTCCAATTTTTCTAAAATATTGTTTACATCTCCTTTTTACTTCTATGACATCCAACCTCAAATCCTATTATTTTTCAGACAAGCCATATTGTCCTTTTTAGCATGTAGGTTCCTCAGCAGGGACCAAGTAATTTTTCTTTTATAATCTCAGCACCTAGCACAGTGCCTTGCTCATAGTAGGCACTTTAAAATGTGCTTGAATTGAATTCGATTAACATATTTCTCATTTAAAATTCAAACATCCCTGGGAGAGTTAAAATTGTCAGCCTTGCATCATTCTTTGTACCTTTAAGTGGGCTGGTTTAATTAGATATTCCCTCCTTTCCTCTTCCTCCCCCCACTGATGCTATGATATTGTTGCACAGAAGAAAGGGGAATTTTGTTGAGGGTGAGGGAGTATAGTGATATTGGGGAGCATAGGGCAAGGCTAGGCACTTGGTGAATAGAATCCTTGGGAGCAAAATTTTGGAGCAGAGAGAATAAGACCAAAGGCAGACTATTTCAGACAAACTTTAACTACTTTTTAATTCTACCTAAGTTGGGAGGAATAGGTTTATGGTTTCATCTGGTTGCCTTTGTGACCAATAGCTCCCATTTGCAAGACAACTGACAGGGGATAAGGGTACAATCTGTGGACATGAAACCAACTGATAATAATAAGCCTATTGATTGGGATCTATGACTTGTGCCTTATTAATATAATGTCTCTTACCCACTAAACTATAGATATCTACAGTAACCACTTTTTAGTATTGATCCCATAGAAAGAGAGTACTTGGGACAATAAGAATCATGATCTCTGCCTTGATTCAGATTTAGGATAATTCAGAATGCCAAAGCCCAGTATAAGGAAATACAAACCATGCAACTAGATAGAAAAGCAAATCAGTTTTATTGAGGGGGCATTCCGACCATATTAAGAACAGTTAGGGCAGATGGTAGAAATAGGTCAGGTCCATTGAAGTCTGGGGCAGAAGTAAGTGGGCAAGCACTGTGAGGTCCTGGATGGAATGGAGTACCCTAATTAGCAAAGTCTGGAGTGTTTTTTTTTTTTTAAATAGAATTTTTATTTGAGTTTAGCAGGACCAGGCATTGGGGAATGGGAGTCAGGGGACTAGAGTTGGGGATTGGGGATAAATTGCTGATTTATGTTAGTGGGAGATGGGGGGCAGGGAATACTCTTAGGGAATTGGAGGCTAGTTGATATTCAAAATCTCCATTGCTGGAAAGAGGCTTTTGGCTATTACTGCTAGCATTACTTTGACAGAGACAATCAAGGATTTTGAGCTTCCTCATTCTTTTTCTTTCAGCAAGTAGGAAGGCTATTTTATGGCCATTATAATTTCCCAGATCTAGAATTAGAAGGCACTTCAGCAATCATCTTATTCTACCAATATCTGAATCAGCATTCTCTGTATAATTTTCCTAGCAAATTATCTTCCAAATTCTGGTTAAAGTCCTCCATTAATGGGGAGTCCAATTCTTCCCCAGACAGTCCACTGCATACTATTGATCACTGAACAAGTGCTCACCTTTACAATTTCAATTGTTCTTATTCTGTTTTCTAAAGTCAAGTGAAATAAATTTCTTTAGTCCATGTGATAGTATAGGCCTTCAAATCTTTGGAGATTAGTCATAACATCTCCATCTCCATTTCCATTTACTAGTATTATGTTCACAGGCAATCTATAATTTGCATCTTAGAAACTGTTCCCCCTACATAGACATACAGGGACAACAAGGTGGTAGTGTGGATAGAGTACAGGGCTTGGAGCCAGGAAGGACTGAGTTCAAATTGAAACTGAGACACTAGATATGTGATCAGGGCTATGTTACTTAACCCCTATTTGCTTCAGTCTTTTTTTTTTTATCTGTAAAATAATGATAGCATCTATCTTGCATAGTTGTTGAATAGATTAAATGAGATAATTATTATAATAAGTAGTAGATTTCAAATATGTTTATACATATTGGATTTAACATATATTTTAACATATTTAACATATTGAATTGCTTGCCATCTAGGAGGGGGGGTGGGGAGGAGAGGAAAATCTGAAACACAAGGCTATGCAAGGGTCAATGTTGAAAAATTATCCATGCATATGTTTTGAAAATAAAAAGCTTTATTTTAAAAAAAAAGTAATAGATTTCCATAATAGATAATGGTAATGATAGCATCTGCTAGCTCTTCAAGTTGTATGCACCAGATTCATCAACAAAAATAAACCTGTTTTTTTGTTCCTCTATCACCAGCTCCTTCTTAATAGAAATTCCTCAGTTAAAATGGCTGACACAAGTGCTCAAATCCTGACAAGTAGGAGATTTACTTCTGGATGCTGCTGAAAGCACACACAGCTACACAGCAGTTTATACCTGATTATTTCTCAATCTTTATCCCATACTTAGATCCTTGCCTGAAGTCAGAGGTTTGTTGATGATGAATTTCTATTCAGGTTGTAAAGATGTAAACAAAACATAGAGTTGCCAGTTCTAGTGTACTAATACTGCCCTAGACTTGCTTTCCATTCAACTCATTACACAGTTATTAAGTTCCTGCTCCAGGTAAGACATTATTCTAGGTGATACCAAAACAACAATGAAACAGTTCTTGCCCTCAGAGAGCTTATACTCTACTAGAGGAATCCAGAGGAACTCAACATGTATACAGATAAGGGTGTTTAAAAATATGCAAGATAATACAAAATAATTTCAAGAGAGAGGGTGTGTTAATAACCGGCATCACCAGAAATAGAGGTGGTAGCCCCTAGACTGAGTTTTAGTTTCCCACTAGAATCCTTGTTAAGTATATAGATAGGAGCCCATGGTTTTATGTTACCTGGTTCTGGAACCAATTTGCCTAACATACACAAAGTTTTCAGATGTGTGCTCTATTGAAACTCCCAAAAGCCTTCATGTAGGACAAGGCTGTCTGGGAGAGACCCTTTGTCCAAATTCTTTTGGGGTCCTGGTGTTTAAAACAAGGAAGCCTACATCTTCTATACTCTGTGTTTAAAAAAATATATAATTTATCCTGAAATCCCTCCTGTATTTTAAAAATCCTGTCTAAATTCTCTGTGCAGTCAGAGTGACTATTTGGTAGACAAAATGTCTCCCCAAACCATCATGGGATTTTCATAAGCAATCGGGATTACTCCAAAATACATTGCAGATTGGTATCAACTATCATATTTGAATTTGTATTCTGGTGCTGAGAGCAATTTGTAGCATATTATAAATCATAGCTCCTCCTCCACAATTTGAGAACTCTCCTGCCTGTGACAAGCTCAGAGGAAGAGATTGTTGCTGCCGCAGCAATGCCAGAGGTTGGTGAGAGAAGCCTGCTACCAGTTTCCCTGTGATAGGAGAAAATCTGAGAATCACTTTATAATGCAGCCCTTTGGTACAGCCCTACTGCCTTCAACCTAAGTACAGTGGAGACAGATTTTGGATTCAAAATGTTAATTGGAACCTGATATTCTTGGCTTTGAGGCACCTTATTTAAATGTTGCCCAGGCTGCCTTCCTCTTCCGAAAAGCTATATAAAGTTCACTTTTCTCAAAATGAAAGCTTATATTCTTGAGAGTACAGTCAAATCCATAGAGAAAAATCTGAAAATTGCAAACTCTGTAGATTTGAATTGACCCTAATAATGGCTTTTATTCTTTAGTTGCAATAAAAATTCAAATGACATGAAGATCAGTAACATCTCCAGTTTAGAAAGAGATTGAAGTGTTTGGGGGCTATGCTATATGAATGCCAACGGAGACAATAGAGCCTTGATAGATATTCCCGCTAACATTTGCAAAAAGCATTAACAATATATCACACTTCACTGCCAGCTGCAAACCCATAATATTATTCACAAATTATGTATTTAAGGTTGGGGAACCTGAGACATTTTTGTAATGCTAATATTAAGACATCACCTCCAGAGATGTTCTATAACTATGCACCTCAGCCTGAATTTTTTATATCCATCCTATTCCTTGGCCAAGTGGTGATTCTGAAGTTTTTGCCTGGCTATCCTGAAAACTACTTTTTGGATGCTTTTCCAATCTGGCGTCATTAGAAAACTCCCTGTTCAAATATAATATTCTTAGAAAACAGATGGTAATTTATTTCAAGGGACTTCCTGGGGGAAAAAGATCTTGGCTTTGGAGCCATAGGAGCTGGGTTCAAATCTTGACTCTGATTCTTACCTGGCTTGTAAATATGGGTTAGTTTCTTAACCTCTTTGAATCTCAGTTTCCTAATCTGAGAAATGGGAATAATGACTCGTATAATATCTAACACACAAATTGATTTAGGGAAAGTGCTTTGTAAACCTTGAAGCACTATAGAAAAGACAATTTTTATGACATGGGTAGCCACCTGCTAATATAGTCTGAGGAGAAAAAAAATGATATTCAAGTTGAGAGGGTGTCATTAGGAATAATAAATTGGCATTAAGGTAGAGAGAATTGAAGTTGAATATCAGGAAAATAATGTGGATATCAAAATATTAATGCTGAAATACTCTCATCCTTAGCATATGGTCATTAGAAGGTGATTCAGAAATCCATGGAATAGAAAAATAAGTAAAAATATAATGTATCCACTAGATAATAAATTTGAAGTATTCCCAAAGAAGTGGAAGTAATTTATACTGGGAATTAAATAGTTGAAATCTAGATGAGAATCATGAAGGAAGAGGAATGTTGTCAATCTAGAAATAAGTTGTAATTCTGTGGAATGGAATGAAATTGTTACTTAACATGCAGACAATCATAACAATACAACACAGGGGGCAGCAAGGAGCAGGGAGAATGATGTTTTTTTTGGGGGGGGGAGCTTTCCAAAATAAGCCATACTATCCTCTAAGAGGAAATGACTGTTAAACCCAACTCCTAACACTAGATTTTATCACCTGAATTGATTAAAGATATTCTTTTTAAGTAGATCTGAACTCTTTTGTAATTCACTAACTAGATTAAACAACTGGGAGGGAAAGGAAAGAGGAGGAGAGGTAATTTACCATAAAGGAGAAAGAATACCCCAAGGCCAACAGAAGGGTCTTGGAATCATGAAATCAAAGAGACATAGTTTGAAAAAACCTTAGAAGCTACAGAGTACAAATTCTTGTTATAAATAGATGAAATTAGAAAGATTAAGTGATTTAAGTTGGACTGGTCATCCAACTAAGTGTCTGAGGCAAGATCGGAACTTATGTCTTCTGGATTTGAAATACAATGTTTTTCTATCTACTATAATAATCTGACTCTCATTAGATTATATAGTAGTTGTATAAAAGAAAAAAAAAATTGTAAGTGGGACTGCAAAATTTAGTCAGCTGCCAAAGACCTCCTTGGAGGAAGAAAACAACAAATCTTAAAAAATATTGAATTATGACTGAGCTTACTTGTAAAAAAGACATTTTTTGTGTGTGTCAGTGTGTTTATCAAATAACGAATTAAAAAATTTCCTCCAAGAAATGCACCTGCTTGTAAAAATATTCAATCTATGTCATTTACATGTGCTAAGTCATTATGTCTTGAACAAGAAATGAACAAAGTCAATTACTAAAATACTTAATTTACTTTTTATAATAAACATGTCAAATAGAGAAAGTTGGTTAAATTGGTGGGCAAGACTATAAAAGAACTTAAAATAAACATTCCATCAGTCACTAGTCAGTCTGTCAAGAAACATTAGCTAAGCTCCTACTATGTACCAGGCATAATATTGAGTGGAAATAATGAACACAATATACTTAACTGGTCCATGTGACCATTCTCTTGACAACTAGAAGAGATTGCTGCAGAAGTTACTGTGTTCTGTAGACTTTTCCCTAGCTTACTTCATCTTGGCATAATGGTTACTTTTTATATTTACTTTATGCCTGGCCACAGTTAACCTTATCAGAAAGGAAACACATTTTGATTACCTCTCTTTTTTTTTTTCAGTTTGTTAATAACTGTAATTTTCAAAAAGAAAATTGCTACAAAAATAATCTTTTCCTTCCACTGAAAAGTGTTTTGTGTAGACAATAGAGATGAGAGATCTCACAACACAGTGAGTCATTAAGAATATTCACTTCTTGTTTCCACTACATTAACCCCCCAAACAAAACACTGAACTTTTGTTGCACATCAGAATGACTAGGGGAAAAGAATCCTATTGAGGGATTCTGGGAGGGAGCAATCATACCCTGTATAGTGGCTGAGCCCCGTGTCATACTGATCACATTTGGACATTCTTCTCAGAAACTAAAATAATGATGCTAAGTACCAAGGGGATTGTTGCTGATTCTCCTGTGACCTTCCAACAGAGGGCAAAGTTTGTTCTCAAGTTGTGTGGTGCAGCCTGACATAGTGGATGGCAGACATATTGGGATTGAAGTTAGGAGCACCTTAGTTCAAATCTTGCCTTTGATATATTAGCTGTGGTCCTGGGTAATTAATTCATTTATCCACTCTCATTTTCCATTTCCTTATCTGCAAAATAGGTATAATGTTAGCATCTACCTTATAAAGGTTGTGAGGACCAACTGGGATAATGCAGACAAAGCATTTTATAAAACGTAAAGTCTTGTTTAAATTCTAGCTTTTATTAGGAATTGCTTTAAAGATGAATACTGAATGTAGCGCTCAGGGGTCTCTCTCATCAGTGAGATAATGCCCATGAAAATTTCCCCCTCAGCTAGCCTGTATCAAAATGTAACAGTCACAATTTCTTTTTGCAACATTTCTATTTGCTCCTTCTCTAAACTCAGAGACTTCCTCCTCCCCGATCTCTCCCTCCCCCTTTCCCCATTCTCATTATACCTACCAAATTAGGCAAATATCCCCAAAGTTCTACTTCCTCAAATGGAAAAGATTCTTTCTGATACTGGGTGAGAAAGTAATTTTTTGCTTCCCCATTGCATCATGTTTTTTCTCTTTTATATAAATAAGGATGACTGGGCTGGCAAGAAAGACTGAATAGTCTGATAACTTTTGAGGCACTTCCTCCCACAACATGTCACAGCCTGGTCTCTGACCAGGTTTTTCAGTCTACATAAAATTAAAGAGTGAGATAGAATCTTGGACTGCATTCATTTGAGATATAGTCTTTACAGAAGATTTGCTGACCAATAACATTCTGAATTGAGTACACTGAATACCTAAGCACAGAGAAGTGATTTTGATTTCTTGTAAGCTTAGGAAGGAAAACTTGAACTTTTTAATATGGATAATGAAAACAATAGTACTCTAGTCTACCAAATATAAAAATGAGCTTTCTATTCAGTTTCCACGTTTCTCCCTTGCAAATACCATATCATTAGGCAGGTTAGACTTCTTGTAGAAGAGAGACTGAGAGAATAGCTGGGGGTGTTGCTGGTCATGGTCAAGATGCTTTTTATTATTGTTGTTTAATATTTATTGAGTACACAGAGCTGTGTGGGAAAGATTAAGCACTGTTTTCTTAGATGATACCCAACTTTGGTCAAGCTGGCAAAAATAGTCCTTGCTTTCTTATCCATCGAAAAAATACAAGTAAAAATAAACTTGCTTATTGGAATTCAAATGTGTCTTCGTAGTTGTCACTCCATTTACATTCTGATAACCATTTTTCAACAGAACATCGGTTGTCCAGATAACGGGGCAATAAATCACAGAATGCATGCATTTATACCCAAGGAGCTAGAGGAGTGTGAAATACTGAATAGGCTGGTCAATCAGGAAGTACTGATCAAGTAGGAGGACATTTATGAGATTGTGTCTTTGTCTTTCTCTTGCCAAACACCTGTTTGGGGGAAAGAATAAAATGAAAAGTTTAAAGTATTAATCATGAACAGTAAAATTTGTCCAACAAAATGTTTTAGTTAATTATTTGTTTTATATCATTGTGTTCTGCCAAATGAAAGGAAGAAATTTAACCAATTTTAATGTGACATGTAGGTAAGCTACATAGAAAGATTCAAAATCCCATAACAATTTGAATCACATATCATGACTAAAAATACTTTCATTGCATCAACATGTTGTACAACATTTATGAAGTTCCCAAGTAAAATAGTTTAATGCCCAGGCCAACTATCTCTTTCTAGATCATGGCTATACTGCTTCAGAATTTCATATAGTCTAGTAGATTAAATAGGAATATAGGACCAAATAATTAGAACCAGAGGCCATTGAGAGTAACCTCCATTTAATCCTTCTGAATTTGTTTCTTCTTTTGTAAAATGACAATAAAATTTCCTGTAATACCTATTTCATATATATTATAAGATATGAGATTGATCATATAAAGTATTGCTAACTTTAAAGTATAGCTAAAATGTCAGTTACAATTTAGTATAGATTTTTTTCTTTCAAGCAAACAAATCTTGAAAATCCACATTTTTATATTCATTCTACAGTTTTCAATTTAGTCGAAGTTTGATTTCTTTTTTGCTGGATGGCAAAAATTGGAAAATTTGGACTTTTCAATATTGAATAATTCACATGAATCAGTATAAGTCTGAATTTTATCATTCTCTAATACAGTGACTGTAATAAAAATTGAGATTTCATATGTGATCAATTCCACAGATTGAGCTGTGGAAGATCGAAAGAAAGTGATTTTAATTTGTTGCTTCTAGCTGAACAGTTATGAAACTCGGGTATTAATTTGTTAAATGATTTGCTCAATGTCAAATAAAACAAATAGTTGAGCCAAAAATAGGACCCAATATTCTTGAATGATAGCCCAACAATATGATCATTAAATACTTTTAATAATTAAAAATCACACTAAATTAATATATAGATGAATCTAAACTTAATTTGCAGTCCATAGATTGGGGTGGATAAAGTCAACATAAATTAGAATTCATTCATATGGTTGATCTCTTGTGGCTTCTAGCCTAATGAGTCTACAAGGAAGAGGATTATTACAATCATAGATTTATTTTTCCCCTGAGGCAACTGTTGTTAAGTGACTTGCCAAGGGTCACACAGCTAGGAAGTATTAAGTGTCTGAGGCTAAATTTGAACTCTGATCCTCCTGACTTCAGGGCTAGTTGCTCAATCCACTGTGCCACCTAACTACCACAGAATCATAGAATCTTAATGTTAGGAGGTGCTTATGAGTTAATTTAATCCAATATTTCATACAATATCAAAATTCCTTCTAAAGCCCCCTTGACAGATGGTCATCAATCTTTGCTTGAATAATGTCTACAATGATGATTTTTCTCAATAAAGAAAAGTCCAAATGGCAAGAAGTTCATTCACAAATCTACATCTTGATAACTTCTACTCATTGGTCTCCAGTCTGGCCCTGAAGTAAGAAAAACAAATTTTATTCTTTCATTTGAAATTGCTTCAATTATTTAATCTTAGATTGATGTTTTCCTCAGTTCTCTCAGGTTGAACATGAATAATTCCTTCGACCGTTTTTCACATGATATAATTTTCTGATCCTCTCTATTTCTAGTTGCCCTCCTTCTGCCAGTCATTGACTTGTCATTGTTCCCTTCAAAACATGATGCTTTGAACTACATACTGAACCCCATAAGTTGAATGATTGAAACCAAGTATGGAAGGACTACTACTTTTCATGACTTGGATGCTACATTTCTATTCAAATATAGCCTCAGACCCTTGCTATCTGGATAAGTGACTTAAATTATCTGTCTCAATTTTCTCACCTGGAAAATGGGAATAATAATAATACCTATCTCATAGGGGGTTGGTTTGAGCAAAGAAGATAAGCTATAAAAAGTGTTTTGTAAATATTAAAGCACTATATCAAAGCTAGTTTTTGTTAAGAACACAATAGCTTTTTTAGGAACTGCATTAAATTATTGGGTAATATTAAGTGGATAAAAAACTCATTCACAAATCTTTTTCATATGGATTACTAATAAGACAGAAATTCCCCACTGTATACACAAACAATTGATTTTTGATCCTGAATGTAGAGCTTTATATTGGCTCCTGTTAAAATGAATATTATTGGTTTGGGCACCAGCCTTTCAAATTTTTTTTTTTCCCTGAATGCTAACTTTATTTATTATGCAGAATATTAACTAAACATTTCAACTTTATGACATGTAAAAGTCTGAGGTGTTATCAATGACTTTATAAATGTTTGGCAGAATTCATTCATGAACTCATGTGGCCCAGACTCACTCAGCTACTAAGTGTCTGAGGCCAGATTTGACTTCCGGAAGATGAGTCTTCCTGACTCCAGGTTCAGTTTTCTATCCATTGTACCACCTATTTGCCCCTTGCTTGCTTTATATGAAGCCCAAAGGAATTAAGTGACATTACTCTGGTTCCTCTGACTACAAATTCAGTGCTCTTTTCTCCATTCTACATGACCTTGTATTTATTCCATTTCTACATTCTTTTTTTTTTCTTTTTCTTTTTCTTTTCTTTTCTTTTCTTCTTTTTTTTTTTTTTTTTGATAAAGAATGCTGGACTTAGGTTTGGAAGACTAATGTTTAAGTTCCACTTGTGACATTAGCTGTGAAGTAATTAACCTTAACCTCTCTGAACCTCCATTTCCTTATCTGGAAATTGGCACCACTCATACCTGTGCTATCTATGATTTTTACATTTTTTCTCCTGAGCAGTTTTTGTTAATGATACACTGAAGTCTACTCATATACCCATTACCGTTGCCCTTTGATTATTGCACTTAACCTGCAACTTTATATTTTTGGAGTCTAGGATATTCTATACTTTGGAGCCATACAGCATCATTAGAAAAATGTGATATTTAAGAGATGAACCCCTTTTTCAGGGACATGTGTGAGGTCATTAAAAACATTGCTTAGTTTATCAAGTACAATTCAGCTCACTCAGAAATCTGTCATCATTTTAGAGAATGAGTCAGTCCCTGTATTTCATTGGTATCCAGACAATCTGAAACAATCTAGAGCAGAGGTTCTTAAATTGGAGTCCATTAATAAGAGGGCAAAGATAGATTTTATGAGGCTCAGAATTTGGATGGGAAAAAATTTATATTTTCACTAACCTCTAATTGAAATTGAGCATGTATTTCAATTATGAATATAGGCAACAAACTGCAATAGTATCAATAATATATATGGCAGTCCCAAGAGAAATCAGATTTTTTATATTATTTTATAGTTGTGTTCAATATCTCAAAATATTGTTTATGTTTATAGTGACTTTGGGATTACTGAAGTTGTCAGACCCATCGGCAGATATATTACTGTATAAAATTTCTTCTTTAAAAATAATTTGATCTTATATTTCAATATAATTAGTTTCCTTTGTTATCCCCTGTATTTTGTTTATACTTTTAAAGACATTCTGAGAAGAGTTACATAGCTTTCACCAGATTGTCAGAGAGATCCATGATATATAAAAGACTAAGAACCTTTGGTCTAGAGGAAAGTCTGTTGAGTAGAAACCTTTGGAAGATTTATGAGAAGACATGAACATCCTTAAAATAAGAAGAGAAGGTATAGATATTATACCTTTATAGCATTAGCATATAGTCATTAGCACCTGTGGAGGAAGTATTGACATTGACAGAAGCATGAACCCAATGTAATACTGAAAAAAATATCTGTCTTCTGAGGTTATTGTAAGGACCCAAAGACACATATACTTTTCCTGGTAAAAACTTAAAATACTGTATAAATGTCTACTATTGTAGCATTTACTCAGCATTTAAGGTTTGCAAAGTGTTTTACAAACATAGGCTCATTTAATCTTCATGACCATCCTGGAAAGTGCATGCTCTTATTTATTCCCATTTTACATATGAAGAAATTAAGGCAGATAGAAGTTAAGTGATATGTCCAGACAGACACAGATAAAAAATGTCTAAGGCTGAATGTGAATTTAGATCTATCCTGATGCCTGGTAGAGAAATTACTCCAGGTCCAGGCCTCTTAGCTATGTCTTCTTCTTACATTGTGAATTTCATTTTTGCTAAAGAAGGTGAATAAAAATAGGAATTGAGAAGCTCTATCATCTCCCTGTTGCTTGTTAAGACCCTTACTAAGGATCTTACTAGGCTGGGAATTTTTTTCCTTTTGCATGAAACATTGTTATAAAAGTTCTATTGGCTATCATTAGCATTTTTATTATTTACAAATATTTTATCCAATTACATGTAAAACAATTTTTAGCATTCATCTTTAAAAACTTTTGAATTTCAAATTCTTCCCCTCTTTCCCTCCCCTTCCTCTTTGTTGAGATGGCAAGCGATCTGATGTTATACATGTGCATTTCATGCAAATAATATTTTCATGTTACCCATGTTATGGAAGAAAATAGAGACAAAGAAATCCAAGAAAAGTAAAGGAAGTAAAAAAAAAATCCTATGATCTACATTCGGACTCCATCAATTCTTTCTTTGGAGGTAGATAGCATTTTTCCTTCAGATCATTGTATTGCTGAGAATGGCTCATAGAATATTTCTGTTACTATATGCTGATTCTGCTCATTTCACTTAGCATCAATTTGTGTATTTCCAAGTTTTTCTAAAATGATTCTGGCTTGTCTTTTCTTATACTAAAGTAGTAGTATTCCTTTGTAATCACATACCACAACTAATGAAGACATTCCCAAATTGATGTACATCCCTTCAATTTCCCATTCTTTGCCAGCACAAAAAGAGCTGTTATAAATATTTTTTTACATTTAGGTCCTTTGTCTTTTAAAAAATCTCTTTGGGATACAGATCCAGTAGCAGTATTGCTGGGTCAAAGGGTATATATAGTTTTATAGACCTTTGGACATAGTTTGAAATAGATCTCTAGAATGGTTGGATCAGTTTATAACGCCACCAACAATGCTTTAATGGCCCAATTTTCCCACATTCCTTCTAACATTTGTCAATTTTCTTTTTTGTCACATTAGCTAATCTGATAGATGTGCAGTGGCATTTCAGAGTTGTTTTTATCTGCATTTTTCTAATCCATAATGATTCAGAGCATTTTTTTTTAAACTATGACTATAGATAGGTTTGAGTTCTTCATCTGAAAACTGCCTGGTCATATCTTATTACCATTTATCAATTGGAGAATGTATTCTTATAAATTTAACTCAATTCTCTACATATTTGAGAAATGAGGCCTTTATCAGAGAAATTTGGTGTAAATTTTTTTTTTCATAGCTATGATTACTATGTATTTAACTCCATTTTACACTTTCTCCTGTTTATCCTTCTCTCTTACTTTTCACCATGTCTTAGTTCAAAAGTGTTTTGGTTCTGATCACAGCTTCCCCTAATCTACCTTCCTTTCTATCAGTTCTCCATCTTGTCTCTTTTTCTTCCTACTTCCTTGTAAGGTAAGATAGATTTTTATATGCCTTTGAATGAATTCCAATAAAAGTAAATTTCAAGTATTGTCCAACCCTCCAATCCCCACTCAATCTTTTCTTCCATTGTAAAAGGTCTCTCACACTTCTTTTATGTCAGCTAATTTACCTCACTCTACCTCTTTCTTTCTCCTCTCAAGGCATACCTCTTATTCTTCCATAACTTTCATTTTTTTAAAATTTTATTTTATTTGCATAACATATGTGTGGGTAATTCTTCAACAATAACCCTTACATAGCTTTCTGTTACAAATTTTTCCCCCCAACTCCCCACCCCTTCCCTAGATGGCAGGATATCCACTACATCTTAATTATGTTAAAATATTGGCAAATCGAATATATGTATACATATTTCCAAACTTATCATTGTTGTGCAAGAAAAATCTTATCTACACAAAAGATATATCAGATAAAGGAAACACAATGTAAGCAAACATCAATCAAGGAGTATGAGAATGTTATGTTGTGGTCCACATTTCACATCCCTCTCTCTGGGTGTATATGGCTTTCTTCAGTGAACAATTGGAGGTGGTTTGAAACATTTCATTGTTGAAGAGAGCCATGACCATCAGAATTGATCATCATATAGTACTGTTGTTGCCATGTATAATGATCTCCTGGTTCTGCTCATTTCACTCAGCATCAGTTCATGTTAGTCTCTCCAAGCCTCTCTGAAATCATCATGCTGGTCATTTCTTACAGAACAATAATATTCCATAATATTCATATACCATAATTTATTCAGCCATTCTCCAATTGAAGGGCATCTATTCAATTTCCAGTTTCTAGCCACTACAAAAAGGGCTGCCACAAACATTCTTGCACAGGTGAGTCCCTTTCCCTCCTCTAAGATCTCTTTGGGATATAAGCCCAATAGAAATGCTGCTGGGTCAAAGGGTATGCACAGTTTGATAACTTTCTGAGCATAGTTCCAAATTGCTCTCCAGAATGGCTGAATCTGTTCACAATTCCACCAACAATGTATCAGTATCCCAGTTTTCCCACATCCCCTCCAACATTCATCATTATCTTTTCCGGTCATCTTAGCCAATCTGATAGGTGTGTAGTAGTATCTCAGAGTTGTCTTAATTTGCATTTCTCTGATC
>JAJPUD010003387.1:168348-217397 GCA_023553655.1 Myrmecobius fasciatus | reverse complement strand
GGCGTCTCCCAGGGGCTTCCTGGGTGCCTCAAATCCGCCCCTCTATCGCAGCCCTGACTTCTGCCCCGGCTGGAGTCTGATCGGGACCAGTGACCGATTTCCCCTGAGGCTAACCTTCTTTGGAGTTCTTTCAAGGTAAATTTTTGATAGAAGTGCGTTGTAGTCCAAATGTTTGGTGGAGCCCTCACTCCAAAACCAGTTTGAAGACTCACTTTGTCTGCGTCTGAGGGAAGATCCCAGGAGTTCACAGAGAAAGCTGTCTGCAGTTCGCCATCTTGGCTCCACCCCCAACTTTCATTTTTTTAAAGATATCAGCCCATCATTGTCAATTCACATCCATGCCCTCTGTCTTTGTGCACTTCTTCTGACTCCCCTAATAATCATAAAGTTCTTAGGATTTACAAGAATCATCTTCCCATGTAGGAATGTAAACTATTTAACCTTATTGAACCCCTTATGACTTCTGTTTCCTATTCACCTTTTTATGCTTCTCTTGCATTTTTATTTGAAAGTCAGCTTTTCTATTCAGTTTTGGTCTTTTCATCAAGAATTTTAAAAGTCTTCTATTTCATTAAATGCCCATTACCTTTCCCTCCCTCCCCTCTCTATCCCTCACCCCCCATCAAGGATCATACTTAGTTTGGCTAGGTAGATGATTCTCGATTGCAATCCTAGCTCCTTTGCCTTTAATGTAGAAACTGCTAAATCTTGTGTTATTCTCACTGTGGCTCCATAACATATGAATTGTTTCTTTCTGATTGCTCGCAAGAATTTTTCCTTGCCCTTAGAGCTCTGAAATTTGGCTATAATATTTCTGTAAATTTTCATTTTGGAATCTCTTTCAGGAGATAATTGGTGAATTCTTTCAATGCCTAGTTTATCCTCCTAGGATTCTAGCACAATTTTCCTTGATAATTTCTTGAAATATGATGAGTAGTCTCTCTCTTTTTTTTTGTATTGTAGTTTTAGATATTCCAATAATTTTGAAACTATTTCTCCTAGATCTATTTTCCAAATCAGTTAAGTTTTCCAGAGATACTTCACATCTTCAATTTTTCATTCTTTTGATTTTTTTTTTGGACGTCTTATCTTGATACTAGCTTTCACTTGCCCAGTTCTGTTTTTAAAGGGATTATTTTCTTTAGTGAACTTTTGTACCTTTTTTTTTATTTAGCCAATTCTACTTTTGAAGAATTCTTCTCTGTAGTGAATTTTGGTACATTTTTTTCCATTTGGATAATTTTGCTTTTTTAAGGAGTTCTTCTCTTCAGTGGATTTTTTGCCTCATTAACCATTTGGGCTATTCTAAAGTGTTGTTTTCTCCCAAAATTTTTTGCATGTATTTCCTTCACCA
Source organism: Myrmecobius fasciatus (assembly GCA_023553655.1). Taxonomy (NCBI): domain Eukaryota; kingdom Metazoa; phylum Chordata; class Mammalia; order Dasyuromorphia; family Myrmecobiidae; genus Myrmecobius; species Myrmecobius fasciatus. The sequence goes on along the minus strand of JAJPUD010003387.1, from coordinate 216,043 downwards.
AACTGTTGACTCTTTTTTCATGATCCTTTTCCCAAATTAAAATATATATATATATTTATTGGCATACATTGCTTTATGAATCATTTTGAAAGAAAAATCAGAAAAGGGAAAATCCATGGGAGAGATAAAAAATAGAAAAAAGAATCATACATAGCATGTGTTGATTTACATTTGGTCTCCTTACTTTTTCTGAATGCAGATGGCATTTTCTGTCCAAAGTGTATTGGGATTGCTTTGAATCACTGAATTACAAAAAGAACCAAGTCTTTTATAGTTGATTGTTGCACATTCTTACTGTTGTTGTGTACAGTGTTCTGCTTGTTTTGCTCAGCATCAGTTCATGTAAATCTTTCCAGGCCTTTCTTAAACCAGCTTGCTCATCATTTTTAATAGAACAATAATATTATATTACCTTCATATATCACAACTTGTTCAGACCAATTGATGGTCATCTACTCCTTTTCCAATTTTTTGCTACCACAAAAAGAGCTCTTACATACATTTTTGCATATGTGGGTCTTTTCCCCTTCTTTATAATTTTCTTGAAATACAGACCCAGTAATGGCACTGCTGGGTCAAAGGGTATGCATGTATTTATGCACTTTGATCATAGTTCCAGATTGCTCTCCAGAATGGTTGAATCATTTCACAACTCCACTATCAGTACTTTAATATCCCAGTTTTCCCACATTTATCATTATTATTTCCAACACTTGTCATTATCTTTTCCTGTCATCTTAATCAATCTGAAAGGTGTGATGTGGTATCTCAGAGTTGTTTTAATTTGCATTTCTCTAATCAATAGTGATTTAGAGCATTTTTTTTTACATTACTATAGATTTCATTATCTAAAAAGTATCTGTTCATATCCTCCTTTAACTATTTATTAATTGAGGAATGACTTGTATTCTTATTAACTTGACATAGTTCTTTATGTATTTTAGAAATGAGACCTTTACCAGAAATACTGGCTGTAAAGATTTTTTTTTTCCAGTTTTGTACTTCCCTTTTAATCTTGTTTCTGTTGGCTTTATTTGTGCAAAACCTTTTTAGTTTAATGTAATCAGAGTTGTCCATTTTACCTTTTATTGTTTTCTTTGGTCATAAATTCCTCCCTTCTCCAAAGATCTGATAGGTAAATTATCCCTTGTTCTGCTAATTTTCTTATGGTATCATCCTTTTTGCCCTAATCATGTATCCATTTTGACCTTATTTTGGTATGGAGTGTGAAATGTAGGTCTATGCCAAGTTTCTGACATTATTTTCCAGTTTTCCCAGTAATTCTTGTCAAATAGTGTGTTCTTATTCCAGAAATTGTAGTTTGGAAGTTTATTAAATACTAAGTTGCTATAGGTCCTGATTATTGTGTTGTGTATATCTAATCTATTCCCCTTATCCAGGACTCTTATTTCTTAGCCAATACCAAATAGTTTTGATCATTGATGCTTCATAATATAGTTTTATATTTGATACTGCTAAATCACCATTCTTTGTATTTTTTTTTCATTAATTACCTTGACATTCTTGACCTTTTTTTCTTCCAGATAAATTTTGTTATTATTTTTTCTAGTTCTAGAAAATAATATTTTGGCAGTTTGATTGGTATGGCACTGAACAAATAGACCAATTTAGACATAATTGTCATTTTTATTATATTACCTTGGCATAGCCATGAACAATTGATATTTTTCCAATTGTTCAGATCTGATTTCATTTGTGTGAGAAGTATTTTGTAATTATGTTCATATAGTTCTTGGATTTGTCTTGGCAGGTAGATCCCCAAGTATTTTATTTGTCTACAGTAATTTTAAATGGAATCTCTCTATCTCTTGCTGATGGGCTTTGTCAATAAAATGTAGAAATGCTGATGATTTGTGTGGGTTTATTTTGTACCCTAAAACTTTGCTAAAGCTGTGAGTTGTTTCCAGTAGGTTTTTGGATGATTTTCTAGGATTCTTTAAGTATATATATCATCTGAAAAGAGTGATAGTTTTATTTCCTCATTGCCTGTTCTAATTCCTTTAATTTCTTTTTCTTTTCTTATTTTAAAGCCAGTATTTATAGTACAATGTTGAATAATAGTGGTAATAATAAGCCTCTTTGTTTTACCCCTGATCTTATTGGGAATGCATCCAGCTTCTCTCCATTACAAATAATTCTTGCTGTAGGTTTTAGATAGACACTGTTTATTATTTTAAGGAAAGCTCCCCTTGTCCTATAGTGTTTTTAATAGGAATGGGTGCTGTATTTTGTCAAAAGCTTTTTCTGAATCTTTTGAGATTATCATATGATTTCTGTTGGTTTTGTTATTGATATGGTCAATTATGATAATAGTTTTCCTGATTTTGAACTAGTCCTTCATTCCTGGTATGAATCTGACTTGATCATAGGGTATTATCCTACTGATAAGTAGATGTAATCTCTTTGCTAATATTTTATTAGATTTTTTTTGCATCAATATTCATTAGGGAGATTGGTCTGTAATTTTCTTTCTCTGTTTTGCTTTTTCTGGTTTAGGTATCAGTACCATATTTGTGTCATAGAAGGACAATATTTCTTCTTTACCTATTTTTCCAAATAGTTGACACATTATTAGAATTAATTGGTCTTTGAATGTTTGGTAGAATTCACTTGTGAATGCATGTGGCCCTGAAGATTTTTTCTTAGGGAGTTCATTAATAGTTTGTTCAATTTCTTTTTCTAAAATGGGACTGTTTAAATAATTCATTTCCTCTTTTGTTAACCTGGGCAATTTATATTTTTGTAAATATTCATCCATTTCAATTAAATTGTCAGACTTGCAGACAAAATAGCTCCTAATTATTTCTTTAATTTCTTTTTCATTGATCATAAGTTCACCCTTTTCATTTTTGATGCTGGTTATTTAGTTTCTTTCCTTTTTCTGATTAAATTAACAAAAGGCTTATCTATTTTGTTGGTTTTTTCATAAAACCAAGTCAGTTTTATTTATTAGTTTAATAGTATTCTTAGTTTCTATTAATTTCTCCTTTGTTTCTGAATCTCCAATTTGATATTTAATTGGGGTTTTTAAATTTGTTCTTTTTCTAGCTTTTTTAGGCTCATACCTAATTCATCAGTTTCCTTTTTCTCTATTTTATTCACGTAGTTATTTCCCCTAAGAACTGCTTTGTCTGCATCCCATAGGTTTTGGCATATTGTTTCAGTATTGTTATTCTTTTAAATGAAACAGTGATTTTCTGTTTGACCCAATCATTCTTTAGAATTAGATTATTTAATTTCCAATTGGTTTTTAGTCTATCTTTTCCTGGCCCTTTATTTTATACATATACATATATATATATTTTGCATAGTGGTCTGAAACAGAAGCATTTACTATTTCTACCTTTCTGCATTTGATTGTGAAGTTTTTATGCTCCAATATATGGTCAATTTTTGTGTAGGTGTCATATATTGTCGAGAAATAGGTCTATTCCTTTCTGTCCCTATTCAATTTTCCCTACAGGTCTATCATATCTAGGTTTTCTAGGATTCTATTAAAAAGTTCTTAGTTTCTTTCTTATTTATTTTGTGATTAGATTTGTCTGATTCTGAAAGGGAAAGGCTAAGATCTTGCACTAGAATAGTTTTGCTGTCTATTTCTTCCTATAACTGGCTCAAAATCTTCTCTAGGAATTTGCCTGCTCTACCACTTGGTGCATACACATTTAGTATCATTACTACTTCATTTTTTTTTTTAATGGTACGCTTTATCAAGATGTAGTTTCCTTCTTTATCTCTTTTAATAAGATCTATTTTTACTTTTGCTTTATCTGAGATCAGAATCGTTACCCCTGCCTTTTTTAATTTCAGTTGAAACATAAATTCTATTTCAAACTTTTATCTTTGCTCTGTATGTGTCTCTCTGTGTCAAATGTATTTCTTGTAAACAACATATTGTAGTATTCTGTTTTTTAATCCACTCTGCTATCTGCCTCTGTTTTAATGAGAGAATTCATTCCATTCACATTTATAGTTATGATTACCCATTTCTGTATTTCCCTTTATCCTATTTCTCCTCTGTAAATACTTTTGTTTTTCTTTCCACCCAGTCCTCCCTGGTGTGTGTGTGTGTGTGTGTTTTACCCATCCCACCCTATCTTCTATCACCTCTCCCCCTTCTCTTACTAGTGTTTTTTTTTTTTTTAATCTGCTCAATCCACTACCTTATCTCATATTAAATACTACTCCAGCTTCTCTTAGGGATGTTTTTTTAAGCCCATTCCAACTACTACCTTATTTTTTTTCAACCCTTCCTCCCTTCTCTTACCAATTCCCCTAGTGTTTCTGTCCTTCCTTCTATTCTGTCCCTCCCTTTTCTTTTCCTCTTTCTCCTCCTTTCTACACCCAACTTACTGATTAAGTTATTCCTTCTTAGAGTCAAAACTAATGAGATCAAGCTTTAGACAATGCTCATCTTCCTCCCTTCTTTCCCTTATTATAATAGGTCTTTTGCTCCTCCTCATGTGAACTAATTGTTTCATTATATTTTCCCTTTCCTCTTTTTCCAGTACAGCCTTTTCCCACCTCTTAATGTCTTTTTCTTTAATGACATCACATCTGAGTCCATTCACAACCATACCCTCAGTCCATGTGATGCCCCCTTTTGTCTGCCCCAATGACAGATACAGTTCTCAAGAGTTATAGATATGATTTTTCCATCCAGGGATTTAAACACTTTAACCCTTAAATAGTCCTGTGTAGATTAAATTTTCTGTTTAGTTCTGTTTTTTTTTTTTTTTGGTGAGGAAATTGGGGTTAAGTGACTTGCCCAGAGTCACACAGCTAGGAAGTGTTAAGTGTCTGAGACTAGATTTGAACTCAGGTCCTTCTGACTTCATTCTGTTTTTTTCAATAGAAATGATTCAAAGTCCCTTGCTTCATCCAAGCTCCATGGCCTCACCTGAAAAATGATTCTGAGTCTCACTGGGTTGTTAACTCTTGGTTGCAATACAATCCTTTGCCTTTCCAGAATATAGTATTCCAGGCCTTCTGATCCTTTATTTTAGAAGCTGCCAGATCCTGGGTAATCCTGATTGTTGTTCCTTGATATTTGAATTGTTTTTGTCTGGTAGCTTGCAGTATTTTTTCCTTGAGATTGTAGTTTTGGAGTTTTGCAGCAATGTTCCTTGGGGTTTTCCCTGTGGGATCTCTTTCCAGAGGTGATTGATGAATTCTTTCAATGAATATTTCTTCCTCAATTTCTAAAATATTTGGGGCCATTTTCCTTAATTATCTCTTGTAAAATGTTATCCAGGCTCTTTTTTTTTTTTGGTCATGGCCTTCAGATAGGTCAATTTTTATATTTTCTCTTCTGAATCTATTTTCCAGATAGGTATTTTTCCAATGAGGCATTTCTCATTTTCTTCCATTTTTTTCATTCTTTTTAGTTAGTTTTTTTTTTTTTTTTTTTTTTTTTTATTTTTGTTTTTTTCTTATTGTGATTAGATTCCATTTGTTCTGTTCTAATTTTTAATGTGTGATTTTCTTCAGTTAGCTTTTGTATATTTTTTTTCTATTTGGTTAATTTTACTGTTTAAGGAGTTGTTTTCTTCAAATAATTTTTTTTCTTTCCTTTTTCAAGCTGTTGACTCTCTCATGCATACCTCTCATTTCCTTTCTCATTTTTCTGATGATCTTAGTTGCTGATTTGCTGCGATTAAGACCCTCTTACTGGTTTTCCCACAATCTATGTGAGCTGGCCTGAACACCCTTTTCACTCCTCTGTGATTTACTTTTCTTGAAGTTTTTTCAGTCTATCTTGAGCTGGAGAGTTTTTTTTTTTTTTTTTTTTCCATTAGAATCTGTTCAGAGTCTTGGTTTCATGTGGTTTTCAAGGAAAACTGGGAGAGCTTGAGCAGCTTTCTAACTTTACTCTGCCATCTTGACTCCACCCCAAAAGTTTTACTTCTTCCTTTCCCCCCAATTTTCCTCTACTTCTCCTATGTGATTTTTTTTTTTGGCTTTTTGCTGAGGCAATTGAGGTTAAGTGACTTGCCCAGGGTCACACAGCTAAGTAATGTTAAGGGTCTGAGGCCAGATTTGAACTCAGGTCCTCTTGACTTCAGGGCTGGTGCTCTATCCACTGCGCCACCTAGCTGCCCCCTCTTAAGTGATTTTAAAAATCCCTTTTAAGCTCTTCAAAGAATTCTTTTTAGGCCCAAGATCAATTTACATTTTTCTTTGTCACTTTGGATATATCTATTTTGACTTTACTGTTTTGACTATGTAATATTCTTTTGTAATATTTTTCAGGTTCTTTTTACTTGTTTGTTTGCTTATTTATTCAACCTATTTTTTGTTTTTTAATTTTTTTTTTCTAAAGTTGGGCTCCACTCCCAGGGTGTAGGGGGCACTATTCTAAGCTTCAGGTTTTTCATGTTGCATTTTTCAGAGCAAGCACTGGTAGTTTGTAAGTCTGTAAGTTCTTCCAAGATGGTGTGATCTAAGGAGAGGTGCTCTTCTGACCTGCTCTCTCATCTGTAAATGACCACAAGTGCTCTTTTCTACCCTGGAATAGTGACTAGGACCCTGCTCACCTATTGCCCCATGTTCTAGTTTACTAACACTCTTTCTTACCCTGGAGCTGTGACTCAGTACCATATGGGCAATGCAACAGCATCATGAACCCAGTACCAGCAAAGGGTTCCCTGTAATCTCCTTCTGAACAGTTGTCTGACCCTTCTGCCATCTGTGGTCTGAGAACTCTGGAAGCCACTGCCTCTGATTCAGTTGGCCTCCAAGGCCTGCTGCTAGCGATGTTGGACTCTGCTCCAATCTCACCCATTACTCAGAACTTTCCTGCTGACCTTCTTTGTTATCTTAGACTGGTCAAATGTTCCATCCAAATCTTTGGTTGGTTCTACCATTCCAGAATTCCTTTTGAGGCATTATTTCAAAATTGTTTGGAGGGGAATTCGGGAGAACTCAGGTGAGTCCTTGACTTCATTCTCATTAGTTTATCTTCCTCAATAACATTTTGTAAAAATAAATTTGTATTGACATTTTAAAAAATTACTTAAATCCCCACCCCCTTTTTTCTTCTCCCACTCTCAGAGAGATCTTACATAACAAAGAATTCCTTTTTTTAAAAAGAAAAAGAGAAAGATAAAAAAGAAAAAAGAGAAAGTCATCTAAGCTGATAACTACTTTGAAAAAAAAATATGAGAAAGTATGTGATACTTTGCCCTTGTGCAAAGGCATTAAGATGGAGTTATTTTCTGAGATGTCTTCTTTGGGGTTAAGTTTGTTTTCTATAATTTTGCAATATAAATTTTTTTATTTTCTTGAGATTACATGAACTGATGCAAAATGAAGTAATGCTAGCCAAAAACATAATATATACAATGATATAAATGGGAAAAAACCAAAAACCAAAAAAACAAGTTAAACTATTGGATCAGGAATAGAAGGTTAGGAGACTAGAACAATCTCTTGAACATTATGGATGCTTAATGAACATATGTAAGATTTAATTTATATAAATTTATAAAGTTATGAATAAGGAATATTTATGTATTTTATTTCATTTGTGTGTTTTTATGTATGTGTATGTATTCACTTAAATACTCACATGTATTTGCTCCTAATGGTCATACTCATGAATCAATTGGCAGATTCTTCTTTTTCTGATCCAATTATTTAACTTTTTAAATAGTTTTTCCATGACATTACAGTAATCATTTTGGATATTTTTTTGCCTTGCTTCATTTTGCATCAGTTTCCTATGTATCTCTTTATTCATCATATTTTTCATTTTTTACAGTACAGTAATATTATATTATATTCACATTCCACAATTTATTTAGCTATTTTCTAAATATATAGAAATCTACTTTACTTCTAATTCTTTGTTATTAGAAAAAGAGAAGCTATAGATATTTTATCGTATATAAACAGGCTATACTCCTAGTAATGGAATCCCTGGGTTGAAAGAGCATGGATATTTTCATCTCTTTATTTGCATAATCTCAAATTGCCTCTCAGAATGGGTTGCACTAATTCATTGTTCCACCAATATTGTATTAGTGTACTTGTCTTTTTACAACACTTTAAAAAATGACAGTTGCCATCTTTTGTCAATTTTTCCATCTGGCTGGTTGTATTTTTGACTTTCTTTGATTGTCTGTTGTGAAAAAAGTGCTTTGTAAACCACCAAATTCAATAGAAATTAAGTTGTTATCTCCTTTTAAGGAATTAATTGGACCACTTCTTCATTTTGCTGCTCTTCCTAGAATACTCATAATTTTTTTACATCATCTCTTTATCTAGGCTTTGTTCTCTTCTCATCAAAATTTTAATAAAACCTTTTTAATCAGCAATTTTCTTACAAAGTTTTTTTCTCCCTAATTTGTAAGGTATAGGTAATATACTTCATCGGAGAGCCTTTGGAGCTATGATTGATCATTGCTTTGATAAGAGTTCTTAAATCTTTCAAATTTGTTTTCTTTACAATGATGCTATTATTGTATAATTATTTCTTCTGTTTCTGCTAATATCATTTTACATCAATTCATCCAAATCTTCCTAGGATTGTATGCCTTCTGTCATTTCTTAATGGGACAGTAATAGTCCATTATATAATGTGTTTACCATAATTTGTTCAGCCATTCACCCATTGGAGATATATTTAACTTCCAATTTTTTTTTCTTTCCCTTTATAACCTTACCTTCAAGATATCCTCAAAAGTCAAAGTTTTTGTTTTTGATTGCTTACTCTTCTTTCATTAGTTTGTGACTGATTATGACTTTTAGGAAGTCCAATGAGTCTTAAAATTGTTCTCTTTTTTTCAAAGTGATTATTTTTTGATAAAAGCTACCTTATATTTTCTTCTTTTTTTCCTTCAGTCTTTTGATTTCTTGTCTCATGGAGTCATTGTCTGTTTAGTCTACTCTAATTTTCAGAGATTCTGTTTATTGAATAAACTTTACTACTTTCCATTCTATCTATTCTCCTTCCAATACTTTCTTTTAAAAATTTTCTTGCTTTACTTCCTTTTCATCTCTGCTTTCAGTTTTTGTAGTTTCTTTTTTCTAGGTAGATTTTTGTGTTTTTCCTGGATCTAAAATAATTCTTTAAAGTGGCTAGTATCATTATCTGATTCATATCTCCAACTTTGTTTTTCTCCCTCTATTTCTGAAGTTCATAGTAGTAGATCTTTAGGGCCCTCTGGAAAATTTCAGGACACAGCATTATGGACCTTGGAAATCCTGACAGTAGAGTGTCTTAGATTGTTGCTCTTGAATGTATTGCTGTCACTCTCTATTCACATCTCTGTCAACAAGTCTAAAACAAAAGTCATTGTTTTTCTGCCAATCCACTTCCTAATCTCCCAGTTTCATTGCAGAGAACCTCATAGAACTTCCATCTTAAGAATGACTTCATTCTTTTCCAAGTTCTACTTGACTTTTTCTATCATACCAGAATAATTTCCATACACTGGAGGTTCACTCCATCCCTTTCTTTCTCATAATTGAAGTATACTTTACCACTGTGGTCATTTTCTTTGATTAGAGGGTTCCTTCTAGAACATCTTAAGGAAAATGCCCAGGCTAACTATGTCTTTAGCATCTTAAGATTTTACTTCTTACTCTCTGGATTTTCTCTACCATATTCATATGTAGGTAAATTTTCTCTCTCCCTAGATTTTTAGCTTTTTTTTTTTTTACATGTGGTCTTCCTCCATTAGAATGTAAGCTCTTTGAGGACATGAGTTGTCCTCCTTTCTCAGTGTTTAGCATATTTGTCTGGCATATAGAAAACATGTAATGAATACTTGTTGACTTGATTTGACTTCTCTTTCATACTCTTAACCATTAATTTAAAGGAAATATGCAAACAATATTTGTACTCTCACTTTATTCACTTACTATCTGAAGGTTCAAAGATATATAACCCTTGCTCCAAAGATGAAGGTTGTGGATTTATATGGATCATTTTGTGTCTTGGGGATAATTTCATTCAACTCTTTCTCTGGCTTATTTTGCCATTACCTAGAGTTTCCTCTAGGGAATTTCAGAATATAACTTTATTTTGGCTCATATAATAATAGTCATTGATAAAATATTCCTTGCCTCTTATACAGATGCTAAAGGTAACATGCCTATCTCTGATAGGATAGCCTTTAGATCAGCCCTACACAAAATGGAGAAATAACATATATGACTCATGGTAGGGTATAAACAATCAATGCAAGTCTCTTACTTCTCTGTTGACTCCCAGTTTTCCTCCAGAGCCCTTTATAATCATCCAGACTTGCAGTACTACTTTGTGATTTAGATTCTCCATAGACAGGAACAAACTTGGAATTGCTAGGGAGGTAAATCTCCCATCTTCACTGAAGTGAAATCATACTGGTCCTTAGCCTCATGATACTCCATATATTTGAATATTCCTTTTTCTTCTCCCACTTTTGCCCTTAACTTCAGACCCATACTGTTTTCAAAACTTATAGTTCTAATAATAAAAAAAAAATGTCTTAAGTCTTTTGTTTCTTAATGTCATAGCTCAAGGCCTTGTTCCTTTGGTAACTGAAGTATCATGCATGTGATTTATTTTTCTCCTAAGAATCTGGTGATCCTTATTAACTCCTCATCACACTAGGAGATTAGATTATCAAAATGTCCAGTATTTTGACATTGTCCAAGAAACCCTCCTTCCAGTTTGATATTTTGATATACTATAGAATACCAGGTTGTAGCAATTCTAATGACTTGGCCACTTGATTCCCTTCTGTGCAGCAGAGAAATTATATTACATTATATTATGATCATTCCATGGTGTGGTTAATCAATCAGTCAATAAGCATTTATTTAGCACTTACTGTGTGCCAGATATTGTACTAAGCACTGTGAATACAAAGATATTCCCTGCTCTCAACAAGCTAATGGGGAAGAAAAAATATAAGTAACTATGTACAAATCAGCTACATACAAGCTAAATAGAAATTAATCTAATGGAAGGAACTAGAATTAAGAAGGATTAGAAAATTATATTTTAGTTGGAACTTAAAGGAAGCCAGAAGGCAGAGAGGAGGAGAGAGAGTGGTTCAAGCAAGGAGGATAGTCATTGAAATGTCATGACTAGAAATGGGGTGTCTTTTGGGTCTTTAAAATATGGTTGTTGATAGTTTCTTTCTTTAAAAACTACCTGGCTATATTCTTTGATCTTTTACCCACTGGGGAATAGCTCTTGTTCTCATAAATTTGGATCAGTTTCTTATATATCTTTGATATGAGCCTTTTATTAAAGAAACTTGCAAAGATTTCCCATCCAGGTACCAGCTTCCCTTATAATTTTAACTGCATTATCTTTGTTTGTACAAAAACTTTAAAATTTTACATAATCAAAATTGTTTATTTTATCTAATGTGTTTCTATCAGTTGTTTGAATTCTTCCCCCATTCACAGATATGAATTTTTTTTTTTTGGTATAAACAGCTTACATTCTAATTTTTTGTTGTTCATTTGTTTTAATCATGTCCAACTCTTTCTGACCCCATTTGGGATTTTCTTGGCAAAAATACTGGGGTGATTTCCTTCTGTTGCTCATTTTACAGATAAGGAAACTGTGGCAGACAAGATTAAGTGATTTGCTCAGGGCTATTTAGCCAGTAAATACCTGAAACCAGATTTGAACTCAGGAAGATGAGTCTTCCTAACTCCAGGCCCAGTGCTGCATCACACATATCACAGTAATAAATATTATAGAGATGTTGAGTGTGGTTATTGTGGAGATTAAAAAAATACATTTTCAGACACAATATGTGTCTATGAAGCACCCAGTTTGTAATGTCCAATGAGTCTTCATAAATTGTGGTGAGGTATGTAGGTCTCTTTCTCAAGAAGAAGGGAACTGGGAGAAGGGGTAAATAACCAGAATTTCTCTTGCTTGTTAGCGTCTATGAATCCTTTTTAGATTTCTGTGAAGTGTGGGATGATGCTCCCTCTTCAGGATGTCTAGAATCCTCTTCTATGAGAAAAGCATCCAACTCCAACGATACATTTTCTTTTCCTTCTGGATATATTGTGCTACATTCTTTCACTCATCAGTCTCATGCATTTTACTTCCCAACAAACAGCTCTAAATTTCATGTAAACATTAGAAACAGCTAGATGGTGTAGGGAACAGAGTGGCTAGAATTGGAATTTGTAAGACTTGAATTATCATCCTGCCTCTGACATTTACTAGGTATTAAGCCGTAGGTAAACCACTTAACTGCTCTCAGAATAAATTTTCTCATCTACAGAATTGAGGGTCCTCACAGAGTTGTTGAGAGGCTCAAAAGAGACAATATATATATATATATATATACATATATATATATATGATGTGCTTTTCAAACCTTAAAATACTGTATCTAAATGTTAGTTATTATTAAGTGATACCTTCTACACAAGACATGACAGATTACATGTTTCAATGCCACAGGGTATTGACATTGACTAAAGAAAGAGCCTTCTAAAATGTAATTAGTTGTTAAGAATGACCAGACTATTCTTAGAAACCATCACTCTAGTGTGTCCTATTTGATACCAATATTCTAAGATAAGACTTATTTAACAATGTCTAAAAGATGGTGTTGACCTTTGGTACAAGTTGGAAAAGTTGATAAAAACCTTCCAAGCTATTATCAACATTGTGTATTGATTTGACCCTTATTTATACTTTCTAAGTATTACAGGAAAGTCCTTTGTTTGCTAGGATGGACGAGCTCTTACCCACTGCTTACTTTCAGAGTTCTCATTTTAGTTGCCCAGGACCCCTATACTATACACTGGTCTTCATGATCCTTCCCTTTGTGGTATTTCATTCACACCCTTTCCTTTTCTGCTAGCTTTCTAAAAACCAAGTCTGGTAAGGTGTTAATGATAGCTTAATGTGCTTTCTCTCCAGATTTATTTGCATTTTATCCCAAAGAAAAGTGTCTACACAATACTTTTGATGTAAAATTCAAACCTTAAGGCAAAGGAAAGAAATCTTTAATCTTGGAATTTCTGGCATGATGAAAAGTTATGAGGTGGGGAGGGACAGAGATAAAGAGAGGCCCCCTATATCCCTTAGATACATCAGCTAGGCCAGTATACTCTGTCTACCCACATGGCTAGACTTGCTGGTGAGATGATCACCCACCATCTGTCTTATGTGGTCATATCTCATGAGGAACTCTCAAAATTCTTGCCTCCTAAATTTTATCCACCTCAGGCAACATGTTAATTATAGCACACAGATCTATGGGTTTGGGTTTTGGTTTTTTTTTTTTTTTCGGATTCAGATCTTTTTAAAAAAGCAAACAAACTGTGTAAGCAATCTCAGATTGAAGAAAATATCAAGGAACCAAATAGGCAGCAGGTCATAAAGATTGTTCCTAATGTAATATAAATATAATGTGATATAAATGCACTGTAATGTATCATCATTAGCTGAATGTCAGGGTTGAAAGTAATGAGTCATCCTAAAAAGTCTTTGATTCCACAGAGTATATTTATTTATTCTGCTTAAGTAACTCAACTTTGGTATTTAAATGGACACAGTTTATGAATCCATTATTAATGAGACTATTAAACCCTTCAAGCTGACCATTATCAACATTGTGTTTTGATTTGGCTCTTATTTACACTTTCTAGGTGTTACAGGCCTATCCTTTGTTTGCTAGGATAGGCCAGCCTCTATAAAATTGGACTGGAGGAGTTTCAGATTTTTAAATTTGTTATGACAAACAAATTCCAAATGTTTTTTTTTCTCCTTATTAATAGGCAATATTACTTGGCAGAATGTTCACTTATCACGTGACCAGCACTATCTTGCATTTAGATTTTCAAATAGTTTGACTTTTTTTCTTCAAGACTTAAAATATAAGCCAACCTCAAATTATTATTATTTGAAAAATTTTGTGCTTAAAAATCATCAGTGCTAAATTCTTATAGGTACATTCATTACTCAAATATCCACAATTTCTTGTTCCAAGGGGTCTTTCCAAGTGATGTAAGCTGAACTATAGTCTTCCATAAGCACCAATTATGGCTGATCTTGAGGTGTCTTCTTTCTCTAATTGGTAAAGTTAATTTGATTAAAATGGCAATTCTATGTGAGCAGTCATATTTATTTCCATTTAAACCCATAAATGGTCTAAAAATGTTTTCAGAATGTTAAATGAGGCAATAATGAGTTTCCTATGGTTGAGTAAGAATGTACAAATTAGTATTATAACATTGCAATTAAATGCATCTTGACAGGATTTAACTTTGCCAAAATTTTCCCTTTTACTTATAGTCAATGTGAGAAGAATCAAAGAAAAAAGTGATGCAAGAAGACTTTGTAGAATGGAAAAAAATATATATATATATACTGCTGACTCTTGTAGAGATATACATCTACTTCCATTTTTAAAAACCAGACCAAACTTGGAGGAAGAACTTCTTCTAATACAGACTCATGTGAATCTGTTCTGTCATTTACAGTGTTAGAAAATTGCCCAAGGCACTGAGGGATTAAGTGATCGGCCAAGAGTTGCAAAGACAGGATGTGTTAAAGGTAAAACTTGATCTCAGAACTTCAGCTTCCTCTGAACTTATCCACTATCCACTGAGATTCTGATTATACCTACCTACCTACTTATTTACCTACTTACCTGTCGTCTGTCTCATTCTTGTATCAGTCATTACAGATGTCTTTCCTAAGTGCTTCTTTCTATTGCTTTACTGTTCTCTGAGGAATTCAAATCATAGGAAAAATCTATTGGCCTCTGGAGAGCCAAAGTGGAAAAAAGATAACCATCTACTGAAATATTAGCTCATTCCAACAGATTGCTCACATGTTATGAAGGATATATGTATATATATATATATACGTATATATTTACATGTACGTATATATATAAAGAGAGAGACAGAGACAGACACAAAAACAGAGAGACATACAGAGAGATAGAGAGAAAGACAGACAGACACACACACACAAAGAGAGAGAGAGAGAGAGAGAGAGAGAGAGAGAGAGAGAGAGAGAGAATTGTTCAGTCCTTTCAGTTGTATATTTCTCTTTGTGACTCTATTTGAGGGTTTTTGGCAAAGATATTACAGTGCTTTGCCATTGCCTTCTCCAGATCATTTTATCAATGAGAAAACTGAACCAAATAGTTAAGTGACTTGGCCAGGGTCATATAGCTAGTAAGTATCTGAGACCATATTAGAACTCAGGTTTTCCTGACTACAGGCTCGGTGCTCAACCCCTATGCCTCCTAGCTGCCCTGTCATATGTATATTTTTCTCTCTGTCTCTGTCTCTGTGTGTGTATGTGTGTCTTTCTCCCTGTCTCTCTCTGTCTTTTTATTTTTCTCCACACACATACACACACACACAACACATACACAAATATACATACAGATGAATATATATATATATATATATATATATATATATATATTCTTGGTTATTTGTTTGCATAGTGCAGTCTGAGGTCCAGAGAAGTATTCACTGATTCATTCCTCCATTTGTTAAGTCATTAAATACATTCAATCAATTTGTACATTCTGATACTTCTTGCGTAGGGTACTTTGTTTTGGTTCATTGTGCAGTTCGACATACTGGTAGCTATAGGTTCTTATATAATGTCCATTTACCATTGTTTTCTCTTTTTTCCAGTGATCTGGGATGTATTTGCATATTTAATGATTTCTGTATAAGGAGAAATAGAATGGTGTAGCTGATAGAGAGCTCACTCACCCAAAGAGTCAAAAATATCTAATATTAAGTTTCGTTTTTCAATGTTCCAGATAATTCTCAAAGTAAGATGGTATGGGGTACTTGCCACTTTGCAATGGATGGATGGATGGATGCATGAATGAATAAAAAAGTCGTTTTTAAGTAGTAGGTAGTGCTGGGTATGCAAATACAAAAATGAGAGAGCTTCTGTTCACTGGCAGTTTTCTGTACTCATTAAAATTATAATAAAATTACCCCCAAAATGATGATAATGATAAGAAATAAGTAGAAACTATAGAGAGGAAAATTTGGATGATGGAAAATTTGGAGGCAGTGGGTTCTTGTGTGCCTGGTTGCTCACTTGCCTGGTATGTTGTTCTTGTACAGAATTGTTGAGATCACCAAGAAGGAGACAGAGTATATAGAATAGATAGAAAAGAAATGACCTCAGGAAAGAGCTCTGAGGCACTCCCACACTATGAGAATTCTCAGTCAAGTATGGAGGCTCTTCTATGTTTGGCATGCTCTGATACAAATGAGACTCCTTGAAAATATAGTATTTAGATCAAATAATTACTTTTAAAATTGTGCAAAGCTGATCCCTATTATATCTCTCCTTCCCCCCATCTCTGATGCATTCATTCATTCTGCGGGAAGTGAGAAATTCCTTAGGAGTTAGGCATAGAAGCCCCTATATTCTTTCTTTAAAGATTCCTTTTTTGAGATATCTGCCAACAGAAGGGCCCAGCCTTTGCTTCATATTCCACGTGCAGGCAGCTCTCCACCAGCTAAAACCAGCTGCATGGGATTATTTATTTTACAATGTGTGTGGTCTCCTTCCACTGCCAGTCCCATACATATGGATTGGACAAAGTGGCCTCAGATTCCTTCTAGTTTTGAGATTCTGTGATTCTTTGGTTTTATTTTGATAATGATAACCAGTATTTAACTGATAACCAGTGTCTTAAGGTTTGCAAAGCACTTTATGTATCTTTTCTTATTTCATCCTTCACAACAACCCTGAGAACTAGATGCTGTTATTATTCCCATTTTAAAGGTGGGGAAACTAAAGATAGACAAAGGTTAAATGATTTGCTTGGGCAAATAGTCACATTAGTTAATAAGTGTCTGAGGCTGGATTTTAAACCAGATCTTTCTGATTCTAGACCTAGTGCTCTATCTACTGTGTCATCATGTTGATCATAATGTCAACCAAATAAACACAATGAACTGTTTTGCATACTATAAGAATTAAAATCTACTGCTTCTGTGGTAATATATTACTTCACTGGGTAGCTGTCTTTTCATCCTGGACTGTAGTTCTAGTCCTTCCAAGTGGTGTTGGCCAACTTGTTTTTCTTCTCTGGACCTCATTTTTTCATTTTTAAAGTGAAGATGATCTCTAAGGTCTCTTCTGGCTTAAATATTCTATGGTCAATGATTCATCTGGTTCAGAAATCTAAGACATAAATCTCGTTGAGGAATATTTAAACTTCATTGAGTCTCCCTTAGTCTTTTTGAATTACAGGAAGTTTCAATCAAGAGTATAAGAAGTTCCTAATGGTTCAAATATGTCTTCTTGAGAATGCACTTTCAGTATTGGCTTTCATAGCACTCATGCTTACTATTTATCATTTGGCTAGTAAATTTTACTTATAGGAGGAATGTGTATGAATCCTTCATGCTATGCAAGAACCTGGATGTTCCATGCCTGACAAAGAATAATTTAATTTGAATTATGAAAGAGTTTAGTTGAAAGACAGAGAAAGGAATTGCTTTTGCTACCATTTTGGCATTTTCTTTAAAACAAGAATAGAAAGGGAAAAAAATAAAATAATGGATCAGTCATTGTATTCATGAAAACTAAGAATATTCTCCCTGAGTGTCATTTGAATCTGTCTATGGAGAATATTTTGCTGTGGCTTGACCTCATATAAAAGAGAATCAAAACACAATCACACAAGTGAGAGAAATGAAAACGCAGAGAGGTGGCTTCAAACATTCTCAGACATTTCAGACAATACCTGAACCTGAAAATGTGCTGAAGATAGAGTGTTGGGCATGGAGTCAGGAAAACCTGAATTCAACTTCTGAATCAGATTCTTACTAGCTATATGCTAGTCATTTAATATTCCTAATTTATAAAATGAGAATAATAATAGCACCCATCTCACATGTTTATTATGATGATCAAATAAAATAATGCATGCACACAGTTTAATGGTTGGTTGATTGTTGTCCTTTGTTTTTAAAGAGGACCAAAATGACATCATTATGTTGAAATTAAGGTACAGATTGTGACTGATCAGACCATTTATGAGCTCAGAATGCTTTGCCATAGGTCAGGCAGAAATAGTTCATGGGAACATTTGAGGTGGATTCTCTAAATTTGTACATCTCATGTTTCTTTTGAGCTGTTGCAATTCTGCTTTGTTCATAGAGCAGAGTACCCTCTTTGATGTGGGCTTGCCAGGCTGGGCAGTTCTAACCAGCAACTTCCATGTCATTCAATCAGTTCCAAAGTTCTTCCATTCTTCTTCTACAAATCTTATAGCATTATGTAAATGCTAGCTAGCCAGGAGACACACATAACTAAAATGTTGAAGTTTATAGGATTATAAATTTGGAATACTTCAATGTATCCATGATTTTATTTATGTGGATCTTTCCCCAACAGTGTTGATTCATACCCTCTTATTCCATTTGATATATCCTACCATAAATCTTCTTTAACATTCCTCCTACACCTCATGTACTGTCTTCTGGTGTTTTTTTAAACCTTTCCATGGATATGAATGAAGCAACTTGGATTGCCTAACTTTCATCCTATAGTCTTTGAACATAACTGGTCCATATATATTTCCTATATGTTATCTTTTTATGTGACTTTTTGCTAATATACTGTTACTTATCTATCTACACCTGTCTTGCCTTTGTGTTCCACTCTTTAGATCATTCTCGTTTGATTCTCTGGAGATTGCTCTATTCCTTGAAACTCAGCCATATATTATCAAACAAAAACACAGAATAACTGAACTAATTGCTAACTCCACCAACAGTGATCTAGGATTTTTGTTTTTCCATAGCCCCTCCAACATTTGTTAATTTCCTCATTTGTCATCCTTGCCTGTCTGAAAGGTGTGAAATAGAGTGTCCAAATTATTTTAAATTTTAGTTTTCAAATTATTAGTGATTAAGAACATTTTTCATGTAGTTGTTGACAACTTAGATTTCTTCTTTTGAAAACTCTCTTGATTTTTTTTTTTTTGATCATTTATCTATTAGGAAACAGCTCTTAGTCTTAAAAATTTGAATTAATTTCTTACATATTGTATATACTGGACTTTTATCAATTCCTGTTCATTTTGAGATTTACCACTACTGATATGATTTTTACTGGATGTAGATCAGGGCAAAATCCTGTGATTGAAATAGAGAGGTATATTTCTTTGACAGGTTTTTAAGCTATCAAAAATAATATCAAGTTAGTTTGGTATGACTTTTTTTTAGACTTAAAACAGTGCCTCCTCTTGATCATCAAGTTTTAAATTATTTGCTTATAAAATATCTATCTGATAATCTTTTCTTGAATTTGTCCAGGTATTAACCTAAAATTATCCTTTTTCAGCTGCCAGAATCTATCCTACCTCAGATGTTCGTGAACTCTTGCCTGGGCAATCTCTGAATAAATCTTCAGTCTCTCCATTTTCTAATCTGTTTTCCACACCTCTGCCAGGGTTAACTTCGTTCTGTGCAATTTTGATCATGCTGTCCTCCCCAAGGAAAAAAGTAGTGTCTACTCATTACTTATACTACAAAATACAAACTACTTATCATGATGAATTTTTTTGCCCAGGATCTTGGCTTTGAACTCACAGAGAGAGCTAACACTTATAACAAAAATAAAAGAAGAAAAAAAATCAGTTTTGCACAACTAATTCATATATCAATAAAGGATATTAACAAAAATAAAATGGGTATACCTCCAGATGTCACTTGGAGAATAGACTGAGGATGGTGAAATGTGACTTACTAGCCTGGAAGAAGGCTAATTTTGAAGTCCAGGCCCAGGAAATCTCATCAAAAGAGAAGCAGTCAGAAAATGAGATAAGGAATATATAAGGAAATACATAAAGAAAAAAAAAGACTGGAATTACTGAAGCTTTCAGGAAGAAACAAAAAAATGTCTCAAATTAAGACCTTGAGTAGATTAAACCAGCATGAAAGACTTTAATAACAGAAAGAAATATGACCTCCAGATAAGCCAAAAGAATCCAGACATCTACAAATAAATATTGAAAGAAAAAAATGAAAATAAATCAGTGCCCAATGAGGCAAAGAGCTCTGTGGATTCTCAAGAGATTAAGCACCACAGAAGTAAGTCCTTGAATGATTTGGAGGAGAAATAAAGATTGTGAAAGCAGAGTTTATGGCCTGAACAATAGAAATAAGTATCATTACAAAAACAGGAGTTCATGATAGCTAGATTAGAGTAATGAATGGATTAGAAATGTTCAAAAATTGAATGGCCTGACTTGGAGTTTTGTGGGATCATAGATTTAGAGTTGGAAAAAACTTAGAGACAATGGAGTCTAATCTCTTTTTAAAGATGAGGAAAATAAGGCTCAGAGATGTTGAGTCACTTTCACAGGATCCTGCAGTGGACAAGTATCAGAGAAAAAGTTTGATTGGAAATTTTCCTAACTCCAAACCAAATGCTCTATCTACTATTCCCTTAGCAAGCAACTGTTTTTTTTTTCTTTAATTTTCCCTTTCAGTCTATTCCTTAGAGCCAGGTGAAAATATGTTTAAGTCAGTTAAAAAAAACACTTTGACAATAGTGCTTATAGTTTCAAAGAAGTGAAAAAGAGAATAGGGAAATAATTAGGGAAATACTTGCTTAAAGAAGGGGGAAACATTTGTGAGTAGAAGAGAAAATAAGGGTATAGTGTTTTGTTTTAATCCAATCAAGTATACAAGAATGTTTTAATATTAATTCTTAAATAATAATAATGATTCTCAAATAATTCTCAGATTCTCTTAATACTGAGACTCTCAAGGTCTTTAAGCAAAACTGGATAATTGCTTTTGGGCAATATTGTAGAGGAATTCTTGGTTGGGATTCTTTATTCCCTAAATTCCATTTCATTTGAAATTGATGTTTTTATGATTTCTTCATAGTTGAAGTCTTTCTTCACTACTACTGTCAGCCTCCATGGGAAGATTTTGGTCTGTTTAATCAGTTTATCATCCATTTTTTCTTTTAAGTAAAATGGTCAGTAATATATTCCCATCACAACATTACTTTCATTGTTTTTATCATTCAGTAATTTTTCAGTCACATTCAATTCTTTGTGACTCCATTTGGAGTTTTCTTTACAGAGACACTGAAGTGGTTTGCCATTTCCTTCTCTAGCTTATTTTAAATATGAGGAAGTTGAGGCAAATAGAGTTAAGCGATTTGCCCAGGGTCACACAGGTAGTAAGTGTCTGAGATTGGATTTGATCTTCCATTACTACTTTACTAATCCTGACTCAAATGCTTTCCACTATTCTTTCTGGTTCATGAATTTTTTACCCCATATATAATTTTCATAAACAATGTTTATTACTTCTAATAGTTCTTTGAATATTGTTTTCCTTTCTATGAACACATTCTGGCCATAATTTTTATTCTACCAAAACTTAGTGATTTTTAAGAAGCTGAATTTACCTTTTTGCATTATGACTTTGATTTAACTATATTAATTACCCCTATTTTTTGTCTTTGTGTAGACATCTGAGGCTAGGGGTTTTATTGCTGACCCTGTCCTTAAACAGTGATTTCTGGGAAGTATCTGAATTTCTAATTGATATTTTTTTTTTCTATCATATCTACTTGTCTCCTTTCTGTCTTGGTAGATCTCTGTCTCTCTGTCTCTGTTTTTGGCTCTTCCATTTTTCTACCTCCCCCATCTCTGTCTATTTCTTTCTCTCAACAGTATTCCCTTTCCTTTAGTTTACAACTCTCTCAACTGAACCTACAAGTTTCCAGGCAAATATTTATATTTGTATTTATCTATAGATATATCTAAATGCACATACACATATATAATGCACATGTAGTATATATGTGTGTATATATATGCATATATGTATGTATAAATTAATGGAAGGAAACAAGCATTTATATAGTACCTATGTGCTAGGCACTATGCTAAGCACTTTTACAAGTATTATGTATTTGGACATGAGCTGGGTTCTAGCTAATGCCTAGAATAAACTGATAGTGATCACGCAAGTTCATTCTTGTATTTGTCCTTAGTTATCTTCCTTTTTTTTTTTGGTATATGCCCTTTTACAAACTTAACTTCTTTATGAATTATCTGAACAGCCACATTGGTCTTTTAAAAACTTTTTCTTTTCTTCTTCAATGGAGCCATTTGAAATAGCATCATCACATTTTCATTTTTTGAGACCCTCCTATCCTTGAGCTTACTTCTCTTTTAAGAGTTTTAGGCCTAAGGGATCTGGCTAGTTTGCAAACTAAATAGCTTTTGACTTATCAAGAATTTAGTATATTTGGATAAAAGTAGTATTCTTGTTCTGATAGCCTAGAATATATTTCTATAAATATTCAAATAAGCATGTTAAAATAGATATTGGGGGCAGCTAGATGGCATAGTGGATAGAGCACCAGCCCTGAAGTCAGGAAGAGCTGAGTTCAAATTTGGTCTCAGATACTTAACACTTCCTAGCTGTGTGACCCTGGGCAAGTCACTTAACCCCAATTGCCTCAGCAAAAAAAAAATATCAACCACAACATTAATTTTTAATTCATTATGTATTATATGTATATGCTTTTGATCAACTATAAAAGACTAAATTTCTAAAATTAGATAAATGAGCACTCTTTTAAAGTGTGTGATCATTAACAAATTTGTTTAACCTGAATAGTGATTATATCTATTCTCCTCAAATGAAATTAGAAAACCAAAATTATTTTTTTCCTGAAAGAGAAAAAAGGAAAAGAAAAAAAGGTAGAACATCCAATGAATAATTTCTTTTGCAAAATGGTGATGTTGGATTAAATGAACCTTCCATTCTTAATCTACGATATTAAGTTTACAAAAGATAGGATGTTCAAACTCCCTGAGAAACTGGCAAAATACACCAGGAGCCCATAAACATTTTTGAGTTAGAAGAAATCAGCTTTAATATTGCTATAAAGAGGCTTAGATATTGTGGAAACTTAGTAAACATAGCCTTATAGAAATTTAGAGTCAAAAGTCACATATTCCAACCCTCATCTAATGTATTAATCTAGTCTACAATAGTCATTATCCAGTCTCAGTTCAAAGACCTCCAATGATGGGAAACTCATTACAACCCAAGCCAGCCCATTTCACTTTTGCACAGCTCATTTTTAATCATCCTAATTGTTAATAATTCAATAATCCTAATAATTGTGCAAATATCATTTATCATGCCTACTGAAATATCACACTGCAAATAAGTATAGAGTGGTCCAAAATGAAATTTAAAAGTAAACACAACTTTCAAAAATGATTTTGGGTGATTGTGGTAGTAAAAATTGTTTTAAAGTAGGGGTTCTGAACCTGAAGAAGTGTAATTGTATCTATTTTATTTTATAGATTTAAAAATATTATTCTGAGAAGGGCTCATAGGCTTCTCCAGATGTTTACAAGAATCCAAATACCAAAAAAGTTTAATAACCCCTGCTATTTCTTTCTGATTCATCTCTCCAAAAGCTGGCAAGAGAATGTATGAGAAATCAAGGGTTTTTGCAAAGAGTTATTTTGTTCAAAAACCATCCTTAGTCTAATTCAAATCTTGGAATTGCCTATAATTTGTGACATTACTCTCACTTAATTTGTGGGGATGAGGAACATGGTTTTTAGGAAGTGCAGGGTTTGGAGCATATTTGTTAAAGCTGGAGATGGTGATGATTTGTCTTGAGCCACTGCTTCAGAGCTAGTAGCAACAATCTGTTGCTTCTATAAATGAGCTTAATAATTATGATTGCTGGATCCAAGACACACTGGGGTACTATTTAAGCTTCCTCTTTACTAAAGGGCCTTTGTGCTGGAAACGCTTTCTTCCCAGGTGTGACAGAGTTTGATACCTGGATAGTCTCTGTTCTAGTGAGAAGGGTTTAATTTCATTTTCTTTGATTCTTTGGTTTTCTAAATCTCCCACTTTTGTGTGTAGGGAAAATTTCTTTTAGGATAGGGTAAGCTTCCAAAGTAGTTGGGGGTTGTAGAAAGATAGTTCTAGTGAGACTCTACATTCAGTTTTCCAGAACAAGTCTAGGTATCTACTTTAGGGTTCTGGGCTGCCCCTGAGAGGTGCTGAGGTTGCTTGCTCTAGTCATGTAGGTTCAAGTTTCTAATCCAGTGTGTTTTTCCTTCATTGTTAATCACCAATCATTAGTTCCTCAGTTCTACTTAAGAATTAAAATCATTTTTTTTTTTTTGCTTTTTGCTGAGGCAATTGGGGTTAAGTAACTTGCCCAGGGTCACATAGCTAGGGGATGTTAAGTGTCTGAGACCAGATTTGAACTCAGGTCCTCCTTATTTCAGGGCTGGTGTTCTATCCACTGTGCCACCTAGCTGCCCCAATTAACTTTTACAAAAAGATATTTATTGTGAAGATATATAACAGAAATATAAAAGTCTTCCTTCTTTTCTGAAACTGGGGCCATATTTTCCCTTAAACCCTCTTAGTCCATGGAAAGAGTGGGCACTTTCTCTGTATCATGATGTTGATATGTTTATTTCCAAGACTTAGCTATGGAAGTATGTGCCCAAATCTCTGCGACTGCTAGGTTGGGAAGCAGGTTTTCATTGTTTGGCAATCTGAGAAGGGAGAGTTGGTGCATAACTTTTTCACAGATGATTGTGTACTCACTGCAGCCTCTGAGATTGAGATATTATGAAGTGTGGATTGATTTTCTGATGCTTATGCTAATTTTGGCCCGATGATTAACACCAAGAAAACAGAGGCTCTCCATTAGTCTGTACTGCATCTCTCTATGTGAAACCATCAGTTACAGCAAATGGAGATATTTTGAATACTGTAGATAAGTTCTCTTATCTGGGCAGTACACTTTTTGGAGCTGTAGACATAAATGATGAAGTTGATTCATGAATTTCCAGAGCTAGTTCAGTTTTTGGGAAGCTCCAAAGGAAAGTATTAGACTGTCTACCAAACTGAAAGTCTATACAGACATTGTGTGACTTAATTGTTATATGCCTCTGAAACCTGGAGAGTATATTAACACCATGCTAGGAAAGAGAATTTCTTCCATTTGAATAATCTTAAGAAGATTCTGAAGATCATCTAGCAAGATAAGGCACTAGAGACTGAGTTCCTTTCTTGAGCTGAACTGCCAAGCATTTAAACCCTATTAAAGAGAGAACAATTTGGATGAGTTGTCCACATTGTTTACCAAATGTATGTATGCTTAAAAGACTATTTTATAAAATTCACACAAGACAAATGGTCACATGTCAGAAGTGTTGCAAGGACACTTTTTTTTAAAAATTAAAACTTTTTATTTTCAAAAAAATATACATGAGTAATTTTCAACATTTACCCTTATAAAATTTTGTGTTCTAATTCCCCCCTTCCTTCCACCCCCTCCCCTAGACCACAAGTGATCCAATTTATGTTAAACATACAATTCTTTTATACATATCATGCTGAACAAGAAAAATCAGATCAAAAAGAAAAAAATGAGAAAGGAAACAAAATGCAAGCAATCAACAGCAAAAAGAATGAAAATACTATGTTGTGGTTCACATTCAGTTCCCTCTCTCTGGGTGCAGTTGGTTTTCTTCATCATAAGACCATTGGCATAAACCATCTCATTGTTGATAAAAGGGATGTCCACTAGAATTGATCATCATATAATCTTGCTGTTGCCATGTAAAATGATCTCCTGGTTCTGCTTGTTTCACCTAGCATTAGTTTGTGTAAGTCTTTCCAGGCTTGTCTGAAATCATCCTGCTGATCATTTTTATAGGATAATGATATTCCATAACATTCATCTACCATAACTAATTTGCCATTCTCCAACTGATGGGCATCCACTCAGTTTCCAGTTTCTTGCCATTACAAAAAGGGCTGCTACAAACATTTTTTGCACACATAGGTTCCTCCTCCTTCTTTATGATCTCTTTAGGATACATTCCCAATAGAAACACTGCTGGATCAAAGGGTATGCACAGTTTGATAGCCCTTTGGGCATAGTTCCAAATTGCTCTCCAGAATGGTTAAATCAATTCACAACTCCGCCAACAATGTATTAGTGTCCCAGTTTTCCCATATCTCTTCCACATTCATCATCATCTTTTCCTGTCATCTTAGCCAATCTGACAGGTATGTAGTGGTACCTCAGAGTTGTCTTAATTTGCATTTCTTTGATTAATAGTGATTTAGAATACCTTTTCATATGACTAGAAACGGTTTTAATTTCTTCATCTGAAGCTCGCTTGTTCATATCCTTTGGCCATTTATCAATTGAAGAATAACTTGAATTCTTATAAATTCAAGTCAATTCTCTATATATTTTGGAAATGAGGCCTTTATCAGAACTCTTAAATGTAAATTTTTTTTTCCCAGTTTATTGCTGCAAGGACACTTTTAAGGGCTCTCTGAAGAACTATGGAATTGATTATAAGACATGGGATACCCTGACACAAAATTGCCCAGCATGGCATGCCCACATCAAAAAAGGCTTTCTGCTCCATGAGCAAATCAGAATTGTAGTAGCTACAAAGAAACATGAGATACACAAATTTAGAGACAACTCTATCACAAATGTTTGTATGTTCTATTTGTGACTGACCTGTGGTAAAGCCTTCTGAGCTTATATTGGTCTGATCACTCACAGTCAGACATGCTATACTTTGACTCCCACATAATGTCACTTTGATCTTTTTCAAGTACAGAGGACAACAGCTAACCAGTATATAGATGGGGAAAATGAGCAATTTCATTATAGGCTCTACATACCTTTGCTCCCCTCACTCTTCTTATTTTACTGAAGACCACCTCTCAAAATGCAGAGAAGTTCAAACTGACTTGAGAAAAGAAATATATTATTAGGAGGAAGATTAGATACTAGTGCTGAGGTCCAGTACAAAGTAGAAAGCAGCCCACGGTAAAGGAGAGGCAAGGGCAATTTATACTTCTTGGGAAGGGTGAGAGTAAAGAGTAGACAATCTTTCCCAGAAACAGATGGGACATAGAAGCAGGATGTTTTGCAGAACAGTTGACCACAAGACTGGTTTGAGCCATTTGGGAGAGGGGAGCAGCTCAAAAAACACCAGCCAAAATATTTGAGAGGAGCAAGAGTTTTGGCTAATTGCAAATTTCTGATTAGCTCTTTTCAGCTTATAGGCTTACTTTGTGTCCAGTGCACCTGCCTGGTAAGGTAACCGGTACAAAACAGACATGTCAGTCTTAGAAGGAGTTTCACATGACCAATATCTTCCAGGAAATGGGGTTGGGAATAGAATGTCCTCATGCCTCAAAGAATTTAACCCCAATGTAACATTGCCTTCCTCCCAGTGGCATCCAAACCTGGCATCTGGGGAATTTCTCACTCTATGCCTCCTGAGTTTCTTTTACTTCAAATTAAGTTGACATTTATTTGACCAAGGCCTGCCAATAGTTGATCAGTGGCAAACACCTCTTTCACACTTGCCTTGTCAGCACTGACTTTCTAAGGAGGATGGTAACCCAAACAGCTGTCAGACTCCACAGAGTAAAGGTTAGAAGAATATCTGCTTTTCCTTCCTCACATACCAGCCTGCAAAATTTTATACAGCTTTTTCTTGTTCTAAGAGTTGCTCAAGCATGTAATAAGTTGAGTTCCAATGAATTGGAACCTCCTGTTTGAGGTGATGTTTCAGCAAGTTGCTTTTTCAACTGGAGCTAGGTCAGGAATTTTTCTTTTTCCCAAACATTGACAGAATGGCTGAAGTGTTCAGAATTTCTGTGTTCTCCAATAGATATTTGTAAGTGTTCCTATTGTAATGCACATAGTCATTGATGAGCTAGTTTATGGAATAAGTGAGGCATGCCATAAAATCTTAATACTTTGTGACATAAGCTGAATATATATTATGAATATATCAAGGAGGGGAAGTGGAAAAGAAGGGCAGGAAATGGAAGAGTAGGAGGTGTCATACTTGTGCCTATACAACTGATTGGCACCTTCCTCATTGCAAAAAAAGTTGTTCAGTGAATAATGGGATTCATATCTTACCAGAAAGAAGCCTATTTAGTAATAGTTTCAGGTCCTAATGTAAATACACACACATACATATATAAACATATCTCTGTGTGTATGTTTTATCCACAAGAAATGAAGTTTTAAAGAAAGACTGCCTATATTTACCATTATGTAAATCAGTTTTACCATATAATCTGGTTCCATCTTACCTTTCTAATTTTCTTATGCATTATGCCACTCAACTAACTCTTTGGTCTAGTCAAATTATTATTAATAATAATAGCTAACACTTATGTGGCATTTATTATGTGCCAAGCATTGGGATAAGTATGTTACATTCTTACTTGATTCTCACAACAGCTCTGGGAAGTTAGAGTTATTATTATTCACATTTTATAGATGAGGAAACTGGTTGATTATATTATACATCTAAATTTTGAAATATATTGCCTCTGAGAAATGGTAAGGTATGGTATTGTGAAAAAGGAAGTCAAGAGGCCTAGATATTATGGTTAAATGATCTTTAATAGAGAAAAAAGGGCACTTAGCTAGGGGGTTAGACAGGTTACACAGCTAGTGAGGATTTGATTGGCAATTGGAAGGGAGAAGTGAAATAGATTGGTTGTGGGGGTTGGAAACAGGAAAAAAAAAAGAAAGTAGAAAAGAAAATTTAAAAGGGACAAAGAGATAGAGAAAGAAAAAGAAAGTGAGTTAGAGAAAGAAAATGAAGGAAAGGAAGAAAGATTAAAGGAAAAAGGACAAAAGTGAAAAAAATAGGAGACAGAAAAATAAAATAGACAAAATAAGAGAAAAGGGAAACAAGAAAATGGATTAGTGGTGAAGATAAACAGATTCTAAGTCCCAGACACACTGCTTTAAACAAATCAGGTTCTAAGAAAATAAGGTCATTATGCTACTTTTGTTCATCAGATTTTTTTCTCATTTGTGATTGTAGATTCTTCCCTTCTCATTTCAGAGATTCAGTGTAGGTATTGTCACTATGGTAGCTTACTACATAGTGATGAAAAGTCATCCCAAAGGTTTTAATGGACAAGTTTTTACTCTCTTTCCTGGTGACTTTTTAATAAGGAGGAAGAACTTCTGTTAACTGCTAGGTGAAGAGAAAGACAGCTGGCCTTTTTCTTACCACTTGGCATATGTCTCTGAGTACATGGTACCATTGTCATTTGTGTTTATTTTTATTTTTTTGCTGATCTTAGTTAAGTGAGATAGACTATACCAGATTCTGAATCTGTGAGCTCTGAAAGGCTGAAAGAACCATTAGAGACTAGCAATTGGAATTGCAGTGGTAGCTACTGAAGCCAAGCCAGTTAAGCCAAGTTAAGTCAACAAACATTTTAAAGAGTTAATCAATGGCAATACAAAGTTAGGCCAATGAACAAACAAACCAAGTCCTTGCTCTCAAGGAGCTTATAGTCTTGTGTGGGACATAACTGCTAACAACATATACAAATATGACATATATATGATAAATCATGTAAATAAATGATAAATAAATAAATACACATAAATAGTGTTAGAGAGAAGACACCTGAGGATGATAATCTGGAAAGATGTCTTGCAGAAAGGAAGGCTTTAGTTGAGATTTGGATGAAAACAAGGAAGCCAGAATGTAGAGATGAGTGTGGGAGAGTTCTTGGCAAGGGAGACAGTTAATGAAAATGTTGAGATTCAGGAGATGGAATGTCTTGTATGAGTAACAGCAAAGTTCAGTGCCCAGGGTCTCACAACTAGTAAGTCTTTGAAGCTGGATTTGAATTCAGATCCTCCTGACTCCAGGCTTAGCCCTCTAGCCACTGTGTCATCAACTTATTCCTGAGGGCCCCTCAAAAAGCTTTTGTTTATGTGGATTACATCTATTGCCATTTAATGTATTAGAAACGAATTTTAATATGATTATGAAAATTAGTATTATAATAAAAATTCTATAAATCATTATTAATTAGAGAAATGCAAATTAAAACTATCTTGAGATGTCATTTTATACCTATAAGATTGAAGAGGAAAATGACAAATGTTGGAGATGTAGAAAAATTGAGACCTCTATTCATCAAAGCTCAAACTCTAGCTCCTGATATGAGAACCTTTCTTGACTTACTTTTTTCTCCCCTGGGCTATTTATGTCTTCCCCTCAAATTATCTTGAACTTATTTTACTTTTGTATTCTATTATTGTGTCTACTTATAACCAAAAGTCCATAAGCTCAAGATCAGGAATAGCCATATTTTTAATCCTTTTCTCCTCAGTATCTTCCTGAGTACTTGGTGATAGATGTTTAACAAGTGCTTCTTTAATTGATTGACATCTATATACATACTGAAAATGTAGAGTATGAGGATAGAGGTTTGAGTGGAGAAGAAAGCTATTAGCAAAGTTGGAAGTTGCTTGAAAAAAAGAAGGATATGAACTGGGGTTTGAAAGATAATTTTGATAAGTAACTGAACAAAGCAATATATTCTTGGAGTGAATTTTGAAGGACAAGTTGCTAAATGATAGTAGCCAAAGGATGATCTTAATAATGCCATAAGATTCCTTTAAAATTTAGTCCATTCCTAATTTTTCAACCTTTTTTTCATCTTGCTGCCTTCCACTTAGTTTGGGATCCAGTGACATTGTTCCTTACACAAGACACTAGATTGCCCAAATCCAGGGACTTTTACTATCTTTCCCTATGTGCCTAGAATATACCCCCACTCCTCCTCATCCCTACCTATTGGCTTCCTTCAAGTCTTATGTGAAATACTACTTTCTGCCTTCCCCAGTTCTCAACCTCAGAGCCTTCCCTCTGAGATGATCTCTAATTTATCTTCTATTTATCTTGTTTGTATGCAAGTTGTTTGCATGCTGTCTACCCCATTAGATTGTGAGCCCCTTGAGAGCAGGGGCTATTTTCTGCCTTTCTATCCCCAGCACTTAGCACAGTAACTTGACTGTGATAGGCAATTAACAGAATGCTTGTTGACTTGATTTGATTACTTCTTGGCCAGGAGTGTGAGGGGCCTTACAAAAAGGAGTTCATAGTTCTCAAAAAGGCAAGAAAAATAGAATCTTCTAGGAGGAGAATATGAAGATGAAAACTATCACATGAAGAGATCTACAATGAAGGGAAATTTACGAACAATGGAGTGGAGGTTTCAGAACACAAAGTTGAATGAAAAGGCAGCCAAAGATATGGAATATTGATGGATAGGAATGAGCTAGATAGAGATGAACATATAGGGAGATAAACTAAAGGAAAAATATTTCCACTTCAAGGGAGATTCTGAACCATAGGGATAATGGGAACAAGAGACAGATACATCTCACCAATGTTGGAGGTAGAACTAAGTGACTGGGGCTCCTATCCCACAGTTATAATAATGACTGAGCGAAGTAGCATTGGGCAGGGAAGGAAATCCAATTTCATTTCTTTTTGCCTCAATCTTTATCTTTGGATAAAGATAATCATTTGGCCTTCAATTGCTCTGGATTGAATTGAACTATTGCTCAATGCTGGCTCTATAGCTTCAACCCATGATGGTGGAGGATGAGGCAACCCAGAAGTTATCTGCATGTGGGACAAAGTGCTAGGCTTATCATATCTCAGTCCCTGAAAGCACAGATCTTCTCTTATATTTAGAGTTCTATGGCCCATGATCTTTTAATTATTTTCTTAGTATTTTTGATGGGTCTAAGTCTCCTTTGTGACCATATGAATGTATATAACCAATGAATATAATATCAAGTGAACCACAAAACTGGGAGATATATTCATTGAATGGGATCACAAACATTATGGAACTCCCCAGATTCAAAGAGAGGAAGGATTCCCTATAAAGAATACTGGTCTCCAAATGCTCCTAATCACAGCTGACATTGTACTAATTGCATTATGCCCTAGTATAATACAAAGCCTCCTAAGTGAAATAGTTGACATTTGTATAGGTCTTTAAGGTCTACAAAGAACTTTACATATATTATCTCCTTTAAGTCTCGTAACAACTCTATCAGGAAGATACTATAGTTTTTTTCTTCATTTTACTGAGGAAGAAATTGTATTCTGGAGGTGAAGTGAATTGGCCAGAGTCACACAGCTGTGATGTGAGAGGTTGGATTTCTAAGTCAAATCATCCTGACTCAAAGTCCAGCTAGGTCTATTAACCTTTCATAATAATTTGAAAGAGACCATTTCACCTCATATACACTAGAAAAAGGGCAAAAGTTACACTTGGCCCAAGTAAGCTGGAGAAAATTGGAAAAGAGCAACTGGTATAGTGAAGGGTCTTAAGCCTATTTCATAGAAGATCAGTTGAAAAAACCTAGGGCTGTTTAGTATGGAGAAGTGAAGACCAGGGAGAAGTGGGAACTAATTTCAAGGATGTTGTCATAGGAAGGAAGGGTTAGACTTGTTTTATTTGGTTCCAGAAGGCAGATGGGTGACAGGTGGTAAAAGAAGTTGAATTTAAACTTGTCAGCAAAAGTTTCCTAACATTTAGATATGTCAGTGGTCTAATGGGCAGTCATTGGATAAAAGGGGCCCTTCCTCCTTAAGAATCTTCAGGAAGAGATTGAATGACTACTTGTGGATGTGACAGTGGGGATTCTTTTGATGATCACTGGGGTCTTTTATAATTCTTAAGTTCTGGTGTGCTATGATTCTGAAATATAAGTAGGTACACAGCTCATTGTGTTAGAGGGTCTCTGTGTTTTAGATAAATGCTGCAGAAGGACACTGAACTGAGTCCAGAAAGGAATGGGAGTAGGAGAATGAATTATATTTGGGAAACTATAGGCTCTTAAGAGAGACTAAGTTCTTCCCTGCCACAACAAGCAACTTTAATTTCATGATTTTCTTGGCAATGACATGTGGTTGTGGATGAAGGAGTAGACCAACCATGGAAGAATTCCAATTGCAGATGACTCAAAGAAACACTGAAAGACACAGTGGGTGTAGCCACCAGTAGCATATTACCAATGATATTTCCTATCAGAAAAGTAGCATGAAAAATTTCAATGAGAGTGTATATATTTGGAAAAGGAAGCAGGTTTGTCACAAAGCAAGGTGAATGACCTTTGTACATTGTTATTCTTAACATAATAAGAACAAGGGAACTGAAGAAGGCACATTGGGTCTAGCTCATTGGGTGAACCCTGGACAGAAGAGGAAAAGAAGAGAAGAATATGAAGATAGAATAGCACATAGAAATTTCACTCTATATGAAGTGGGAGTGCCATAGTGATGTCAGCATAGATCCTGCTGAGAATCTATGAAAGTAGTTGGAGCAAAATAGGTTCCTACTATGTCCTGGTCTGAAGACATCTGGAGTAGCTTATCTAATTATGGCAATTTTTAAAGAGACATTGACATACTAGAGTGTGTCCAGAACAGGGCATTCAGAATAATTATAAATCATTTCATTTATAGAGTACTTTTTTCATTTACACAATATTTTTCTCATAGCTCTATAAGGTAGCTAGGTCAAGTGATATTTCTATTTTACAGATGAGTTAAGTGAGGGCATGCGTTTGAGGTCCTCCATACCTTGGTCTCAACTTACCTTTTCAGATTTATCTTCTGCTAGTCCCCTACACTTTCTATATATTGTAGTAAGGTTGGAGTACTTACATTTTGTCAACAAGCATTTATTAATCATCTAATATATGCTAGTCATGGTGCTAAGCACTGGGATACAAAAAAAGCAAAACAAAGTAAAACAAACAAAAAACCCCCAACTAAACTCAAATTAACCAACTGACTGTAAATGTTTCTTCCTTCAAATGCATACTAAACTCTTTAGTTTATTTCCTTTGTTCATACTTCTTTTACCTAGAATCCTTCTTCTCCCCCATAAAACATACACACACACACACACACACAGATACATCCTGACCCATTGGCTTTCTTACCTTCAAGGCTTGTTTTTAATCGGTACTTCATGAAATTTCCTCTGATTCCCCAATGGAATATGGTTTCTTTCTCTCCTCTGATCCCATCTGGCACTTCCCTCTGCCATGACACATACCATGCTTTTTTTTGTAATACAATTTTTTTAATATATTAGTCTTATATCCCTACTATAATCCATTGTAGGCTCCATAAAGGCAAGGATTGTGTGTTATTCATTTTAACAGATTCCTCAAGACTTAACAAAATGTTTTACATATTGTTTGTTGAAAATAAATGAATTTTTCCTTAGTGCTATATGTATTCTTTTAGGCAAAATTACCACTCCCCCCCCCAATGAGGCAGAAAAAAAAGAAATACTTTACTATTTTGTTAGTTAGGAGCAAAAACAATGAATCTCCATCTTTATTAATAGCATTAGTGTGTGTGTGTGTGTGTGTGTATGTGTGTGCAAATTTGGCATAAAGCACAACCACATTGGGGAAGATAGGGTGGTACAGTAGAAAAGAACACTGAATACTGGTTCTGGAGATAAGATGAGTTCAAATCCTACTGATGCTTATTACCCATGTAAACTTAGGCAAATTTCTTATTCTCTCTGTCTCAGTATTTTCATAATGAAGGAGAAGAACCAGATTCAATTCAATTCAGTAAATATCTATTAAGTATACTGTGCTAAGTGCTGGGAATGAGAAAAAAAAAGAAAAAAAGAAAAAGAAAAAGAAAAACAGTCCCTGCCCTCAAAAGTGTTTTCATGTTTAAGGGAGGAAGACAACACACAAAAGACAACTGGAAAGCAAAATTGGGGAGATCCCAAAGGATACCTGTATTGGGGCACCTTGTTCCCTGAAATGAAACCAAGAAGAGCTTCAGATGGAAAATGAAGTGAGCTGGAAAGTCAAATCTTCTGAGGTCTCTTCCATGTTTTGACTGTGATGCCATAAATCTATATTGTCAACCAAGACAACCAGCCTCAGAATCAAGAAGACCAAAGTTCAAATTCTGCCTCTAACTCATACTGATTGTGTGACCCTGAACTAGTGTTTCACCTTTCAAACAACTTTTTAAGATTCCAAGTTTCAGAAGATTTGTAATCTGCATTGGTAGTGGGGTAGCTCTCTTTGGGATCTCTCCAAACAAATGAATTGACAAAGTTAGGTCAAAAAGGGTCAGAGGTTTGGGGGTAAAAAAGATGCACTAGTCTAATGCTAACATGTTGCAGACAAGGCAACTGAGAGCTACAGAAGTACAATGATTTACCCAAGAATCATCTGTGTAGAAAGTAGCACAGAGTTTAGATTTGAAACTGGTTTTTTGCTTTCTAAATGCAAGGAAGGGTCTATCTCACCTTTCTGTATTAACTTCAAGGCAAATTTCAAGTCTAGAATCCAAGATTGAATTCTTTCCTCCTTGCCCTCCCTACTTCCTCCTTCCTTCCACCCTTTTTCTTTCTTACCACTCTTCTTTCTTTCTAATCCTTCTTTCCTTCCTTGCTTCCTCCCTCTCCTTATCTTTCTTTCTTTCTTTCTCTTTCTTTCTTCCTTTCTTTCTTTTTCTTTCTTTCTTTCTTTCTTTCTTTCTTTCTTTCTTTCTTTCTTTCTTTCTTTCTTTCTTTCTTTCTTTCTTTCTTTCTTTCTTTCTTTCTTTCTTTCTTCCTTCCTTTCTTCCTTCCTTCCTTCCTTCCTCCCTCCCTCACTTCCTTCCTTCCTTTCTTTCTTCCTTCCTCTCTCCCTTCCTCACTTCCTTCCTTCCTTTCTTTCTTCCTTCTTCTCTTCTTTCTTTCCCTTCCTTCATTCCCTCCTTTCTTCTTTTTCCTTCCTTCCTTCCTTCCTTCCTTCCTTCCTTCCTTCCTTCCTTCCTTCCTTCCTTCCTTCCTTCCTTCCTTCCTTCCTTCCTTCCTTCCTTCCTTTTTAACTTTCTTCTTTCCACTCATCTTTCCTTCCTTCCTTCCTTCCTTCCTTCCTTCCTTCCTTCCTTCCTTCCTTCCTTCCTTCCTTCCTTCCTTCCTTCCTTCCTTTTTAACTTACTTCGTCTTCCTTCCCTTCCTTCCCTCTTTCTCCCTTCCTTCCATTCCTCCCTTCCCTCCTCTATCTCTTTCTTATTCCTTCCCTTTCCTTTTCTCTCTCACTTCTCCCTCATCATCCTCTTCTTCTTTCCTTCCTTTTTTCCTTCCTTCTTTCCTCCTTTCTTTTCTCCCTCCTTTCCATCTCTACTTCCTTCTCTCTCTTAATTTCTCCTTCATTCTCCTTTCCTTCATTCATTTTTTCATTTCTTTGTTCCTACCTTCCTTCCTTCATTCTTTCTTGTGAAAAGGTGGCAGATAATCTAGTTTGGGCCACAGCTATTGATAATGTTTGGTATTATTATAGTTTTATGATTTAATCCTACATTTATATTTTAATGAAATTATCCCTTTTCATCATTGCAATATGGCATTATGTGTTTAATACAGTATCTGGACACAAGAAAAATATTTAAAGGGAATGGGGGCTCAGAGCCTTAATTTGAATTGCTGGAAACCCAAAAACTATTTGTGAGAACTTGAATGTGGCATTGAGTTGTTATACTGCTAATAATTGTGGAAAAACTACTACTGTATTGTCAAGGTCTTTAGAACTATATAGCTTGGCCAGATACCTACAGTCTTCAATTCTTTTGTTTTCAACTATCCAGTAACGTTGAGAACATCATCAACTGAGAAATATAAAACCCAGTGGATGCTAGGAGGTCATAGATGGACACTCCCATCCAGAGATCTCTTCATGAGAAAATTCACTGTTGACTCTGGCCTTTTTTGTCTTCTTATTATGTTTGGCCTCTGTGTTAGCAGAAGTTGTATACACCTTTAAAGAAAGATGCCCAAGAGAGACGATTGTTATCTTCCAAGATCTGAGAGCGAGTCATGAGGCTCAATATAAATGCCTCTCCCCTGTTGTTTATTGGCATTTGTTTCCAAGGGACAATAAATTTCTCAGCTCAATCCTTTGGCTGGGGAATGGCCTGTGATTAACAGCAAAAGCCATATAGTTACACCACGCCTCTCCATTTGCTGTAGCCTAATTCCCTGAATATACTTCCCGTCAATCTTTGTGACAATTGGCCATCTTGTGACTTACTCATGGCAGAGTGAGAGCAAATCACTTTTTCGGTACAACTCTGCTTGGAGTAACTCACATTAGTTTCTTCGCTCTTTTGACAAAAGCAAATTAGATTCCATTCAAAGTTAGTCCTTTGTAATATTCACTCACAGGGTGAATTTCATAAACAGGGTTTATTCATTAAAAGTCTTTGCTATTCCCTGGTACTTGTTCCCACAGGGTTTAAACTCTTCATCAGGTCCCATGGCAGCAATAAGCTCCTATTCTTTCAGAGGAAGAAATCTTTCCCTATGAATCCATGCCTTTAGAGTTGGGAAAACCTGGTTGATCCTGATATTAGAATCACAATATCACAATTGTACAATGTGAAGCTTGATTGTTTCATTTGAGAATTACTTCTGCCTATTGAATTACTCTCTCTTCCCCTGACTTTGGGAAACTGAAGTGGAATGGGGATGTAAGCAAAATATTGATAATCTTCACTCAAGATTCTTTGTGGTGTTTCTCCCAAATACTCATAAATTCTTGCTAATGGATTTCCTCTCTGAAATGAGGGATGTCAGCTTTACTTCTTGGTGAAGATATTCTCACCAAGAGAATATCTTGCCAAGGTTCTTCTTCTTCTTTCTTTCTTCCTTCTTCTTCTTCTTTCTTTCTTTCTTTCTTTCTTCTTTCTTTCTTTCTTTCTTTCTTTCTTTCTTTCTTTCTTTCTTTCTTTCTTTCTTTCTTTCTTTCTTTCTTTCTTTCTTTCTTTCTTTCTTCTTCTTCTTCTTCTTCTTCTTCTTCGCAAAAAAAATTAAGTGACTTGCCCAGGATCACACACAGCTAGTAAGTGTTAAGTAATCCATCTGAGGATGGATTTGAATTCAAGTCCTCTTGACTCCAGGACTGGTGCTCTCTCCAGGCATGGTCAGAAAGACTCAACTTGAGTTCAGTTCTGGCCTTAGACACAACTAACTGCATGATCCTAGGCAAGTTACTTAACCCCGTCTATCTCAATTTCCTCATCAGTAAAATGAATTGGAGAAGGAAATGGCAAACAACCCCAGTATCTTTGCCAAGAAAATCCCAAATGGGTCACAAAGAGTTGAATAGGACTAAAAACAACTGAACAATAACAACAAGATGCATTATTTACATTTCCCTCATCACTTTCTAATAGAAAAAAAAAAGATTCAATCAATTCCAGATTTGAAGTGTTTGCCAATTTCAAAGGAGTAAATATTCACATTGAAACTTTAAAAATTAGCTCTCAAACTGGTTCAAGCAGACTCTGCTATACATTTTTTTTTTTTTTTTGCTTTTTGCTAAGGCAATTGGGGTTAAGT
This sequence comes from Myrmecobius fasciatus, assembly GCA_023553655.1. Classification (NCBI taxonomy): domain Eukaryota; kingdom Metazoa; phylum Chordata; class Mammalia; order Dasyuromorphia; family Myrmecobiidae; genus Myrmecobius; species Myrmecobius fasciatus. Next base: position 177,751 of record JAJPUD010003387.1, on the reverse strand, counting down.
GACTTGCCCAGGGTCACACAGCTAGGAAGTGTCTGAGACCAGATTTGAACTCAGGTCCTCCTGACTTCAGGGCTGGTGCTCTATCCACTGCGCCACCTATCTGCCCCTCTGCTATACATTTCTTAACTCAAAATAGAATAACAGAATTTCAGAGTTGGAAAGGACTTTAGGGACTATTGTAATATAACCCACACCTAAGAAAAATCTGCTCGATAGCATATTGTCAAGCATTGCAACTAGCCTTTGTCCATTTTTACAAATGTCAGTAACACACTTTCATTTCAAGATTTATTGTGGTTTTGTGAAAATTTCCAAGTCTGATAACTCACTTTATTGTATATTCACTACTTCATGTTAAATGGTGTTGTAGAGTTTTCTGAGGTTCCAAGAGATTAAATTTAGGATGTTTTAGGGATGGGCAACTCTGTGGTCCCATGGATAGAACTCCGGGCCCAGAGTCAGGAAGTCTCAGACACACCCCAACTGTGGGAGCCTGAGCAAGGCAGGTAGATTCCTTTTCATGAGTTCAAATCTGATCTCAGACACCTATTAGCTGTGTGACCCTTGGCAAGTCATTTAATTCGGTTTGCCTCAGTTTTCTCATCTAAAAATTGAGATGGAGTAGAAAATGGTAAGTCACTCCAATGTCTTTGCCCAGAAAACCTCAAATCAGACACAAGTGAAACAACAATTTGGGGATAAATCATTCCCTCCCCTCCAAGGAGGCTGTTCCATTTATGGATAACCCTAATTTTCAAAAGGGTTTTTCTTCACTGAAAACCTAGGTTTACCTTTTTGCAACTTCTACCTATTAGTCATAATTTTGCTCCCTCAGGTCACAAGAATAAGTCAAATTCCTTTTCCAAGTAACAATCCTCCAAATACTTGAAGACAGTTGTTACCATGACCCCCTCTCCCACCTCTAAGTTTTCATTTTTCTAGGTTAAACCTTCCCATTACAAATGATTTTTACATGGTATGATCTTAAGATCCTTTACCATCTTGGCTGCCCACTTCTGAACTCTCTCCGATTATCAATATCCTTCTTTAAAAATGCATACAGAACTCAACATGATACAGCACAAGTCTTCTGATCAGGGCAGATTACTGAGGAACCATACTCTCTGGTTCTCTGAATATGGCTTAACAGAGCATTTATCAGTCTTGACTCATTGAACTTTCAGGGAACTAAAAGCCTTGGAATGATGCTGGTGGGGTTGGGATGGGGTTTAAGGAGGCAAAACTTTCATTTTCTCTCATCTCTCAGTAGGTTGGTCACTTATCCTGCTCACTATCCCCAACTTGTTGAGTCATTTTCAGTAGTGATTTCTTGGCAAAGACATTGGAGTGGCTTGCCATTTTCTTCTCCAGCTCATTTTACAGATGAAGAAATTGAGGCAAAAATATATGAGGCTGGATTTGAACTCAGGTTTTTCTGATTTCAGGCCTAGAGTTCTATGTAGATAGTAATCTAAACTTTTAAATTCCCTGTTAAAAAGATAAAATCCTGAAAGCCCAAACTTAATAATAACAACTAATATAAGAACTTAAAAATTTCCAAAGTGCATTACTCTTATTTTCTCATTGTGGTCTAATAATAAAGGACAGTGTAAGAGAGGTTTCCATTTTACAAATAAGTAAATTGAGGCAAATAGAGATTAATTCATTTGCCCAGAGTCACACAGAGATAATGAAGGTCTGAGGCTAGAGCTAGATTGGAATTCAGGCCTATCCTGATTCCAGGTTTACTGTTTCAAGCTGTATCATAGAAGGAAAAGCTAACTAGCAAAAACCAAAAAGTTGCTTTGGGGTTTTTTCAGTCAGAGGTTCTGGGTGTGAATTTAGCCTCAGTCACCTGCTTCTTATGTTATTTTTGGAAATTCAGTTTTCTTTGATTTCAATTCCCTCATCTATAAAAGAAAGTGGGTTTAATCATAGAGTTTATCATAAAGTGGGTTTAATCATAGAGCTTAGTGCTCTATGATTTTTTTTTTCTTCAAAAAGCACAACAGCTCTTGAAATGTGTTCCCCTTCAAACCCTGTATTTTTTGCTGCATCTCTGCCATTTTCTCTGAGGCCGGGAGCCCCCTACTGTGCTGATGAATCATCTGTTTCAAAAGTTAGCAAATCAGAATGTCTGGCGACTTGTCCAGTGGGTGGGTGATAGGTTCAGGTAGCTTAACTAAATCAGCAACTCAAGTGTCAGGGAAGCTCTCCCCAAAGCCCCAAGAGTCTAGCAAGGGATAAATGTTTCTTTTGCTTACAGCTTGGCTAATTTTGCATTTGTACCACTTGTAAGCAGCTGTTGCTACAGTAGCTTCAGGTTCTAAACAAAGAAAGTTTCCAGAGAAGCACAAACTCCCCGCCTCCTTTCCCCATCATAAATCACACTGTAACATTTTACTGTTCTTGAGTTGATACTCTTCCATGGTGGAGGGTAACAAGATAAACTTGGCTGCTATGGAATTCACCCTGGGAGCAGCTGTGACCTTCCCGCTAGTGCGAACTATGTTATTGCTTATGAATTCATTTGCAACTGTTTTCTCTTGTGGGGGAGTAGAAATACCTCAACTATCCCTGGCACTTGGGACCATGGAGCCAAGAGGCATGCTGTTGGCACACAGGCCATGTGAAGAGCCCCCCTGCCTTTGGAGACTGAAGAGTGACTGCATGAAACTCTAGAACAGTTGGGACAGTGTTTCACTGTGTAGACAGTGTATCACTGTGTATCACTACTGGCCAAGGGCACCTGGGGGGTCTTTGGAAGGCCCCAGATCCCTAGACTGTGGTCCTTGGGGAGGTGTGTGACATTTGGGCAGTCAACTCTGAGGAGCCAGGTCTGAAAAATAAAGTGTATGATATGATGGAGAGAGGAGTTCCCAGTGTGGTGGGTTTCAGAAACAACCAACCTTGGCTGAGTCAAGGCCCACATTCTGTGATTTTAGCAGTGATTACCCATTCAATATCTTGTTTACTGTCATTGCTAAAGAAGTTAGCATTTTGTCTTTGGATTGTTTGGGCACAGCCTGGGGGCTAAAGCCATATATATATATGTGTGTATATATATATACACACACACACATATATATATACTGTTAGAGAGAAAGCTTTCTTTTTAAAATGCTATTGAAATTATAACCCAGAACAATAGGTCAGCATTTGTATACTGAGAATCTATTAAATTATTATTTTTTAATAATGAAAATGTTACCAAAATTGGATGGTAAAAGATACACATGCTGTGAGCTCACTATATTATTTTATTTTGAGGAGGAGGGGATGATGGAGAGGGGAAAGGAAATGTTCCAAAATCTCAGCAGTATGTGAGGCAATCATTGAACATATACTCAAATTTAAAGAAAAAAACTAATGGTATAAAATATAGGGTGGTGAAGAAGGCATGTCCTAAAAAGTTCACGTTGAGAGTATTGCATGGACTAAATTATTATTATTGACATATAGGTGATTTGTAAAAATAATAATAATAATAATATGGTTAGTGCCCCAGGCAATGTCAGTTGCTTTTTAGCCAAGTCTTCTTACCTTTTCTTACTTCTTGCTGCCCTCTCCCAAATTTTGCTAGCTTTATTTAATGATTTAAAAATCATTCAGATCTTTGTGAGCAGGTATACTTGGATCACTGGCAGCTGGTTAGGATGGGAAGTGGATTGGCACAGATAAAATCTCTGACCCAAGCTCTCCAGACTGTCAGCTGCATTTCCCAGCCTCCTTTGCACACCCCTGATTAGCCCATTGCTTCCCCCTACCTCCCAGACTCAGGTGGGAGTATTCAGCCTTAGCAATCACATGCTGCCTTTTCCAATTGCCAGAGTGAAGGTAGGAAGAACAGATGGAAGGATACCATGGATGACCCTCTGTCATTGCTGGCCCGATGCCATTACCTGGACACTTCACACGACTTGCAGAGGGAGTGCCGCCATTCTGCCTATGCAGCAGGGGCAGGCCATCCTCTGAGCTCTCAGAAGCAAGATGTAACATTGAGCCATGTTGTCATGGTTACTTAGCCCTTTCCCCAGAGGCATGACATCAGTGTCTCTGAGGGGACAGAGCTCCACTTCATGCATATGCATGTGCTTAGCAGGTGCCTTGGCACCATTGGAGTAAATTTTTTAAAATATAAAATGGATAACTAAGGGAAAAAATGACAAAGAGGACAAAGGAAATAAGTCACAGTAGACACTTAAATATTTCTTGAATGAGTGAAGAAAGTCACCAGTCAAATGGGGATGGGAGTTAATGCTGAAGGGAGCTAGTTGAAAGTTAAATTCTGAACCTGGATTCAGGTCTTCAATATAAACTATGTGCAATTTATGCTTTCAGGCTCCCTTAGGTTTTTCTGTTCCTTCATATTTGTCACAGTACTTTCATATGAATTATCTTGTTTGAAAACATCCTTGTGATGTGGGTTGTGTAGGTCATATTAGCTCCATTTGGTAGATGAGGAAACTGAGCCTCAGAGAGGGTAAGTTATGGTATTGCACAATTTTACATTAGAATGTTACACACAATTTTAAAATGGAAGAATTCTGGAAAAGGCCATCCAATGCATCCTTTTCACCTAACAAGTGAAGAAAAAGTGAAATGCCATCCCAAAAGATGATACATGGCAGAACTAGAATTCAGACCCAATTCCAAATATTGCTAGGACTCTATTCATTAAGCCCAACCTGAACACCCAAGATCATATAGCTTGGAAAGGGTGGATGGATCTGTGACGGGATTTCAATTCAACTAACACTTATGAAAAACTTATTGCATGTGAAGCTATAAAAACAAAACAAAATTAGTTCTTCTCAAGGAGCTTACACACTAAGAGAGAATGCAACATTTAAAATGACAAATAAATGAAATATTGCTTGAAGAGGGAGCAAAGCACGAGTAACTAAAATGATTAGAAGGTGTCATCCAAACAGAGCCATATTAAGGAAACTAAGGCTTCTATGAGTCAAACTGTTAAGAGAATACTTTCCAGGCTTGGGGGAAGGCCTAGTGCAAAGATATGGAGGTGGGAAATAGAATGCTGAATTCACACACCAGCAAGAAGGTTATTTTGTCTAGAATGTGGAGATTTGCAGTGAGGAGAAATAAAAAATAAATCTAGGAAGGTAGGCTGCAGTCCAAAAGCTCTTTCAGTGCATGCTGCTGTCTCTACCATTTGAGGAACTGAGAACTCTGTTAAAGAAGTTATCTTCCAGGGAGCACTTGTCAAATGAGATTCTCATTGGTAAAAGTAATCAGCTCATACCTGAGTGGGGGTTGGGGGGCTCCATAAAATCCCTAGCAGTCTAGAGATAAGTACCACAAATGTATTGGTTCAATCATAGAGGTGAACATTTTCCAGGTTAAAATAATGGTGCTTAAAGAGTGGCCCATTTAATCCCAGCTTCATTTAATGCAATGTGACTTTAAATGGGCCACCCAGTAGACAGATCTGTTTTCCACGGTCTTTATGGTTTGTGTACTTAGATAAGGACAGTTAGCAGAAAGCATCAACACAAGACAGTTTATGTGTAACATGCTCGGGTGCAAAATGGGACAAAGGAAGCAGAAAACCTGGGTTAGACAAGATTACTTTGTGCAGTATAATTGTCACACTAAAGAAATCTTATAATTTATCAGGAAATTATTTAACAATTATTTAATAGCCTTAAGCAAAGAGCCACATAAGATAAAGTAAACCAAGGAAGATTCGGGGCCTGGAATCAGTTAGAGCTGAGTTCAAATGTGACCTCAGATACTTACTAGCTATGTGACCCTGAGCAAATCATTTAATCTCTACTTGTTTCAGTTACCTCATCTGTAAAATGAGTATAATAATAACAACACCTATCTCCCAGGGTTGTTGGGAAGATCAAATGAGATAATTATACAGTGCTTAGCACAGTGCCTGGCACATACTAAGCACTATATAAATGCTAGCTATCCTCTTTAAAAAAAAAAAAGGAGGGGCACTATTTAAGCACCATTATTTTAACCTAGAAAATGTTCACCTCTGCGATTGCACCAATACATTGATTCTACTTATCTCTAGACTGCTAGGGATTTTTGGGTCCCCCCAACCCCTACTTAGGTATGAGCTTTAAAAAATTCTCCTCCTTCTTCTCCTTTTTCTCTCCCCCCTCACCATTGTTATTTTCCTAGTTTATGATTAGAATATTCAACTTGTATATTTCATATAAGCTTGTGGCATCTCAGATATATCTCTCCCATGGCAGTACAACGATGAGGGAAGACTCCTAATCTAGTTAACCCCACTTGTTGTCAGACTTCATAAAGAATGGATCTTTATATTTTAACATAATTAACATGTAGTGGGGATATCCTGCCATCTAGGGGAGGGGTAGGGAGTAGGGGGGAAAATTTGTAACAGAAAGCTTTGTAAGGGTTAATGTTGAATAATTAGCCATACATATGTTTTGCAAATAAAAAGTTTTAATTTAAAAAAAAAGAATAGATCTTTATTGATCCCAGTTAGTCAGTGAACTAATGTGATAAGTAAAGCCCTATAGCCAGCCCCAGATGTTAGTTCTTAGTTCAGATATGAGATTGGGATGAAATAAGGCAATCACAAGTCAATGAACATTTAATAAAGGAGGAGGTTGACTCTACCCCAATACATCAAGAATATGCAACAAGGATACAAGGACAGTTGGCTTTTTTTGGATTGCAGTCTCAACTCATCTCCATTTGGAAACTGTATGGTCAGTTAGTCCTCATGGGGCAGTGACTCGTGGTCTCCAGCACTCACCAAGTCTGAGAAGCCCAGACTTCCATTTGGATGGAACTTTTTATGCACCTAGTTGGCCAGGAAGCTCATAAGGGTAACTGGGGCCAATTAGGTCCCAGGAGCAAGTTTGTCCTAACCATTGTTGGATGGGAATGGGGAAGGAAGCTGGGTCTGGGAAATTGAAGACAATCAAGTTCCAGAGCAGTTTTGTTCTATTACAGCTAAGAAGCTGATGTTATTTTTAATCTTCAATGCAGAACAAGAAAAAAAAATACTTCTTTATGGTACAGTGGAGAGAGGAAATTAGTTCAAATCCTGCTTCAGATACTCACTAATCTGTATTCTAACTTCTTGGACTCAGTTTCTCCTTTGTAAAATGGAGATAATAATTGTATCTACCTCACTGAGATGTTCTAAGGATGAAATGAAATAATGTATATAGAGTACTTTGAAAAACTTTGTAAAAGCACTACACTATATAAATGCTAGGTATTTTATCTGCTATGTGACATTTAACTGCTTTGGGACTCAGTTTCCTCATCTACAAAATGGCCACATATTTTCATAGCTTCCTTATCTTACAGAAGTGGAAATTGAGCCTTAGAAAATTTGAATGAACTTCCAGGGGTGGAGCCAAGATGGTGGAGATCAGACAGGAGTCTCTGTAACCTCCTCTAACCTTCCATCAAATCAACAACATATGAAGCCTCTAGACTGATTTTGAAGCAAAAAAATCCACAGTATTTGGAGAACAACACGACTCTAGAAGAAGATACTCTGGAAGAACTTCAAAACAGGTCTGTTTTAATTGGGCAGGGGGTGGTCTGCTGAACCCAGACTGCAGCACAGGGAGACCAGGGAAGGGAATTGGAGCAGGGAGCTGGAGCAGGAGTCATCACAGGAGTTGTCACAGGATTCGGAACAGGAGTGGGAGCGTTGTGCTTTTCACACACCTGGGAGTCTTCTGGGGGCCTCTTGGGCCAATCTGTCCTGGTTGTGGGCAGGTAGTTTGGAGGGTCTGCCTTTTGTGGGGGGTAGATTGTGAGCCACTGAACCCCTGATGAGCATCAGACCTAGCTGCCATTACACAGCACCCTAGGGCGATCAATCAATCAGCAGGACCGATCAGCACCTGAAATAATTCAATCAGCAGAACTGCCCAGTACCTGAAATAACTCAATCAGCAGAACTGCCCCAGGGCAAATTAAAGCAGCTGTCCCACCTTTGCCTTAAACAGACCTCATACCTTTAAAAAAATGAATAAAAAAAACAAAAAGAGCTCTCACCATAGACAACTTTTATGGAGAGAGGGAAGAACAGACCTCAAATCCTGAGGCTCCTAAAGGTAAAGCAACTCCAGAAAAAGCCCCAAAGAGAGACATAAACTGGTCTCCATGTCACAAGGCTTTCTTTGAAGATTGCATAAGGAATCTTAAAAAAAAGTTAGAAGAAACATGGGGAAATGAAATGAGATCACTGCAAAATAAAATAGAAAAAATGGAAAAAATGGAAAAAGAATGCAATGAACAAAAAATGTAATTGGTCAATTGCAAAAGGAACTGAAAACAGTAACTGAAGAAAATAAGACATTAAAAATTAGAATCGAACAATTGGAAATGAATGACTCATCAAGACTTCAAGAATCAGTCAAACAAAAACAAAAAAAATGAAAAGATAGAGAAAAACATGAAATATCTCCTAGGAAAAACAACTGACCTGGAAAATAGATCTAGGAGAGACAATCTAAGGATTAGAGGGCTTCCTGAAAGCCATGATGAAAAAAAGAACCTAGACACTATTTTCCAGGAAATCATAAAAGAAAACTGCCCTGATATTTTAGACCCAGAAGGCAAAATACTTATTGAAACAATCCACTGATCACCTCCTGAAAGAAACCCAAAAATTAAGTCCCCCAGAAATATCATGGCTAAATTCCAGAACTATCATACCAAGGAAAAGATATTATGAGAAGCCCGAAAGAAACAATTTAAATATCGAGGAGCCACAATGAGGATCACACAGGACCTAGCAGCTTCTACTTTGAAGGATCGAAGGGCCTGGAATCAGATATTCCGAAGGGTAAAGGAACTTGGATTACAGCCAAGAATAAGTTACCCAGCTAGAAAGAGAATTATCTTCCAGGGAAGAAGATGGTCATTCAATGATATAGGAGAATTTCAACTGTTTCTACTGAAAAGACCAGAACTGAACAAAAAATTTGATCTACAAACACAGAACACAAGAGAAACATAAAAAGGTAACAAGAAAAAAAAAAACTCTTGAGAACTATATTTATGTTATAGATACTTATAGAATGAGGGTTGATTTTATGAATCTATTATTACATTATGATTATTTTGATATTATTATTGTGATTTTATTATTATTATGATATGATTATTGTTATTTTATGATTATTATGATATGATAAACTGAAAAAGAAACTAGAGGTAGAAAAGGGATAACACTGGAAGAAGAGGAAAAGGAGGTAAAATAAGGGAAATTACATCACATGTAGAGGCAAAGAAAACCTATAATGATTGAGGGGAAAAAAGGGAGGGGAATGAGAATTGGGTTAATCTTCATCTCATCAGATTTGGTTCTGAGAGAATAATAGATGTACTTATAAAGAAACAGGAGGGAAAGGGGGGAAAA
>JAJPUD010003387.1:122953-163348 GCA_023553655.1 Myrmecobius fasciatus | reverse complement strand
TCATTAATCAACTCCCTAAGAAAAAATCCCCAGGACCAGATGGATTTACATGTGAATTCTACCAAACATTTAAAGAATCTTTAACTCCAATATTATATAAACTATTCTAAAAATAGGGAATGAAGGACTCCTACCAAACTCCTTTTATGATACAGACATGGTACTGAGACCTAAACCAGGTAAAACAAAAACAGAGAAAGAAAATTATAGACCAATCTCCCTAATGAATATTGATGCAAAAATCTTAAACAAAACATTAGCAAAGAGATTACAGAAAATCATTCCCAGAATAATACACCATGACCAAGTAGGATTTATACCAGGAATGCAGGGATGGTTCAATATTAGGAAAACTATTAACATAATTGACTATATCAATAAGCAAATTAACAAAAACCATATGATAATCTCAATAGATGCAGAAAAAGCATTTGATAAAATCCAACATCCATTCCTATTAAAAACACTAGAGAGTACAGGAATTAATGAACTTTTCCTTAAAATAGTCAGTAGCATCTATTTAAAACCATCAGCTAGCATCATATGTAATGGTGATAAACTGGAATCATTCCCAATAAGATCCGTGGTGAAACAAGGTTGCCCACTATCACCATTACTATTCAATATTGTTTTAGAAATGCTAGCTTTGGCAATAAGACAAGAAAAAGAGATTAAAGGAATTAGAGTAGCTCATGAGGAAACCAAATTATCACTCTTTGCAGATGATGTGATGGTCTACTTACAGAACCCTAGAGAATCAACCAAAAAACCATTAGAATTAATCCACAACTTTAGCAATGTTGCAGGATACAGAATAAATCCACATAAATCATCAGCATTTTTATACATCACCAACAAAATGCAACAGCAAGAGATAAAAAAAGAAATTCCATTCAAAATAACTATCGATAGTATAAAATATTTGGGAATATATCTGCCAAGGAAAAGTCAGGATCTTTATGAGCAAAACTACAAAACACTCTCCACACAAATAAAGTCAAATCTAAATAATTGGAAAAATATCAAGTGCTCTTGGATAGGTCGAGCGAGTATAATAAAGATGGCAATACTACCTAAACTAATCTATTTATTTAGTGCTATACCAATCAAACTCCCAAGAAATTATTTAATTGACCCAGAAAAAATAACAACAAAATTCATCTGGAAAAACAAAAGGTCAAGAATTTCAAGGGAATTAATGAAAAAAAAATGCAAATGAGGGTGGCCTAGCTGTACCAGATCTAAAACTCTATTATAAAGCAGTGGTCACCAAAACCATTTGGGACTGGCTAAGAAATAGAGTAGTGGATCAGTGGAATAGGTTAGGTTCACAGGACAAAATACTCAATGACAATAGTAATCTAGTGTTTGATAAACCCAAAGACCCCAGTTTTTGGGATAAAAACTCACTATTTGACAAAAACTGCTGGGATAATTGGAAACTAGTATGGAAGAAATTAGGCATTGACCCACACCTAACACCACATACCAAGATAAGGTCAAAATGGATTCATGATCTAGGCATAAAGAATGATATTATAAACAAATTAGAACAATGTAGGATGGTTTACCTCTCAGACCTGTGGAGGGGGGAGGAATTTGTGACCAAAGAAGAACAAGAGGTCATCATTAATCACAAAATAGATAAGTTTGACTATATCAAGTTAAAAAGTTTTTGTACAAACAAAGTGAATGCAGACAAGATTAGAAGGGTAGCAGTAAACTGGGAAAATATTTTTACATTCAAAGGTTCTGATAAAAGCCTCATTTCTAAAATATATCAAGAATTGACTCAAATATATAAGAATTCAAGCCATTCTCTAATTAATAAATGGTCAAAAGATATGAACAGACAATTTTCAGACGAAGAAATTGAAACTATTTCCGGTCACATGAAAAGGTGCTCCAAGTCACTATTGATCAGAGAAATGCAAATTAAGACAGCTCTGAGATACCACTACACACCTGTCAGATTGGCTAAAATGACAGGAATTGATAATGATAACTGTTGGAGGGGATGTGGGAAAACTGGGACACTGATACATCGTTGGTGGAACTGTGAACGGATCCAACCATTCTGGAGAGCAATTTGGAACTATGTTCAAAAAGTTATCAAATTGTGCATATCATTTGACCCAGCAGTATTTCTACTGGGCTTATATCCCAAAGAGATTTTAAAGGAGGGAAAGGGACCCATATGTGCAAAAATGTTTGTGGCAGCCCTTTTTGTAGTGGCAAGAAACTGGAAACTGAATGGATGCCCATCAATTGGAGAGTGGCTGAATAAATTATGGTATATGAATGTTATGGAATATTATTGTTCTGTAAGAAATGACCAACAGGAGGATTTCAGAGAGGATTGGAGAGACTTACATGAACTGATGCTGAGTGAAATCAGCAGAACCAGGAGAACATTATACACAGCAACAAGACTATATGATGATCAAATCTGATGGACATGGTTCTCTTCAACAATGATGTGATTCAAACCAGTTCCTATTGTTTAGCCATGAAGATAGTCATATACATCCAGAGAGAGGCTTGTGGGAACTGAGTGTGGACCACAACATAGCATTTTAACGCTTTCTGTGAATATTTCCATGCATTTTGTTTTCCTTCTTAGGTTGTTTTTTTTTCTTCTCTCTTTCTAGATCTGATGTTTCTTGTGCAGTAAGATAACTGTATAGATATGTATACATATATTGGATTTGTCATATAATTTATCCTATTTAGCATGTATTAGATTACCTGTCATCTAGGGGTGGAGGGTGGGGGGAAGGAGGGGAAAAGCTTGGGGAAAAAAAGTTTTTTGCAAAGGTCAATGTAGAAAAATCACTCATATGTTTCGTAAATAAAAAGCTTTTATTTAAAAAAAAAAGTTTGAATGACTTGCCCAGGCTTATATCTAGATACTAACAGTGAGATGTAGGATTGGAACCAAAATAGTGTCCTCTACAAATTCTAGTTGTATAATTTCTAAATTCCTCTTTAACTTTAAACTGATAATCCTATTGTTTGTTCCTCATTATTTATATATATTGTCTCATTATTGTCATTCTCTTGAATGAAATTATGGAGTGTCTATGATTTGTTGTTTCAGCCATTCATTCTTTAGGATTAGATTATTTAGTTTCCAGTTAATTTTTGGTTTATTTTCACCCTGGCCATTTACTACATGCAATTTTTATTGCATCATAATCTGAAAACGCATTATTTATTTTAAATTAAAAAGATCGTGTGTGCCATAAAAAATAGTAATAATCTGGTCCTGGAAAAATTGTGAAGTCAGTGAGTTTTGTTTTTTGCCTCTTTAGAATCTTTTCTTCTGCTGGCACTTCCTTCTTCTCATTTTTTCCGTGTCATATTTTAGATTTTATTCACTACAAAAGCTAGTTCTCTTAATTAATAAACTGGAAAGCAATAAGATCTTCAATATTGGTATGGTCCTTCCTAGATGGGTTTGTCTTTTAATAGAAGATTCTGTAAAACTGAAAAGTCTTCAGGATTCTACATTGAATAGTAGAATATAGTAGAAGTAGAAATAGCATTAGAAAAATAGTAAAACTAGTATCCTATCCCAAATAGTAAAGTTCTCCCTCATGAAGGAGATATATGAGTAAGGGATATTTTTAGTTTCCCTATCCAATTATATAACATAGGCAGATATCACAAGATATAAGTATAAAATTTGTCTGCAGGTCAAAGATCAGTCTAATTAAATTTAAAGAGGTTAATCATCAGGTTGACTGTATGCTGTTGAATTTTTAGGTTGGGTAATTCTTGGAGAGCTTCTATTAAGTGAAATAAGGCTTGATATCTCTGTTGGTAGAGGGGGTGCCCAAATAGACAGTCATGGATTCTTGAAGCATATAATTCATGATGTCAAGATCCTTCAGAAAAAACAAAACTCTAAACTTTATCTTCTCTCCAGTACTGTACAAAATGCTCTGCATAAAATTGTCCTTTAGTAAATGTTTGTTACATAGAATTTTGAATTGAACTTATAGTAAAGATATGAAGAATGGGGAATGTCAAGGGTGAGGGGAAAACTATTGCCTTGAACAGAGTTCTGGAGGGAGAACAAGAGTAGGTTGAGGGAAACAAATTTGAGTTGTTCTCCTTGTCTATCTTCTACTAAATAAAAAGTCCCCCTCTCTCCAATTTCTTCACAATCAAAACAAGAGATAATGTCAGGGTCCCAGCAAATGTACTATATGCAGTCACACTAGGAAGGGAAGTAGAGAAGAGAATGAACTGAGGCATTGTAGGAGGAATGCAGAACATTGCTAAATTCAATGGATTTTAGGCAGTGTCCTACTAGATTCATCCAGAGAAATCATGCCTATGTCCTTATTTCTTTGTTTCCTTAGAAGAATTTAAATTCTTAAAGGATAGTGGCTACTTAGATCTTTTCTTTGTATCTTATGTCTAACATAGTGCCTTGTAAACAAGGTACTTAATATTTATCTACACAGTAATTGAATTCATTTCTATAGATTTGTCCAATTCTTATAGCTTGATGATACTTTGCATTCTTCTCCTTATTGAACTCTTAAATTGGTTTTTGATGTTGTGGCCTCTTTGACTGTTTCCTTGTTTAGATATTCATCTATATAAATTCATATAGCATATATAAGAAGACGAGAAATCACACTACTCAACATTTATTTGTCTTAGTTTTGCCTGGATGACACTAAGCTTTTTAATTCCAATTAGTCTTATTCCAAAGCCTATCTAGGAGTTGACCCTATAGTACCATCATTCCTAAGAACAGTAACTACCCCCCAAAAAATATCTTTTCTTATAAATTTCCTTCTCAAATATTTCTGTAGACTCTGTTCTTTCTCTCTTATTGAGAAAGAAGACAACTATTTCATTCTTACTTGTTCTCCTACCTCTTCCTCTACCCACACCCTTTCCCATTGATAACCTCTTTAACAATCCATGATCATTTCATGAAATGCACTGACATCATTACTTCATGGTTTTAAGTTTTCAAAAAAGTAAGCTTAATCCCAATTTCATCATATTTTGATCTGAAGCTGCTTTAGATATAAAAGATGCCTTGGTTGCCTCTGACTTCCTGGTCATATGAATTCCTCCACCAAATGGGACTGCAAACATTTCACATTCTTGTATTCAGTATGGTGACAATTCGTTGACAGGTTTAGGTCAGGAGCAAAAAACGGAGTCCAGGAACTTGACCTTTCTTTCAGTCAAGTATTATTCAGTGAAGTGATAGAAAAGGTCATCTATAGGACATGATGACTTCTTTCAGTGAGGCAAAACCTAAAAGAATTCTATCAAATAGGTTTGTGAGAGCAGAAGTCAAGATTTCATGAACAATATTGTATGTTCTAATGATGAGGAAACACTTTCTGATTTGGGTAGAGAAAAAAAACCCAAATGTTTTTCTTGTCTGTCACAGGCTGAAAGTCAGATTTTTTTAAGGACTTGGCATATATATATATATATATATATATATCTATATATGTATGTGTGTGTATATATATATATATATGGACATACATACATATATAAAAGGAGGAAATCATGGTAAAAATGGATGTTCTGCATCATAAAGACACTGATAATAATAACTGTTTAAACTTCTTGGTAAATACAAAAAAGCAATGAATATTAATGAGAGATGGAAAATAAAGTCATATAAACCATATATTGTATCACTTCTTGAAGTTTGAAATGGCCATAAATTCTAAGCATGATCATTTTTCACAAATTTTTCATGTGATTATATTAAATAAATATTTTAAAAAACAAGAATCCAAAAAGAACAGAAAAATGACCATGAAAACAGAACTGAGTATACTTACAATATATTTCTTGGGCTAGCTAGATGGCGCAGTAGATAAAGCACTAGCCCTGCAGTAAGGAGGACCTGAGTTCAAATCTGGCCTCAGATACTTAATACTTCCTAGGTGTGTTACCTTGTACAAGTCACATAACCCCAATTGCCTCAGCCAAAAAGAAAAAAAAAAGACCACCACCACCAATGTATTTCTTTTGCCAAATTAAGGAAGTAAAGAAAGTAGGAATATTTTCTGCCTGTTCCCCAAAAGGAAGAGATATCTTTAAAAGTAATGTCTGATGATTCATTACCCTAGAACTTTGGAAGTAGAAGTAGGTACAATAAGACAGAATATCTTTGACAACTGCCCACAAACTAGTTTTCTGCTTAGAGTAATAGAGAATCTATTGTGTGTACTTAGTACCTTTACTAGTAATATAATGGTTCATGGCATTATTGGGGTAGTTATTTAAACAAACTCACAACTCTAAATCTCTACTAAAGTATCTCTTCATGTAAGATCAAATTAGATGACACATGAATTCAAAGCAAACATTAAACTAAAATGCTATTGCAAGATAATAATTAGGAATTAAAAATTACTTGCTGTTGGTTTCTATCTGCCCCTCCATGTTATCATGTTAATTCTTGTGTCTAATACAATGGGAGATAGATACATCTCAATTCATTCACAGAAAAGTATACGGGAAAATTTTGCTGGAACAGTCTCTGGTTTCTTGGTCTGACAACTAGAGAAAATTATAGAAGTTATTCTTGAATTCTCTTGGCACAGCAACTCCAGTCTAGATTATGCTGATCTACCTTGGCATTGTGTTTGAATCATAGACTTTTTCAGTATTACAATCACTTCTACTGGCTATTTTAGGTTCAGCCTGGCCTAGGCATGGCGACAATTTTTCCTTATCTTTCTTCTCAGTGATACTCATGAAACTCCTTCAACTTTTTAAATAATTTGTACTGGAAACATGCCAGAGATTATATTGGATGATGTGACCATGTTGTGAAATCCTTACATAGGCTTCTGGGAAGTATAATTCACAGATAATTTCCTACAATGATTGAGGCTTTCAAGCCTAAACATTATGGAAATATAGAATCCTTGCATAGATAGACTCCCTCCAACCCTGCTTCAATATCTTAGAGCTGATAGTTTCATTGATATGGTTAGAATTTCCTGATGATGAAGATTATACACCCTCCAAAATACTGTAGATGTTATCTGAGAGTTCATGTAGCTGAAAAATTAATCCCTCTATGATAAGCTTTCTAATAATAAGTCTCTTCAAAGATAGTAAAAATAATATTAAAAACAACAACATATAATTTATAAGGTTCTTTTAGGTTTTGCAAAGAGTTTTACAAATATTCTAGTTAGATTGGTCAAATCAGATCAAAATCAATAGGCATTATTAAGCAATTCTTATGTGCCCATTTATCACTAGACCCGCATTCAAAGTCTTCCCAGTTTGGTAGGATCTACTATAATTTGCAGTTCATGCTTACATGAACTGATGCTAAGTGAAGTGAGTAGAACCAAGAGAGCATTATACATGGTGATAACAAGATTATGTGATGATCAATTGTGATAGACTTGGCTTTTCTCAGTAGTGTGGAGATTCAAAGCAATTCCAATAGACTTGGAATGGAAAATGCCATCCACATCCAGAGAGAGAACTATGGAGACTGAATATGGATCAAAGTATAGTATTTTGAATTTTTTGTTTCTTTTTATTTTCTATTCTCTTTTCTTTTTCCCTTTTGGTCTGATTTTTCTTGCACAACATGACAAATATGGAAATGTGTTTAAAAGAATTACACATATTTAACCTACATCAGATTACTTGCTGTCTTAGGGAGGAGGTAAGTGAGGGAGGGAGGAAAAAAATTTGAAACACAAAGTCTTACAAAAATGAAGGTTGAATACTATTTTTACATATATTTGGAAAATAAGATGCTATTGAAAATAAAATAAAAAAGAAAAGAGAATTTTAAAAACTGCAATTTGCGGACATAACCTTCAAGATCTCAAGGTCATTTCTTTGTCACAACAAGGAACTAAAGGAATGAGAGTAAGTCCTGAGAAAGAGCAATCAATTGTTCCAGTCAGAATTCAAGCTTACATATTCTCCTGTTCTTATTTTACTTGCTATTTATAAAAAGGGGGAAAAGAAGAGGAAATTTATATAATAACATAACATGTGTATTTTAAAGGAATAGCAAGTTGTATATAATGAATTTGTGATTTCATGTACAATCATGTTTTTATTATACTGTTATGAAAATATTTGTTTTATCCCATAAATTAAAAAATTAAATAAATTTAAATTAGAATGAACAAAGAAACAAAAACAGTATAACATAGATGAAAGAGCCCCTAGATTTTGTCAGATAAACCCTGAAGGTGAACCTTGCCTTTTATTCTTGCTAGCCATGCATCAGTAGACAACTCAATTTATCTCTCTGTGACTCAGTTTCCTCCCCTTTAAATAAGATACTAATTTATTGTATTAACTTTCCAGTGTAGTTATTTAATAAGGTCTTGTAACAATGTAGACTCTTTCAAACCCTGAGTACATAAGAACATAGCTCTTGGATATCAAATGGCTATTATTTCTCAGTCAGTGATTTGTGATCTCTATAGTGATAGACTTCCAGGATTTCCATTTTCTCTCTATATTGACCTAGAAGTCAGGGCTAGAGAGAAAATATGGCCTACTAGTAAGGGGTAGGATTGATAAAGATGAAGTGTCTCACTTGAATCATAGATGATGAGAATGCTTATGAGCCATTTTCTGAGGCATATCTGAGAATCATAGAACCCATTCCTCTGTGATATTTCTTGGGGGTATCCTGTTATACTTACAAGGTGTATAATGAATGACTGGTATATGACAAGTTAGTTATTATAACTAAAGCGTAGACATTGGGCATTTCTCCAATCTAAGTTGTAATCTTTGTGTAATTTCCTATAAATTGATATATAATGGTAGGCTCTTCCAGAAAGAAAAGAAAAGGTCCATGAATTGGATAGGTGGCTATGAAAATTTCTTTCTGAATTAGTCAGCAATTATTTTTGAGGTAAATACAAATATATACAAGACACTGTCCTTTTAGATATGTTTACCATTTAGTTGCAGAGTAATACATAATATGAAATGGGATTCAAGGCGAGTGCATGCACAAAAGTCTTTCTTCATTAGTAGAATGATCACTCAACACCATGTGTCTGCGTGAGGTATTGGGCAACAGTTTGAGATAGGAGAAAGGCTCTTTTTCTTGCTCCCAGAATCCATGATTTTAGATTCTCTTCAGGAAGAAACTCTTAAAGAAGAAAAAAGACTTTGGGAAGTGGCAGGTATAAACTTTGACATGAGGGCACCTTGACATATCCATGATTTCCAACTTGTTTGGAAGACTTGCTAGACTTCAGAGAATTTCCTTGGGTAAGATTAGGACTCTGTATGAGTTTCTCTCTCTCTGTTTCTGTCTCTTTCTTCTCTTTCTCTCTGTCTCTCGCACTTCTCAGGAAAGAGAGAGGGAGGGAGGGAGAGAGAGAGAGAGAAATGAGTGAGACTCCAAAGATATTTATTCACCCCTTTTCCATGAACCACATTTAGCCAAATCCATGTGGACATTTAATAAACCCACAGGGATTAAAAAATATGTCTTCCACATATAGCATAATATACAGAATGATATATTATAAGCAATATATATGTTTGTATGTATATGTATGTATATATGTGTATATGGAATGGTACTATGTTTATGTTCTTATTAGTATAGGGACTTTCATATATATGTATATATATGATTATTATATGTACAGCATTATGAGCAATAAGTATCACATATATATTTACACTATTACATTTATTATATGAAAGGAATCATAGCATAGTAGAGAAAAAGTTGGACTCAGATTTGGGTTTGAATGTCAACTCTGGTAATATTAGCTATGACTTTGGGCTAGTCATTAACCCCTGTATGCCCCAGACAACTGTATAAGAATATAAGATCTCTAGAGGTTGCCTCCAGTGAAGAGAAATTGAAGAGAGTCCTTTTCTTGGAGATCCCTATACCAGTAAGATAATGGATACTGTATCATCCCATATATACATAGTATAGGACATATGTTATAGTACATACATCTATGAAAAAATGACTAATAATACAAGATAATATGTGATAAGTATCAAATGAATGTTCCAGCAAGTGTGGTCAAGAAGAAAGTTGTGAATAAAGGTTTTGATGTAAGCAAGACAATGAGCAGAACAATTTTTCAGAAGGGGAAGGTATAACAGAGAGATATATTGGTACTAGTTTGTGGGACCGAGAATGCCAAGTCCAAGAGACTCATTCATCTAACCCCCAAATTCCCCCTGAAAGGGAGAAACAATTATTCCTTGGCTTAGGTTTTTCCGGTATACTTAGAATTAAGGGAATTTCCCCATCCACTTGGACTGAAGGGACATTCTGATTGGTACAAGATCATTCATGTAGCCATGGGAAAGTCTACAATGGCACCCGGGCATAATAGACAATCAGAATTTGCTGTGGAAAAAACAAGCTCACTTCCTTTTTCCTGTAAGTCTTAAGTTCCAGCACCTGTAAGTGTGAGATGAGGGTAAGGGGCCTTTTCCTCTGTGACCTGATGTTTTATTCTTTTTCTAGTTCATAACATCTGCATAACTTCCCCAGTTATTGTTTCTTCTTGTTTATTGATCAGTACTGGCTACCTATGAAAAAGTTACAGAAAATCCTAGGTCTTGCAAATTGTAGGTGCACCATATCACCTGCTTGGTAAAAATCTCACTGAGATAGCATGTATAAAGCTCTGGGGGTGGGAAGGCCCATGTTCAAAACTCATGGATGGTCCTTTTGAAAAGCTGCTCACGCTCACACCTCTATTTCTCCCAGCATGTTATTTTGTTCAGTACAACTGAAATTCTAGCATGAAAGCATCGGCTGCAACAGCATTGGGGAGATCAAAGTGATAATTACACTATTCTAGGAGCCCATTTTTGATGATGAGGCTTTTAAAACCTGCAATCACATGGATACAGTTGCAGAAGCTTGAAATTTGCTCTTTGATAGGAGACAGACTTGGGTTTCATCTAATGTGACCCCCTTCCACCACATTTGTAAATGCATTTCAATGTGGCTACTAATTTAAAAAAAAAGACAACAACTCTCTAAGATTTAAATGTACAACTTGCAGTTGAGGCAACCCTCAGACACTAGAAATATGATTAATTTATGGTCCCTCACTTTGATTATATCTGGTCAGAAAGTACCTCTCCATTAGAATGCTTCCATGGGTCTGCAATCTCACTGATGTAGCCATTCCCTTCAACCATGAGAGCATCTATTCCCCCACCCTACAATGCCCACTCATTCTATGTGACCCTTGTTCATGAACTCCCACAAATTCACTGAAGGAAGTCTACCTTTTATGCTGGGGGGCCTCTCTCTAAATTGTTTCACTTTGTATGGATGCCAATGATCAAGTGGACTTCCATTCAGTTTTCCTTTGATCTCACTGCATGACTGACTCATCTGTCTTCTGGTCATGCATTTCTCAGCTCCTTGATGGAATTTCTCCAGGTTACTTACTCCTTTGTAATGTCTACATAGTCTGTTCCTACTCATCATGGGTTTCTTTGGATGCCCTTTGGGTATACCAAAGATATATGTATTAACTTAGAAACTTGGCTTATAATTTTTTTTAATTAAAGCATTTTATTTTTCATAACATATGCCTGGAAAATTCTTCAACATTAGTTCTTGTAAAATCTTGTGATCCAATTTTCCCTCCTTTCCCCCCATGCTCTTCCATAGATGGCAAGTAGTCCAATATATGTTAAACAAAGTAGAAATATGTTAAATCCAACATATGCATACATATTTATACAATTATGCCCCACAAGAAACATAAAATCAAACTAGTAAAAAAAAAGAGAGAGAGAAACAAAATAAAATGCAAGAAAACAACAAAAAGAGTGAAAATGCTTTATTGTGAACCACACTCAGTAGCCACAGTCCTCTCTCTGGGTGTAGATGGCTCTCTTCATCACTAAACAATTGGAACTGATTTGAATTATCTCATTGTTGAAGAATCTTATTGTTGCCATATATAATGATCTCCTGGTTCTGCTCATTTCACTTAGCATCAGTTCATGTAAGTCTCTCCAGGCTTCTCTGAAATCATCCTACTGGTCGTTTCTTACAGAATAATAATATTCCATAACATTCATATGCCATAATTTATTCAGCCATTCTCTAATTGATGGGTATCCACTCAGTTTCCAGTTTCTTTGGCTTATAACTGTAAAAAGCCAGTCCCTCTCCCATCACTCTTGATTATATATTATGTACCCTAAAGGTATGGATTCAATGATGACAAATATTGGAGAGGATTAGAAAGCTTGTCTATGATGGATTTGTAGATCACAGAATCAGAGGATCACAGATTTGAGGTCATTTAGTCCACCTCCCTTCCTTTATAGATGAAAAAACCTCAGGAAGTTACTTCCCTAAATAGTTTTTTGAATATTTTCTTTCTCAATAGAATATCAATGACTAGCGGGTAGAACCAGATTTTTACCTTTCTTAGCATCCTCAGCACTTAGATCAGTGCCTGATCAGTGCAAAAGAAAGCGTCTTTTAAATTCTTGTTGATTGGGCATATTGCTCATGGTCACCAAAGAAATACCTGACAGCTTGGACTTAGATTTTTTCTCTGTCTCCAAATCCCATTCACTGATAGTTCTGTATACCAACTCTAGCAGACATTGCTCCTAAAATATATCTATCTAGTTTCTGCTGACATTCAGCCAGCCTTGCCCTCTCATTTCCTTACCTGAGAAACCCCAGAACAGTGGGATCTATCATTAGGTAATAGCTCTTGATAACGGGAATACTTGAAGCCTGTACAGTAAAATATGTGAATTCATATTCAGTTTTAATAAACTGAGGTAATTAGTCAGTTGCAATGCAATAGAAAGTGGCAGCCTGTGACACATAAAGGACTATAGGATGACAAAGACAGAGCTATTCTTCATCACTCTAATATCCATTTCTTCATCAACACCAAATTCTTCAATCTTTTGGCATTTCAATTACATTGCAAGATGAATTTAGAAAATTTGCACATCTATGCCTTATCCTTTCTAATTCTAATTCTCATGGATTTTTGAAAAGAAACTTTTCACATATGTCTCATGTTCCCCAGGAACAGCCTGTACGTGAGACAAAATTTTTGAATTGATGCTTGCTGAATTATAGCATGATAGTTTGAGGACCACATATGCACCCAAAATAGAAATACCACCAAAATAAGGCTATTTCCAGGGGAAAAAAACAAGGAAACTAATCATGGTGCTCAAGGTGGACATCAAATAGGTAAATGTAGGTGAGTTTTTCATCTCAGGAAACAACCTGCATATTAGAAAAAAGCTCAAGACTCAGAAGATCTGAATTTTAATCTCATCAATGACTTTCTGTGTGACCAAAAGTGACAAAACCTATCAGGGTCTCAGTTTCTTCTTTCAGAAAATGGTGAAGGCTGGAATAAGTGAGCTACATAAACTTCTTTCTAGTTTTAATATTATGTGAATCTGGGAGTTAGATTTTGTGTAGTAGAAACAAAGATATGAAAAATCATGGTTTAAAATGAGAATTCATAATGAACAGGAAGAGAAGGGCTTTAAATTCTAACCCCAAGAGTTGAATTTCAACTAGTAGACGATTAGGAGCTGTTATAATATATTGAGTGGGGCAGTAATGAAAAAACCTTAAGCTGCTATATAAAGACTATTATTATGGAACTATAATGCATTCTTCATTCTATGTGCTCCAAATTCCTTTGTTTGCTAACATCATATTGGGTCATTGATTATATGTGTCCTAGATTCTTTAGAATTCTCAACATGGTGCCTGAAACTCTGATGCAGTTGCACTCAACTTTGATTTGTCATCCCTATAATGATGATAGCAGAATACATAGTATTATCTTGGTCATTCCTTCTGTGACCTCACAGTTTGTCAGTTCCAGATTCCTGTGGAACAGCAATCTGGCAGTATGTGTAACTCTGGAAAAATCCAACTTGCCGTCACTCTCCTTGGGAAGTCAATTCACCTTATTTCAACCTCCCTCTGTATAAAGAATTAAGGGACATTGGTAGTGCTTCCCTTACAGGGTTGTGGTAAAACCCAAATGACATAATGCATGAAAAAGATTTTTATAATAAGTTGCATTTTCACATAGTGTTTCTGAAGTCTTAGTGCAGATTTAAACTATTGAAGTTTATAGCTATAAGTTTTAAGCTTAAAACTTCATTAAAACTGTATGGCACTTTGACATTTGCAAAGAAATTTACAAATATTATCTCACTTTATCTTTACAACAAAGCTGGGAGTAGGAGCATTATTTTCTCCATTTTACAGAACAGGAAAGGTTAAATGACTTGCCTAGAGAACCCATAGCTAAGTAAGTGTCTGAAGCTACATTTGAACTGGGGGTTTTCCTGACTCCTAAGCCATCCTTCTATCCCACTGTATCCCCCAGCTGCCTTGAAATTTTAATTCCTCCCCATCCCAAGTCTGAAGTTTTCCAGAGGTAGAAGGGATTTTAAATATCATTGTGGTATAATCCTTACTCCTGTCATCTAGAACTGTCCTTTCAATCCCATGAAAAAGATCTGAAGGCACTGTTGGACTAAAAATCCTGGACCATCAGTCCTACAGAGGATTACTTTACCAAAAATGACTTTAGAAAGTGAGAACGTGAGTATACACACACACACACACACACACACACACACACACACACACACATACAGATGAATTTCTGTTGAAGACATCTTAATCATAGTTGAAGTTTCCCCTCAGATAGTTTGATGTTTCCTTATAGACAAGGTCTCCTCACTAGAAGACTTGAGGTTTAATAGTAACAAAAAATCCACAGCAAATCACCAAACCAAACAAAAGGCCAAGAAATCTGATAAAAGTCTCCCTTTTTCACCTTAAGCAACCAAGTGGTTAAAGCCTTGGCATAAACAGCTTTGCTGCACCTATGGCATGCTATGAGGTCCAGTGGGATTCTACTTTAATCTTGAGAGAGGCTGTGAGGGGTTTGTTTTTCACAGGGGCTTTAGCCTACAGTTAAGTGCAAACACCTGCTGAAGTACTGGTAATTAGTAGGTAATTAGTAGTTAATGTTCTTAGAATTTAAAAAGAAAGCTTACATAAGTAATTACTTACTATTTCTTATAATGTGCTGCTTTTCCTGAGATTTCATATCCCCAGAACATTTGCCAAGTTCCTAGGTTCCTCAACATACTAAATTGTTTATTAATTACACACGTATATTGCTTGCAGAAAAAGGGGGAAAATACATTAAATGTTGGAAATAGGAATGAGTTATCTTTTAAATTACAGCAGAGAACTCATTTAAAATTACAAAATTTGCAGTTGGTAACAGCTTAAGAAGGAGGTCTTGATTTTATAAAAATCTTTTCTGTGCCTGTGTGTATATGTATATGTATATATGTGTGTGTGTACATATGTGTGTAGCGATTTAACTGTGAAAGAAGAGATGGATTAGGGAAGAATGTCCAATTCCATTTAATGAAACACTAAGTGTTAAATACATTTCACAGAAGGGTCCTTTTCATGTTAGTAGACGCACATCTTACTCCTTGGCTTGTCAAAAATATCACCAGGGCTTCCATTCTTAGGGTGTGAATACTGCCAAGTAAAGTTAAGTGGGTCTAATAATCTGAGGCTGGCTCATGAGGTGACTCTGTAACTGTTTTCAAAGGGTTTATGCTTTAGAATTTGAATGCAAATTTCCAACTCCTATCCCTGAGAGACTCTATAAGCCAACTGAACTGGGCACAGTTCCATTGGCATTGTCTAGTGGCGAGAGTGGTGAGAACCAGGAAATCAGAGTTCCATCCCTAGCATGGAGTCATCATAGAATGTTTGGCAAGTATCAATTAATGCTTCGGTGGTCTTATCTTTATGATGGAGCTATCTCTATCCTATCCCTCACCCCCTAAAAATTTACAGGATATTGTAAGAGTGCTGTCAAGAGTGATTTTAATCTGTAAAGATTTTAATCTGTAACTTCTTGTAAAGGATATAAATGAAATAGAATGAATGAAAAGGCATTTATTTAATCATTTAGTTTGCCAAAAGTTGGGATCTCTTTGTGGGGAGAGAAAGAGAAAAGAAGAGAGGTAAGGAAAAGGGAAAAGGTGGGAAAGAGAGAGAGATAGAGAGGGAGGTAGGAAGGGGGAGAGAGAGAAATTGAGAGACAGAGATAGAAATACAGAGACAGAGAGACACAGAGATCAGAAAGAAATAGGGATTCTATATATGTGAAAAAATATTTATAGCAGTTCTTTGTGTGGCGGCAAATAATTGGACATTAAGAAGAAGCTAATCCATTGAATAGCTGAACAAGTTGTGGTATGATTGTGATGGAATACTATTGTGCTATAAGATTGGATGAGCAGGAAAGTTTCAGAAAAACCTGGAAAGATTTATATGAATTGACTCAAAAGAAAGTGAGCAGAAGCAGATCATTATACACAGTAACAACAATATTGTATGATGATCAACTATGAACGAATTAGCTATTCTGATAAATACAATGGATCTGAGACAATTCTGAAGGATTTTTGGTGAAAAAATGCCATCTACTTCCAGAGAAAGAAGTGATAGAATCTGAATGCAGATTGAAGCATTCTTTTTTTTTTAAAAAACTTTCTTTTCTTTTGATATGTATTTTCTTTTGTAATATAGCTAATATAGAAACATTTTGCATGATTGCACAGGTATAGTCTATATCAAATTGTATGCCTTCTCATGGAGGGGGCAGGAGAGACAAGAAAGGAAAGAATTTGGAGCTCAAAATTAAAAAAAAGATTATTAAAATGATTTTTACATATATTTGGTTTTTTAAAAATTAAATAAAAGAGAAGAGGTTTCATTATAATTGCAATTAGCTATACTTCAATATTAAGGGAATCTGTGATCTCATTGAAATATATTCTCTCTGTAGCCCAAACAGTTCTTCTCACCCTGTGTATTTTTTTTTTTAGCATTTTATATAAATCTACCATAGAAATTAGACTCTGTAGGCTTCTCTCTAAGACTTTAATATTCCACATTTACTGGTATGAAACTCAGGCTGTCTATGTGCTGTTCCTCTTTCTTATTACATGACTGACCTGTTTTTTCCAATCATAAACTTCCTGAATTTATCTTTATTGCCTCTCCTTTCATATTAACCATCATTGGTAATAATGCTTATATCCACTGAAATTGATCTTTTGGTCACCATCAGATTTGATTCTTAGGAGATTGTTATGCTCCATAATTCATAGACAGATGACATATAAGATAAAAAGATGGTTTTGATCCTCTATTTAAGATGTAGTTTGGCATCCTGAAAAGTGTTGGAAAATAGTGTGTTGGACTTGGAAGAACTGAGTAGAGATCTTGCTTCTGATACTTCTTTGCTGTGTGACCCTAAGCAAGGCATTTAATCTATCTCAGGTTCAGTTTTTTCATCTGCTAAATGAGGATAATAATAGCACCTAGCTCAAGAGTTACTTGTACTAGAGAAGGCCATCATTTGCTACAATTAAACACACACATACACACATATGTACACACACATTTATACATATATACATGCATCCACATATATGTATATATAAATATACAATGTACACTTCTATTTATTAAGTCTATCTCTAGACATAAATGGCATCTTCTTTCATAGGTCCTTTGTAATTGATTTGAGTATTTATAATATTCAGAATAACTTAGTCATTTATAATTGTTCCTTGAGCAATATTGTTGTTACTATATATCTTATTCTCTTGGTTCTGTTCATTTCACTCATCATTATTTCATGCAATTCTTTACATAATTTTCTCAAATTGAAAGCTCATCATTTCTTATAGCACCATACTATTCCATCACATTCATATACCATAATTTGTTTAGCCACTTCCTAAATGATGGGTATCTCCTCAAATTCCAGTTTTTTGCCATCACAATAAAAGCTTCTATAAATATTTTAAAACATGTAGGTTCTTTCCCTTTTTCCCAATCACCTTGGTAAACAGACCTAAATGTGGTGTTGTTGGGTCAAAGGGTATATACATTTTAATAACTCTTTGATCATAATTCCATATTGCTCTCCAAAATGATTGGATTGGTTTACAATTCTGCCCACAGTGAATTAGTGTCTGAATTTTTCCATATTCCTTCCAATATTTAACAATTCCCCCTTCTATCCTTTAAACCACTCTAATAGGTGTGAGATGACATCTCAAAGTTTTACTTTGCAATTCTCTAGCCAATGATTTAGAGCTTTTTTTGTATGACTATAAAAAGCTTTGATTTCTTCATTGAAAAACTGCCTGTTCATATCCTTTGACCATTTGTTAATTGGGAAATGACCTATATTCTTATAAATTTGACAAAGTTCTCTGAATATTTGAGATATGAAACCTTTATCTGAGAAACTATCAATAAAATTCCCCCGCCTTCAATTCTGCTTTCCTTCTAATCTTGGCTACATTAGTTTTACTTTCATAATCCCTTTTTAATTTAATGTAATGAATAATTATCCATTTTACATCTCACAATCTTCCTATCAAAGTTACTATAAGTATCAAATGAGATAACTTATATAAATTGCTTTGTGAAACATATAAATGCTGTCTAGTTATTATTTATTAAATTTCTCAAATGCAGTCCAGTCTGCAATCTTCCTCTTGAATTCAATTAGGATCCAGCTCTTTGTCCATGTGTATCTCTTTCCCATTCCCTTTCTTAGCCTTCACAAAGTCTTCCTATGATTTTACCACATGGAATGAAAATGATTCTGGTATGAACATTTTTGAACATAGAGGTTCTTTTCCTTTTTCTAAATTTACATGATAATGTATATTTTGAACAAAATTGCAAGTTGTTCATAGTAGATTTGCAGTTTCATGTGCAATCATCTTTTTTTATTGTACTATGTTATGGAAATGCTTTTTTTATTCCATAAGTTAAAACTGAAATACATTTTTTAAAAGTGACTCAGGTGTGTACTTTAAAAGATATATCAGAATTCAGCAGGTTCTACTATGCTAGAAAAGCTAAACAAGTAAAGATTCAACATAAGCAGGATGGACATATGATTCTTTGACCTTGACAATACAGGAAATAAACAAAAACTCCAAGATGGCTCTTAGGTCACTTTGGTTCCTATCTGCAGATATCTGATGAGGGGACCACGTATGCTATGAACTCCACAATTTTTAGACTGTCTATTGACTTTAACTTAATTGCTATAAATATGAGTGTCCACCAGAAAGACATGGTATCCAAGAAAATGCATTGTATCTGTCTTGATATTCTCTCTATGAACAAATCAGAAGAAAGAAGTTTCTTCCTCAAGTGGCAAATAAAGGGCTTGGCTGACTGAGTTTATCATGCATTCAAAAGCCCAATAAGAAGAAACATAATTTCACTGGACCTTGGAGTACGTTGTATTGCAGTACTCATGATGAGCATTTACAGAGACTACCACAAGTAATGCACCAACATTTATGACTGAAGATTAAGATTCCTAGAGAAATTCTGACAGTCTCAGAATGGCCCTCTATCCAAATTAAATCATCAAATATTGACTTCAATACAAAATAGAAGTAGATGAGAGCAGCAAGAAATGCACTGGAAAACATGGATCAAGAATAAGAAATGAGAGAGATCAAAGAATTTTGAACCACACAGAGGGCTTATGCCAATATATCATATATACCTTCTTTAAAGAGAGAATCAGAGATCCTGAATATGATGAACATCAAATAACAGCACAGAAATGAAATTAATGATATTTTACCAGATAAGAAATGACTCATAACTAAAACTCAATACTCAATCAGCAGTCTTTGTATAACTAGCCCACTGACTTGTTAGAGCAAAAATCAAAATTAACACAAAGCATAAATAAATAAAAATGAGAGAGATGGGTATGTAATTTAAATGATTCTATTCTGACCTATTTAAGCAAGTTATTGCTGATGGAAATATGAGATATGGATACAAGAAAGGAAATTACAGAATATAATAATTTCATAAGTTTAACTGATATAAATCAACTACTATGTGAAAAGAGTCTAAAAGACACTTTAGTTAGCAAATGATTTACTTGCCAAGCAGAAAGATATAGCAGCCAAAGGCAATACCAATTGAGAATATAAACTCATTTGTAAAATCTTACTGAGGAGGATGGAAAATTATGAGTAGTCTTGCCTCATAAAACAGAGAAACGGTGGAGGATAAGAACAATTTAAAGAAAAGTTAGTAGAAAACCTAGGCAAAATCATCCTAAGGGCATTCAAATAAAAAAAAAAAAGAAAGAAAAGAACAATGGAAAGGACCTACAAAGATTTTTATAATAAACATTTTCAACATGGAGGATTGCCAAACTACCACACCTAGAGTCTACATCTTGGAATTGAATGTGCTCTTGAAGAGGTAGGAATGGCACTATCAAAAACAAAGATATGGAAGAAATATGAATTAGACCAAGTTTCCAGTTCATAGAAAGATCTATGCTGGAGGCAACACAATTGAGAGGCCGTCCTAAGAGTCTGTTGTGGGATATCTGAAGAAAGAGCAAGTAACAAAAGGACAGGTGCATGCATCCATACACATGCATGTACACCCCCCAAATCCCTTAGACCTTTTTAATTCCCCTTAAAAAGTGACTGACATTCTCCAATTGATAAATGATGAAAGGATATGAACAGACAATTTTCAGATGAAGAAATTGAAACCATTTCTAGTCATATGAAAAGGTGCTCTACATCACTATTGATAAGAGAAATGCAAATTAAGACAATCACTCAAATTGGCTAAGATGATAGGAAAAAATGTTTGTGGCCGCCCTTTTTGTAGTGGCAAGAAACTGGAACCTGAGTAGATGCCCATCAATTGGAGAATGGCTGAATAAGTTATGGTATATGAATGTTATGGAATATTATTGTTCTATAAGAAATGACCAGCAGGATGATTTCAGAGAGACTTGGAGAGACTTACATGAACTGATGCTAAGTGAAATAAGCAGAACCAGGAGATCATTGTGTACATCAATAACAAGATTATACTATGATCAATTCTGATGGACATGGCTCTTTTCAAAGAGATAATTCCAATGATCTTATGATGAAGAGAACCGTCTAAACCCAGAGAGAGGACTGTGGCAACTGAGTATAGATCACAACATAGCATTTTCACTCTTTTTGTTGTTGTTTGTTTGCATTTTATTTTCTTTCTCATATTTTTCCTTTTTGATCTGATTTTTCTTGTGCAGCAAGATAGTTGTATAAATATATGTGCATATATTGGATTTAATGTATATTTTTTTTTACCGTGTTTAACATATATTGGATTACTTGCCATCTAGGGGAGGAGGTTGGGGGAAGGGAGGGGAAATTGAAACACAAAGTTTTGCAAGGGTCAATATTGAAAAATTATCCATGCATATGTTTTGAAAATAAAAAGCTTTAATTAAAAAAAAGGCTAAGAGAAAATCAAAACATCAACAACCACTAACCCATGTGCCTATTCTCTCATTTTTAGACAATTTTAAAAAGACTTATTTACATATAGGAAGATTAGGCAAGCTTTCTTTTTCACAAGCAAAGTTCCATAGCGGTTCATACCTTTTTTGTTGTTGTTGTTTAATTGTTTCAGGCCTCTGACTCTTTGTGACTCCATTTGGGGTTTTCTTTACAAAAACACTAGAGTGGTTTATCATATTCTTCTCCAGTTCATTTTATAGAGGAGGAAATTGAGGCAAACAGGGTTAAGCAACTTGCCCACTGTCACCCAGCTAGTAAGTATCTGAGGCCAAATTTGAACTCAGGTTATCCGGACTCCTGTCCCCATAATCTATCTATCATGTCATCTAGCTGCCTGATCTTTACCATCACATAACTAAATGAAAGATGTAGAGAATGAAAATCCCACTGTACTCACTGTTGATTATAAAAATAAGCTTTAGATTTGCCTCTGCAAAGGCACTTTTCCAATAAGTTGCCCTGCAAGCATACATTAAAATTATTTGTATTTAAATATCTACAGAGATAACCTTGTCCAATAATCCTTAAATCATTAGTATAATGAGAATTATGAAGCAAAGAAACACATATTCATTAATGTATTTGCCATTGCCATGGAAGAGATCTAGTTCAGAATCCAAATTGAAGGGGGATTCCCTTATAGCTGGTGAAATCCTTTAAATGCAAAAGGCAACATGATTGCATCAGGATTAAAATATTACACCTGGAAAAGATCTTTAACTATTTAAAAGCATTTGGCCTAATCATCCACACAGGAAAAACCAAATGATGAAAAATGTCTCCTTCTTTAGACTGAAAGCTTCTTGAGGACAGGAACCATCTTTTGTTTCTTTTTGTGTCCTCAGTGCTTAGTACTGTGTCTAGTGGCTTAGTAAATGCTTACTGAATTGAACTGAAAGAATCCTGTTTAGTTCCAGTTTTTGTTGGGAAGCCTTTTGAAATACCAAAGAGGTGAGATCAACATGAGCCTGCTGTTTATTGAAAGAGATTTGTGAAGATTATGTGATGATCAGCTGTGATGGACTTGGCTCTTCTCAACAATGAGATGATTCAAGGCAATTCCATTAGACTTGAGATGGAAAATGTCATTCTTATCTCGAGAGAGAACTATGGAAAATGAATATGGATTGAAACATAGTATTTTCATTTTTTGTTTGTTTTTTTTCCTCATTTTTTTTCCTTTTGTTCTGATTTTCCATGCACAACATAAAAATATGAAAATATGCTTAAAAGAATTGTACATATTTAACCTATATCGGACTACTTGCTCTCTTGGGAAGAGGGGAGTTGAAGGAGGGAGGGGGAAAATTTAGAACACAAAGTTCTATAAAAATAAATGTTGGAAACTATCTTTACATGTATTTGGAAAATGAAATACTATTAAAAAAAATTTTAAAAGAGAGAATTGAACTAATATGTGGTAGCAGATCTATTTTTCCTAATCTTACTTCTGTTTATTGGGTCTTTGATCTTGCTCTCTAACATTTGTGACCATTTTTTTTATTTCTGTCATTTTTTCCTATTCCTTTTTTCAAAATCAGCATTTATAGTACCAACTAATGGTTCAGGCCTCTGAATTTCTCACTCTTTCCTTGTTGTCTCATCTGTTAATTAGCAAAAAGTGAATCAGTGTTCTGATTCACCTTCAGCTTTTGTGGCCACCTCTCAATATTATTCATTAATAGTTGGTGATGGGATGGGGCAAATTCTATTATAGGTATCTACTTGAATATTATTTACATTTATAAGAAATAATGACAATAACTTACATTTTTATAATGCCTTAGAATATCACAAAAAAACCTGCACTAACCTGGGAAGTAGGTAGTGCAAATACCATTAGCCTCATCTTCCTGATGAAGAAAATGGGGCATCAAGAGACAAAGTGATGGACCTAAGTGGTTTTCTGACATACTTGAACACAGTTAGGCATTTCCTTATCTAATAATTCTGTAGTTAGCATTTCCTTCCCAAGTACACCACCATTCTCTTGTCTCTATGGGACTCCATAGGTTAGGGCATTTACAATTGTAACCCTATCCTCCCAGATGCTGGTCCCCATCCCAATCTGGCATTACTGACAGACTTAGCAAGTTTTTTATTGTGTCAGTCTATATAATTTTTTATTCTGTCAGTCTATATAATTGATGACTATATTGCTAATTTTGCTTATCAAGAAGGATTATTGGTTTAGTGGATAGGATGCCAGGCAAAAAGCCAGGAAGACCTGAGTTCAAATGTGACCTCAGATACTTATTGGGTGTGTAACCCAAAGAAGTCCTCTGCTTGCCTCAGTTTCCTCAACTGCAAAATGGAGCAATAATATCACCTACCTATCTGTGCTGTAAAGATCAAATGGCATAATAGTCACAAAGCACTTAATAGAGTACTTTAGAGCATGGTTAGTGTTTTGTAAATGTTAGCTCTGATTCTGACTGCTTCTTTGTTTCAGGAAGAAGGTTAGAGTCATTAGAGCAACACACAATTTCCCACAGGTAATTCATCTTGCTGTCTTCTTCCCAATCAATCTTCCAAATCCTTCTTCATCAATAATGTCCATTCACCATGCATATCCTGATGGACCAACTGTCGCAACAATAGAATATTGTTGTCTGGACAATGGGGATATTTCACATATTTTTTCCCTTGTTTGGATAGTTATGTTGAACTAATTTGACAGATTTAGGCTCTTACTTAGAAGGTTCTGTACTGTCACAAGATAATGAGTTCATAACTTGAAATAGGAGCAACTAAAAGATTTTATGACCTATGAGGAATCTCTTTTCTTTTGGGGATCTGAGATACGTATCTTCCATGATGGTGGCCAGTCATTTACCTTTGGAAAGCACAAGTTTTCCTGTTTTATTTTTCCTCTAGAAGATTTTGAAAATAAGTTCACATTATAAATTATTATTGCTTTCAGCTGGTTTTATTTTTTTCTACTTGGAAAGGAGATCCAGTGTTTCAGGATGAGGTGGTTTCTTGGCTTGTTGCAAATAATTTACACTGGTTAAATTTCTTAAGCATGTAATGATAAATTTTGTTAATGTCTGATATTTTTTCCATTTTCCTTTTTTTTAGCACCAATAGCAATCTTGGAATTATTTCCCTTCCATATTATATCTTTTCATTTTTATTCTTTCTTCTAATTTGGAACTTATTTTGATATTTGGCTCAACAATAGTCTGCTGTGTATCAATAGTTAATAGATGATTAAGGAATGACTCCCATATCAATAAGTAGTCATATCATATATAGTAGAATGTAATCAATTTAATTTTTTGATAATGTAAGTCAATAATTCTAGAGTCTTGCCAGGTATCCAAGTTAAGATCCTGTACTTATGGTTTGAGATATCTTCTTACCTAGCCCTACTCCCTAACTAGCCAATCTATTCAACAGGATTTCCCCCCCTTTTTTACATTTGCTCAAATCTTTGGAATGAAACTGTTTTATGCCTTGTCAGTAAGTCAGTCAATGAATGTTTATTAAGTGCCTATTGTGTGCTGGAGTTATAAAGAAAAACAAAAATAGTCCTTACCCTTAAGGAGCTCACACTGGAAAGGGGGAGACACTATGCAAAGAGCTATGTACAAACAGGCTTTAAGAGAAATAGGAAATAATCAACAGAAAAAAAGTCTGGATTAGAATTGAAAGAATTGAAATTGAGAAAGGAGAAGGTGGGATTTTATCTGGGACTTGAAAGAAGGCTTATAATGTAGAGTAAAAGTAAATATTTTACAAGGAGAAAAATCCTATCAAATGTCATTTTATCATGTATGATTTTGAATGTTTAATTGACAGCAGTGGATTCTTTGTCACCCAAGGGCCAGATTCTGTTGCCTCAGGCCCAAAGAAGACAGAACATGGCAGAGAGCAACAGAAACTGAGGAACAATAATATCCTAGCAGGCGATAGACAAATATACCCCTTGTCAGCTCCAACTTTTGGTAAATTATGACAAAAGGAGACAAGAAACTGAGTTACAAAAATAAAATTAACAAAAGTTACCTAAGACTTTGGGTACTTTGGGATCACCATTGCCTGTTGGATTAATAGCTATGCATTTTCTTGTGCCATGAAACATAACGAGGATAGGAGTAACTTCCTAGAAACTGGGACTATTGCTGTGTTTACTGAAAGCCATCCTTCGAGCTTCCTAGAAGCAGGGGCCAAGCTCTTATATGTCTCAGACCTTTGGGGGTGATTAAAAAACAACAACAACACAAAGAACCAACATTGATTGCTACCTAAAGGATTATACCTGCGTAGATAACATTGGTACATGCATGGGCAGATTTCTAGCCAAACACTGTCTCATATTCATGGTCAAATTAAATCCTCCAGGTCATATTTATTTTTTTGAAAGTAGAACAATAGGCACTCTTTCGGCCTGCCTTGTTCCCAGAGAAACAGCCCATGCGCTGGGTTTTCCTTTTCCACAGCAGTTGTGTCTACAAATGCTATTCTCCAAACGACAAGCTATTCTCAAAGCCACCAGGCGTGCTATTGCCCGAACAAAGAGGTGTATTAAAAGAGTCTTGACAATTCCAGCTCCTAGAAACACAGGGGTCACAAACCTGCCAAGTTGAA
Organism: Myrmecobius fasciatus; assembly: GCA_023553655.1. Classification (NCBI taxonomy): domain Eukaryota; kingdom Metazoa; phylum Chordata; class Mammalia; order Dasyuromorphia; family Myrmecobiidae; genus Myrmecobius; species Myrmecobius fasciatus. Next base: position 137,263 of record JAJPUD010003387.1, on the reverse strand, counting down.
AGAAAACAAATCACAAGGGCAAATTTTATTTGGTTCTCAACATCTAGCACACGGACCACATTCGGAAGCATTGACATAACCCTGATGCAAATTAACCCAGGGCCAGAAGGCTAGGAGCTGAAAGAAATCAGGGGAAACTTAAATAAAGTCATATTAAGGGCAAATCAGAATTTCAATAAAAATTTCAAATATTCTCCTTTAATGCTAGTCACCAGGCAATGTTTATTCGGTGTCTACTGTATGTAGGGAAGGCTTACAAAGGAGAGTGGGAGCTTATGAACCCGACCTTATGGGAAAATGGGGGAGAAGGGGCAAACATGAATGGATGTGAAGAGGGGGGCAAAAACATCAATCTGACTGGTAGAGACACGCTTGGCACCTCTTCAGGGAAGAGTTCTCAGTACCAGAATTCTTATATCAAGAGAAACAACTACTATCAATTCTGAAAATAATCACAGGGGCCCTGATCTAAAGCTAGAAGGAACTTCAGAAATAATTTAGTTCAACCCTCTCCTTTTACAGAAGAGCAATCCAAGGCTAGGGGAGATTAAATGATTTGTTCAAGATTAGAGAGGTAATAGGGCAGCTAGGTGGTGCAGTGGATAGAGTGCTTCACCTAAGTCCAAATCTGGCCTGAGACCCTAGGTGTGTGAACCTGAGCAAGTCACTTAACCCTGTTTGCCTCATTTTCTTAACTATAAAATGGGATATATATCTCATGAGGTTATTGTGAGAGTGTTTCTCAGTAAAAAAAATCAAGGTATTTATTAAGAATTTCATAAAATGTTAATGTAATAGCTGGAGAAGGAAATGGCAAAACATTCTAGTGTTTTTATAATGAAAATACACAGAATCAGATAAGACTAAATAACAAAAGCACCAAGAAAGTAATAATTATCAGAAGTATTATTTGAACTTGACTCCATACTGAGTATGGATCACAACATAGGATTTTCATTCTTTTTGTTGTTATTTGCCTAAATTTTATTTTCTTTCTCCTTTTTTCCCCCTTTTCTTTTGGTTTTTCTTGTACAAGATAATTGTGTTAATATGTATGCATATATTGGATTTAACATATATTTTACCATGTTTAATATATATTGGATTACTTGCCATTTAGGGGAGGGGGTAGGGGAAAGGGGAGGAAAAATTGGAACACAAGGTTTTGTAAGGGTTAATGTTGAAAAATTATTCATGTATATGTTTTGAAAATAAAAATCTTTTTTTAAAAAAAAGAACTTCACTCCAGAAGCAGTATCTTTTCCCATTGTCCATTCCATGTTCCATTATTACTGTCTTTTGTTTATTCCTCTTATTAATGATATGAATGTGATGACCTTGCATGTGGTGTGCTAAGTGTCACCACTAGGTACTAGGGCTTACAAAAGGGCCACTATTTGGTACATCAGGTATGAAGCTAGATTTATGGGATTCTGCAGATATTAAAGTAAGAAGATATTTGCTGTACTCTAATAGTTTATATTCAGAATGTGACTATACTGTAATAAAGATAGTGGATTTCAGTGTCCTCTCAGGGATTCACATCATCTCAAAAAGGATATTGGAGACGTATAGACTTAACAGGATTTCTTCAGAATTGTTCAGAACACTTTGAAAATCTTAGAGTTACCTTGCCCATTTTCTCTTCCTAGGCTCTTCTAGGATGTGAGATGTTGGGTTTTTTTTTTTTTTTCATGAAGTGCCTGCTGGTTCTCTGAGGTTCCCCCCAGGAAAATCTGTAGTCTGTAATGGCATATAAGGCAGCAGGAGCACAGCTAATGACCTACTAAGGCTATTCTGTGTTCTCTGGTTCAGCAAAAACTAGGGAACTTCAAAACTCCTGTAAAGACTTGTGGTTAGTACCCTGGATGCCATTTCTCCGTATCCATCTCTCTCTGTCTCTGTCTCTCTCTGTCTCTGTTTCTCTCTGTCTCTCTGTTTCTCTTTCTGTCTCTTTCTCTATGGTTCTGTCTGTCTCTGTCTCTGTCTCTTATCTCTCTCTCTCTTTTTCTCTCTCTTTCTCTGCCTCTGGCTATCTCTCTCTGTCCCTGTCTGTCCCTATCTTCTCTGTCTCTGTCTCTGTGCATCTCTCTCTGTTCTTGTCTGTCTTTTTGTCTCACTGTATCTGTCTCTCTCTTTCTTGTATCTCTTTCTCCTTACTTTTCCTTCTTTCTTTCTCCCTTTCTTTTCTACCTGTCCTCCCCCCTCCAATATCATAAGCTCCCAAGTTCCCATTTAAGGTGTGGGTCCAGGACAGTAAACTTTTTATTTTCTACCAGTTGGCTTTGGACTTTTTCTTTATCAAGTTTCCTGTACCAGGTATATTCTTCATGCCTTCCCATTTCCCTTTGAGGCTTCCCATTGTGTGTTATGTTTCTCTTTTGTATCTTCCTTGTTATATTCTTCTAGTAGTCTGCAATTTTTCTGAGGAAATTTGTATTTGCATTTCCAGTGTTTAGCATGATATCTGATACATAGTAGGTGCTTAATAAATATTTATTGACTAACTATACTTATTCCATATCTCTATAGGTTTTTGTATCTTTATTTATATATATGTACATATTCTTATTACATAGTTTTGCTATTAGGATGCCAAATTACCCTGAGCTTGTGAGAAGGCCCCAAGGCAAGCAGCCATACTTTACTTGAAGGCCTTTGAGTCATTATTAGTTTCCCCTAGAGAAACACTAGATTCTATTTGACTTAGATAAAGTCAGAACTTCCCATTAGTCCATGCTTGAGCTCAGGACCCAGGACTTGACTACATCAAGAGATCCTTAGGACTCCTTGATGTGTGAGTATCGCTAGTAGACTAAAAATTGTTCTTCCCTAGTAAATTGCTTCCTATTATGTGTAGCCTTATTTCTTTCCTGCTTCTTCCTATTTGGTATCTAAAATTACAGACTATTCAGGAAACCTTGCCTTAGGCCATTACCTGTTGTCCTGAGGCTAGATGGAGCCTTCTCAGCAGTACCACCTCCAGAGTCACCTAAATTTACAGCAAGGGCTGAAAAGGAATTATTACTGCCCCAACCCCCCCCCCAACATACCAGAGCTGGAATGAGGGGAGTAGTTCCCTTCTGCCCTAACATAAACAGCAAAGGGAAGGGCACATACTCCCCATCCCACTCCACCCCACATACACAATTGCTTCAGCAATTGAAAGCAAGAGAGAAAGAAATGTATGTTGATGGGCAATTTGCCTGGTTAGTGAGGCTCCTGTAAGCTGAGGCATCAGTGAAAAAAGCCAAGAAGTGAGGACTTTGAGGTAAAGAAGAATGCATTTAAAACCCCTGATCAGAAATTTCAATTTGATTGTGGAGCAATGGAAAGCCACTGAAGTGTTCTGAGAAAGGGAGGGACCTGCCTCAAACCAGTTCCTCAAGTGAAGGACTACCATTTCTCTCAGATCCATCTTCTCATGGACATTGCTAAGTGTGGGCAAGTCTGGAGAAAGTTTTGTGGGCCTGTAAATGGTTCTTGGCTGATGGACTTTTTTGGAGGGGGGAAGGGAGGAACAACCTATTTGCAAGGTGATGATAAATAAATGATCACAGTAATTCTGAACTGAGGCAGAGTTGTTGTTCAAGTTTAGGTCTTTGAATGGAAGTCAGGAACTGTGTATTCTGGTCCAGAATGTGCCCTGTGGTTTTAGGGAGATCAATTTATCTTCTCTGTTTCTCCTCCCTCCCTCCTCCATCCCCTTCATGATTACTTGTCTGTAAAGTGCTTTGCAATATTCAGGTAAAGAATAATATAAATCATTTAAAACATTTTTGATGGGTTTTAACTTTTTAAGAAGGAATAGATAATCAAAGAATTGTATAAATTTCAAACATGCCTAGTATACCTATCAGCAGTAAGTAGGAAGACCCTAAAATCATCTTAGATAATTTGATTAATAGGAGGAAAAAAGTACCTCTGAAGGATGTCTCTAAAACTTCTGTCTTCCTCAGGAGCCCACTCCAATGCCAAACATTAGGATGAAACTCTACCAAGTTTTTTGTAGTAAACCAAAATCATTTTTTTTTATCTTTATAGAATCACAGAGTTTGAGAAATGCTAAGGATTTCAATGGCCAGATAGTCTGTCCCGGACATATAAAGAATCTTCACAGTTACTCAGACCATAAATGGTTGTCCATCCTTTGCCTAAAGACTTTCCAGGAGCTCTACAAACCCTTTTTCTCAAGGTGCCCTATCCTACTTTTTGACACTAGGTGTTTCCTGATATAAAACTTATGGTTTCCTCCTTTTAACTTCTACTGATTATCCTTGGTTCTGTCCTCTCCTGCCAAAGAAAAGAAGTTGAATCCTTTTTCCTTAAGATGGAAAAGAATCTTTGAATACTATAACACAGCTCATATTCTCTTCTCTAGGCTAAACATGGCTATTCTCTTCAGTTTCAGTCTATCCTTTAATAACACTCAAGGTCCTTCAACTTTCTTGGTTGATCCCCCCTGGATGCCTTCCAGCTCCTCAATATCTTTCTTCCACTAAACACAAGACTCCAAATGAGGTCTGGTGAAGGCAGAGTACAGTGGAACTTTTACCTCCCTCTTCCTGGAATCTATGCCCCTCTGAATGCAGCCAGAGATTGCATTAGATTTTTTTTTTTGGTCTGCTATGTCCCACTGTTGATGCATTATAACTTACAGTCCAATACCCTCTCCCCACCTCAAATCTTTTTCAAACCATCAATTGTCTAACCATTTCCCCCATCTTATTATACTTAGGAAGTAGATTTTTTTGTATCCAAGTACAAATCTTCCCATTTATCCTTGTTAAATTTTTTCTTATTTGATTCAGCCCAGAATATCAGGTTCTTTTTGGATCTCTACTCTGTTATCCACTGTGCTTTTTGCCATCTGATGACCATCTTAAAGGGAGAGTACAATTTTTAACTTTACAGAGAGTAGGAGATGGACTATTCCTTCATTAGCTGCAGTGAAGAAAGGACAAATAGAATCCAGGACTGGACATTGATTAGAATAGACACATTAAATACCTATAGCCTTGAAATAAATCAAAGCCATGAGTTGAGGAATAAAGCATCTTTAATTGAGATAACAGAATAGCAAACCTGCCACATTATGGGATGTCCAGTGGATTTTCCAACCAGAGACCCATGAAAAAGTTTTTATAGTAGGAGAAGAGGAAGAGGTTAACTCATGATTAATTAACAGGAAGTAGCAAGATTTGGTCATGAGATCCCAGCTGCCTTCAACAAGGAAAACCACTTCATTTTGGCTGTTTTGCCTTTCATGCCATGAATCCCAGTAAAAGGGGCAAAGGTCATCAGAGATCTAGATCTAAGCAAAATCATAGGATGGAAACACCTAGGGTATAGTTGAACTCAATCTAATCAAGAGTAAATATCTTAAAAATAGAAATGTAAGGATATTACTAAAATTCTTACATTACAAGGATCATTTAAGAGAGTGGCAGTCTATATTACATTTGGTATTAACAATTTCTATCAAGAAGTATGATAAGAGTTTCAGAATCAAAGTCATTTCTCTGGTCACTCCAAATGGGAGGATATTTATCTTCCCCTCAGTAGCTCAACTCCTCTGACCAAACATTGGTGATTATACAAAAAACATATCCTTCCTGTTATTCTCTGGAGAATTAGAAATTTTAGTCTCTCTTCAAAATAATCTCCAAATTTTCAGGTGTCAAAAAGCTGGAGGACAGCTAATATACCGATTGGCAAGATGGAGATCTGAAAAAAACTCTAGACATCTTACAGCATTGGGCTGAATCTAATAACAAAGATGTTTTGGGAATAAATATACAATCTTAAATGTGAGTACAAAAAAGTAAACATTTATATCAAAGTAATAAGTATGAAATGGGAGAAATTTGATTCTAGGTAACAGTTGAAAATATAAAGAATATAGACTGGAATTGAGGTGAGATCTCAGATCAACCAAAGAGAGGTTAAAAAGTTTTCACTGAAAAAAGGCTCTAGGGTTCTGGGTTCTGAGAATCAAGTACCATTCTGGGTGCTAACAATCAGGCTCCATTTTGTGGGCTTCTTCTATGCTGTGAGCTTTAGGGGAAGCTTTGGACTACCATTTAAAGGTTTGCTCTTGCCTCTCTCACTCACCTCTCTTGAACGTCTTCCATGAAGTATTCTCTGATAATCTGAATTTATATCTCCCTTATGTAAGTGTTATATAGCATCTAAGACTTAGGAGTATCGGGGGCGGAGCCAAGATGGCGAACTACAGACAGCTTTTTCTGTGAACTCCTGAGACCTTCCCTCAGACCCAGACAAAGTGAGCCTTCAAACTGGTTTTGGAGTGAGGGCTCCGCCAAACATTTGGACTACAACGCACTTCCATCAAAAATCTACCTTGAAAGAACTCCAGAGAAGGTTAGCCTCAGGGGAAATCGGCCATAGGTCAAGATCAGACTCCAGCCGGGGCGGAAGTCAGGGCTGTGATAGAGGGGCGGATTTGAGGCACCCAGGAAGCCCCTGGGAGACGCCTGGGCCACTTTGCTCTGCTTGCGGGAAGGTGCTTTGGCAGATCTGCCTTTGGTAAAGGGTGGATGGAGAGCAGCTGAAAATGTGGTCCTAGTGCGAATCTAGCCCAACCAGCCTCAGACCAGAAGTCAACTCGGCAAACTGCCCCAGGGCAAATACAAATTGTTGCAGTTTTCTTTGCTTCTGACCAATATCCCAACTTTAAATCATGAGCAAGAAGCAGAAGAGAGCTCTCACCATAGAAAGCTTTTACGGAGAAAAAACAGAACAGTCCCCAGATCCTGACACTATGAAAACAATCCCAGATGAAGCCACAAAGGCAGGCTTAAGTTGGTCTCCCTTTCAGAAGGCTTACCTGGATGATTGCATTAAGAATCTCAAAAAAGAGCTAGAAGAAGAATGGGGAAATAAATTGAGATCAGTGCAACAGAAATATCAAAAACTGGAAAATAGGACTGGTGAATTGGAAAAAGAAAACAGTTCACTGAAAAACAAAATTGGTGAATTGGAAAAAATCACCAATTCACTGGAAAATAAAAATGGTGAACTGAAAAACAAAATTGGTGAATTGGAAAAAGACAACAATTCACTGAAAAACAAAATTGGTGAATTGGAAAAAGACAACAATTCACTGAAAAATAAAACTGGCAAAATGGAAAAAGAATGCATTGAATCAAGAAATTCAATTGGCCAGCTACAAAAGGAGCTAAAAAAGATAACTGAAGGAAATAATACTTTAAAAATTAAAATTGAACAAATAGAAGTAAATGATTCAATAAGACTTCAAGAATCAGTCAAACAAAAACCAAAAAATGAGAAAATAGAAGAAAATATGAAATATCTCCTAGGAAAAACAACTGACTTGGAAAACAGATCCAGGAGAGACAATTTAAGGATTATCAGACTCCCTGAAAGCCACAATGAAAAAAAGAACCTGGATGCTATCTTCCAGGAAATCATGAAAGAGAATTGCCCTGATGTTTTAGAATCAGAAGGCAAAATTGGCATTGAAAGAATTCACCATTCACCTCCTGAAAGAGACCGCAAAATTAAAACCCCAAGAAATATCGTGGCCAAATTTCAGGACTATCACACCAAGGAAAAGATATTGCAAGCAGCTAGAAAGAAACAGTTCAAATACCGAGGAACTGTCATTAGAATTACACAGGATCTGTCAGCTTCCACTTTAAAGGATCGAAGGGCCTAGAATCAGATATTCTGAAAGGCAAAAGAACTTGGATTACAGCCAAGAATAAGTTATCCAGCTAGAATGAGCATCATCTTCCAGGGAAGAAGATGGTCATTCAATGTTATAGGAGAATTTCACCTATTTCTAATGAAAAGACCAGATCTGAACAAAAAATTTGACCTCCAAATAGAGAACTCAAGAGAAGCACAAAAAGGTAAAAAGGAAAACTCTTGAGAACTATATTTCTACTATAGGTATCCTTAAAGAATGGCAGTATAATTTGATTTTTCTTTGATAATAATGGAAAAGAAATTAGAGGTGGAAGGGATACCATACTGAAAAAGAAAAAGGGTGGAGGGGGGAAAGGAGGCAAAATAAAGTAAAAATAAAGGAGGTAAAATAAGGCAAAATCTCATAAAGAGACATAGAAAATCTAATATAATTGAGGGAAAGAAGGGAGGGCCATGAGTATTGTGTAAACCTTACTCTCATTAGATTGGACTCTAAGAGAGTATATCGGACACATTTGGCTTCAAAGAAAGACCTGACCCTCCTTGTGGGAAGGTAGGAGGGAGGGGAGAAAAGGAAAGGGATAAACTAATAGAAGGATTAGGGGAAAGGTATAAAGGGGAGGGAGGGACTCTAAAGGGAGGAGGATTATTGGTGGGAGGTGGTCATCAAGAGCAAAGTACTGGGGAGGGGGGAAGGGAGAGAGGGGAAAGGAAGAGAAAATCATAACTCTGGGTAAATAAGATGGAAGGGAATACAGATATAGTTATTTTAACTGTGAATGTGAATGGGATGAATTCTCCCATAAAACGGAAGCGGGTAGCAGACTGGATTAAAAGGCAAAATCCTACAATATGTTGTTTACAAGAAACACATCTAAAGCATAGAGATACATACAGAGTGAAGGTAAAGGGCTGGAGCAGAATCTTCTATGCTTCAGGTGAACAAAGAAAGGCAGGGGTAGCAATCCTTATCTCAGATCAAGTAAAAACAAAAATAGATCTAATTAAAAGAGATAAGGAAGGAAACTATATTTTACTAAAGGGTACCATAGACAATGAAGCAGTATCAATACTAAACATATATGCACCAAGTGGTATAGCATCCAAATTCCTAGAGGAGAAACTAACAGAGATGCAAGGAGAAATAGACAATAATACTATACTAGTGGGGGATCTCAACCTTGCTCTCTCAGAATTAGATAAATCAAACCACAAAATAAATAAGAAAGAAGTTAGGGAGGTAAACAAAATATTAGAAAAGTTAGGTATGACAGATCTCTGGAGGAAATTGAATGGGGATAGAAGGGAGTATACTTTTTTCTCAGGGGTTCATGGAACTTATATGAAAATTGATCATGTGTTAGGGCATAAAAACCTCAAAATCAAATGCAGAAAAGCAGAAATAGTAAATGCATCCTACTAGAAATGCAAACTACTAGAAACAATTCACAACTTTAGCAAAGTTGCAGGATACAAAATAAATCCACATAAATCATCAGCATTTTTATATATTACCAACAAAGTTCAGCAGCAAGAGATAGAAAAAGAAATTCCATTCAGAATAACGGATGATAGCATAAAATATTTGGGAATCTATCTGCCAAGAAAATGTCAGGAACTATATGAACTAAACTACAAAACAATTTCCACACAAATAAAATCAGACCTAGTCAATTGGAAAAACATTAAGTGCTCATGGATAGGCCGAGTGAATATAATAAAAATGACAATACTACCCAAAGTAATTTACTTATTTAGTGCCATACCAATCAAACTCCCAAGAAATTATTTTAGAGATCTAGAAAAAATAGTAGCAAAGTTCATTTAGAAGAACAAAAGGTCAAGGATTTCAAGGGAATTAATGAAAAAAAAGACAGATGAAGGTGGCCTTGCTGTACCAGATCTAAAACTATATTATAAAGCAGCAGTCATCAAAACCATTTGGTACTGGCTGAGAAATAGAGCAGTCGATCAGTGGCATAGAATAGGATATCAGGACAAGCTAAGTAATAACGTTAGCAATTTAGTGTTTGATAAACCCAAAGACCCCAGCTTTTGGGATAAGTACTCACTATTTGGCAAAAACTGCTGGGATAATTGGAAACTAGTGTGGAAGAAATTAAGGCTGGACCCACACCTAACACTGCACACCAAGATAAGATCTAAATGGGTTCATGATCTAGATATAAAGAGTGATATTATAACCAAATTAGAGGAACATAGGATAGTTTACTTCTCAGACCTGTGGAGATGGAATAAATTTATGTCCAAAGAAGATCTGGAACTCTTAATTGAACACCAGATAGATAATTTTGATTATATTAAGTTTAAAAGTTTCTGTACTAACAAAACCAATGCAGACAAGATTAGGAGGGAAGCATCAAATTGGGAAACCATCTTTACATTTAAGGCTTCTGATAAAGGTCTCATCTCTAAGATATATAGAGAATTGTCTCACATTTCTAAGAATTCAAGCCATTCTCCAATTGATAAATGGTCAAAGGATATGAACAGACAATTTTCAGATGATGAAATTAAAACTATTTATAATCATATGAAAAGTTGCTCCAAATCACTATTGATCAGAGAAATGCAAATTAAGACAACTCTGAGGTACCGCTACACACCTGTCAGATTGGCTAAAATGACAGGAAAAGATAACGATGAATGTTGGAGGGGATGTGGGAAAACTGGAACACTAATACATTGTTGCTGGAACTGTGAACAGATCCAGCCATTCTGGAGAGCAATTTGGAGCTATGCTCAAAAAGTTGTCAAACTGTGGATACCCTTTGACCCAGTAGTGTTTCTACTGGGCCTATATCCCAAAGAGATCTTAGAGGAGGGAAAGGGACCCACATGTGCAAGAATGTTTGTGGCAGCCCTTTTTGTAGTGGCTAGAAACTGGAAACTGAAGGGATGCCCATCAATTGGGGAGTGGATGAATAAATTATGGTATATGAATGTTATGGAATATTATTGCTCTGTAAGAAACGACCAGCAGGACGATTTCAGAGAGTCCTGGAGAGACTTGCATGAACTGATGCTGAGTGAAATAAGCAGAACCAGGAGATCATCATACACAGCAACAACAGTATTACATGATGATCAATTCTGATGGACATGACTCTCTGCAACAAAGAATTGTCTCAAACCAGTTCCAATTGTTCACTGAAGAAAACCATATACACCCAGAGAGAGGGATATGAAATATGGACCACAACATAACATTTTCATGATCTCTATTGACATTTGCTTGCATTGTGTTGCCTTTCTCTGATTCTTTTTTTTTTCTTGTAGATAGGATTTTTCTTGCATAACTTCTCAAGCATTTCAACATTATTAACATGTAGTGGACTTCCTGCCATCTAGGGGAGGGGAGGGGGCTGGGGGTAAAATTTGTAATGGAAAGCTTTGTAAAGATCAATGCTGGGGGACTACCCATACATATGTTATACAAATAAAAAACTTTAATAAAAAAAAGAAAGAAATATTTATAAATTTCATTTTGGCAACAAAAGTCCTAAAATCCTAAATGGATGTTAATAACATTATTAACATTTAAAATAAAAACAAAAACTTTACTTAAATCCTATCTTAAAAATCTTAGCTACTACTTCTGTTTGTAAAGTACATGGAAAAGTTGGTGAATAGTAAAGCATATCACTTAGAAAGATGATGCCAGAAACAATGCATAGTTGAAAGTTCCTAAAACTGTAATAATCCAGAGAGAAACCAAAAAAGAAAGTTCCCTTAGAATTCTAAGGGACTGTGACAGCTAGGTGACACAGTAGATAGAATACCAGCCCTGAAATCAGGAAGAACAGAGTTCAAATCCTAATTTTGTTCTATGGGAATAATTCTTTCTTGAGAAGATGGATGGAATATAGGTCTAGTATTTAACTTGAGACCTATTTTTCTTCATGGTGTATCTATGCTAATCTAGGTAACTAACATTTGTTAACATTTTAAAAGGATAGACCAAAATAACACTACTAATAATAGTTTGTTTTTATATAGTTTCTTCATCTATGTAAGAATTAAATTATATTATTCAGGAAGATCTATGACTGGAAAGGGAGACAAGTTAGTTATATAATAGGAATGGAGGAAAATTGAAGGACAGCTTAATATATTCCCATGCAATGTCAAGAAATCTAGGGCAATGGTCTCAAGTTTTTTGGTTTGAGAACCTCCCAACATGCTTAAAAATTATTGAAGACTCCACCTTCTCAAAGAACTTTTGTCTTTGTGAATTATATTTATCAATATTTACAGCACTGAAAATTGGAATTCAGAGTTAGTATGAAATCGTTTTTACATTTTGCATCCACTAAAGAGATCTTGGGTACTTGCTCTAGAAGAAGGTCAATAACAGTGGGGAGGATCTTTTGTGAAGGACTTATAGGACGATATGGACAAAGTGTTACATATGAAAAAGCATCAAAGGATTGTCATACACACTGATAGTAGTAAACATAATAGATTAGAGTTGTGCTAAGATATCAAAGTATGTTTTTTTTATTATTTTAAATTGTAACTTCTCCCAGTTACATAAAAAAGATTTTTTGGTTATACATGTATATTCAATATTATATATTTCCATAGGAATCATGCTGGGAGAGGAAAATAAGAACAAAAGAGAAAAACCATGAGAAAAAAAAGATAGAAGAAAAAAACAGTGAATGTAGCATGTGTCGATTAACATTCAGTCTCCATAGTTCTCTCTCAGGATGTAGATGTTTACTGAGATTGTCTTGGATCACTTAATTGTTGAGAAGAACAAAGTCTGTTATAGTTGATCATTGAATAATCTTGCTATTTCTGTTTACATTTTTCCTGGTTCTGGTTGTTTCACTCAACATCAGTTCATGGAAATCTTTCTAGGCCTTTTTAAATTGGTCTGCTCATCATTTTTTATAGAGCAATAATTTCATTACTTTTATATGCTATAACTTATTCAGCTATTCCCCAACTGATGGGTATCTACTTATTTTTGAATACTTTGCCACCACAAAAAGAAGTGTTATAAACATTTTTGCACATGGGTCCTTTTCCATCTTTTATGATTTCTTTGGAATAAAGAACCAGTAGAGACAATGCTGCATCAAAAGGTATGTACAGCTTTATAGCCCTTTGGGCATAGTTTTAAATTGCTGTCCAGAATGGTTGGATCATTTCACAACCCACCAACAATGCATTAATTTCCCAGCTTTCCCACATTCCCTCCAATATTTGTCATTATCTTTTCATGTTATCTTAGCCAATGTAATATTGGTACTTCAGAGTTGTTTTAATTTGCATTTCTCTAATCAATAGTGATTTAGAATATTTTTTTCATATGACTAAAGATGGCTTAAATTTCTTCATCTGAAAATTGTCTGTTCATATTCTTTGACCTTTTATCAAATGGGGAATGGCTTGTATTTTTATTTGAATTAATTCTTTATATATTTTAGAAGTAAGGCCTTTATCAGAAATACTGGCTATAAAAATTGTTTCCCAGTTTTCTACTTCCCTTCTAATCTTGGCTATATTGATTTTGTTTGTGCAAAACCTTTTTAATTTAATATAATCAGTTATGTTTTGCATTTCATATGGTTCTCTAATTCTTTTTTTTTTTGGCCATAAATTTCTCCATTTTCCAAAGAACTAAGAGTTAAACTATCCCTTGTTCATCTAATTTGTTTATAGTATTGTTGTGCCACAATATAGAGATGAGTTGAGAAATATTAATTTTTAATCGGAGAATTCATTAAAGTTGACTTTGGTCACATGAGATCAGTATCCAAATTGTGTAGCCCCAAACAAAATGACATAGGGTTGACAGAAACCAGAAAACAGGTTAGCTTGCTTCCTTATCTAACATTTTTGCAACCATTTGTTAAGGGAATACATCAAAGACAGAGCAGGAAGATAGCAGTCTGGTAGGAGACTTCTGCTGCAGGAGAGGAGACAAGAGTCTTTTAGGTATGCAAAAGGGATTTGGGATTTCTGGGTCATTTTAAGTTCTCAAACCCAGTTTTCCTATGGTTATAACTTTATCACCCTTTACCCCTAAATCATGTACCCATTTTGACATTATTTTGGTATGGGATGTAAGATGTAGGTCTATGCTGAGTTTCTGACATATTATTTTCCAGTTTTCCCAGCAATTTTTGTCAAATAGTAAGTTCTTATCCCAAAAGCTGAGTCTTTTGGTTTATCAAATAGTAGATTACTATAATCATTGATTATCATGCCATGTGTATCTAACCTTTTCCACTAATCTACCACTCTATTTTTTAGCCAGTACCAGGTGGTTTTGATGACTGCTGCTAAAATAGAGTTTTAGGTCAGCATCTTTTGCATTTTTTTCATTAGTCCCCTTGATATTCTTGACCTTTTGTTCCCAGATGAATTTTGTTATCTTTTTCTAGCTTTATAAAATAATTTTTTGACAGTTTGATTGGTATGGCACTGAATAAATAAACTAATTCATGTAGAATTATTATTTTTATTATATTAGCTCGGTTTACCCATGAACAATTGATATTTTCCCAGTTGTTTAGCTCTGACTTTATTTCTGTGAAAAGTGTATTGTAATTATTCACATAGTTCCTAGGTTTGTCTTGG
>JAJPUD010003387.1:92568-117970 GCA_023553655.1 Myrmecobius fasciatus | reverse complement strand
CCATGGTCTGCTCTGCTACTGAGCTGGAATCAGGGTCCCAATTGCTTATCTGTTGTGATTAAGTCCTTCTCACTGGCTTTCCTCTACGTTGTCTGAGCTGAGTTGATCACCCCTTTTACTCTAATGAGACTAACCTTTCTCAAAGTCCTTCCAATCTATCTTGAGCTGGAGAATAGTTTCATTCCCTCTCTTTGTAGGTTCCATCATTCAAGCTCTGTTCATATGCTTGGTTTCATGTGGTTTTTGAGGAAAACTGGGAAAACTCAAGCAGCTTCCTGTCTTCACTCTGCCATCTTGTCTCCAACCCCCAATCTCCAAAAAGTTCCCAGTATGTGTTGTTTTAATGTAATGGAGATTTTACTAGATTCATAATCTATTCTTTTGATCTTCAATTTATATGTGCTCTCCACACAATTCTGAGTACCAATATTGTGTTTTGGGTGGCATAAGAAGGAAGGGAAGGATAGGCTAAAGTCAGAAATGGAATATATGGAAACAAAGGTATTCAATAGGCAAAAAATTACAAGCATTATATAAAGACAGCATCTTTAAAAACCATAAATCCAGCAATCACAAGCCAAGGCTACTGTCTTGGCTTTTAGAACAATTACAGGTATAAATATGCAAAAAAAATTTTTATAAAAATAAAGATTGATGAACATGCAGATGGAATTTAAAGCTCTCACAAAAGGAATCTAAAAGGTAACCTACTGAGTAAAAATTTTATGACAAACATTGGAGAATCTCTGAAGAAGATAATATCCAACTAAAAACTAAAATATTATGATGGAAGAAAATCATTAAATAATATCAAAAGGTAGCAAAATTCAAAATAAACACTAAATCTCTACAAGCCAAAGTCATTGACCTTAAATTCAGAGTGTATATAATCTATGAATTATAATTAATCAGTTTTCCCCTGAACAAAAAGACCTGGATATTCTACTTGTGGAAATAATCCAATAAAATTACCTAGAAATGATTAAATTAGAGATCACTAGAACCCACAAGTTACTGACAAACATCAAGTGTAGATGATCAAGAAATGCTGTTGTCAAGCTTTTAGCATTCACTATTAAAAAACATATATTGTAGGCATCAGGAAGAAGTACCCTTAGCTTTCCAAAGAAAAACACCATCAATCTTCCAAGAATATTCACTGGATTTGAGAAATCAAAAACAAAATTTTATATGCTATTTTTTAAAAAAATATAATTTATTTCATTTGACAAAAATCCATTCTCTTCCTTCCTTACCTACCCCACCAACAAAAAGAAAAACAAGATTTTATGATGAAAATTCATAGTTACGCAAAATAATTTCTTTATTGGCTATGTCAATAAAACAACCACTATCAACTATAACAACAACAAAGACCCACCAATAAATATGTCTCAATATGCAACCTCATTCCTCATTTTTCTATAGAAAAATGAGAAGTATGTTTCATTTGAGTTATCTGGAATCATAGTTGGTCATTGGATTGATTAGTGTTTATCTTTTAAATATTTGTTTTCTGTCATTGTTATGTAAATTGTTTCCTTGGTTCTGTTCACTCCATTCTGCATCAGTTCATACAAACTCTCCCTTTCATCATTTTTTATATAGCCAACATTTATATAGCATTTTAAAATTTGTAAAGAAGTTTAGATATGCTAACTGATTTGATCTTATGGTGCAATACTAGGTCATTATATTCACATACCACACTTGGCTCAGCTACCCCACAGTTGATGAGCTTTCCCTTAATTTCTAGTTAATTTTCTTGTTCTGAGATCATATTAATATTTTGGCCTCTTTTTGTTAATTTGGGTCATGATTTTTGATATCACTTCTCTAAAAATATGAATGAATTCAATTTCTAAATAACATAAGAATATAACAATGAATAAGAAAAAATTTAAAAGTTGCAGCATATCAGAAATACATTTTAATTACAAAGACACATATATTGAAAATGAGGGACTAGAATAAGATTTATTGTTATGTTGGATTTATTGTTATGTTTGGATAATAATGAAAATGACAACTTCACTGATAATTGAGCCAAAGACTATTTTTAAAAGTAATAATGAAACTTATAAATCATTAGTTAATTTGAGAAAGTAAAATCAAAAAGCCAAAATGAATGTGGTAAATTCAAAATGAATAAAATGGAAACAAATAGAATTTTCCCAACTATATTATACCAGAATTAATAATGTAAAGGAAAATAAGTAACTAACCACAGGAATAGAAAATCCTCAATATAACAAAACAGAAATATTAATGTAGTCTCAAAAAGAGAAAGTGAGTATGCCCTATAGAAGAGTCCAGGCAGGGTAGGCAGCTTTAAAATTGGATTTTATAAAATGCTTAAAGAGTAATTTTTATGCTTCAAAAAATTTAATAATGAAGAAAGCATCCTACTATTCTCTTTTTTATGCTGCAAATACATTGCTAATACTCATGCCAGGGAAGGATACAGTTGAAAAAGAAAACTATAGACTAACCTCAGCACTTGATATTAATGAAAAATTATACAAAATTTTGGCTAAGAAATTATAAATAGCAACCAAAAATTTGATTGTGATTAAGTTGTATTTATGTCAGGAATATAAGGATGATTTAGTATTAAGAAAATATGAATAACTAACATTATAAATAGTAGAACTATATGATCATAGCAATATATATAGAAAGAGGCTTTGATAATAGAGCACTTAGTTATTTTAACTTATTTAATTTATAATTTTTATAATTATGTAAATATTCTAAAAATTATAGGCATATAACAAATTTATTAATATAATTAAAAGTATATATCCAGAACTAAGAGCTAGCATCATTTACAAGAGAGAAACATTGGAATGTATCCTAATAAGTTTGGAGTTAAATCAAATATGAACTCTCATTGCTAATTTGACATATGTAAAAAGACCAACAGTTTCCTAATGCAATTTCCTTGACTTTCACATAGCTGTTTCTTCTTCCTCAATTTGATTGGTCCCAACTTAAACCTGACACGAGTTCCTGGTCTTGGGGCACAAAAGGTCCCAATTGCATATGCTCCACACTTCTCAGACTTGATGGATATCTGAGATGGTACAATTCACTATATGCTCATGACTGAATGACCAGAAGCATTTCTAGAAGCAGACTAGGGAAATGGGGCAGGTGAGGGGAATAGGGAAGACTGTATCAATAGAAGTTATGTGCCACTGTCTCCTTGTTGCATATTTTTGCTATGCTAGGCCAAATAAACCTCCTCCTTTGTTAAATGTTTATTGCGTTCTAAATGCTTCATTTCATCCCAACAAAGAACCTGAACTTAAAGGGTGTTGACTTTATAGTCACATCTACAACAACAACATGGTACTGGAAATGCTAGCTATTCCAGAAAGTTCAAGGAAAGAAATTAAAAGATTAAACATCAGAAAAGAAAAGGCAAAATGATAACTAATTGTAGAAAATATGATGGCTTACTTAGAAAACTCCAGAGAACCAGTGAAGAAATTAATCAAGATTATTAACATTTTTACCAAAGTATTAAGATACAAAATAAATCCACAAACATCATCAGCATTTCCATATATTAACAAATGTCAGAAGAAGTGATTGAAAGAGGCACCTTGTTAAATTACAATAAAAAAGACAAAATAACTACTTATCAATCTTTAAGTAAAACAATTATAGAGGACTTTTTTCTTAGAATATGATTATGAAAAATACTTTGTGAAAATAGAGGAAAACAAACAATTGAGAAGATACTTAATATTCATGGTATAAACCAATATAATAAAAATAATGACTACTCATTTAGCTAATTATAGATTAATCCTAAATTAGTCTACAGATTTAATCTCATAATAATCGAATATCAAGGGACAATTTCACAGGATTTGAAAAAACAAAAAAAATTATGCTTAAGGTAACAAAGGATCAAGAATATCAAGGGAAATAATGGGGAAAAAAATCATCAATGAAGGAGATCTAGAATGATACCTAAGAGACCTAGGTGTCAAACCATAATATTAAATAGCAATTATAAAAACTCTTTGGTACTTGCTAAGAAATAAAAAAGTGAACCAATAGAATAGGCCTAGGAGTCAATAAATATAGAATACAATCTTTGACAAATTTCTTGAGAAAAGAACTCCTTATTCAGCAAAAACTTTTTTTTTATTTGCATAACATATGTATGGGTAGTTCCTCAACATTGATCCTTACAAAGCTTTCCGTTACAAATTTTCCCCCAGTCCCTTCCCCTCCCCTAGATGGCATCAACAAAAACTTCTGTGGAAATTGGTAGAATGTTTGTAAGAAAAGAGATTTATATAAGCATTTTGTACTAAATACTTTAGTAAGTTTGAAATGAACATAGTATAGGGGCAGCTTGGTGGCGCAGTGGCTAGAGCACCAGCCCTGAAGTCAGGAGGACCTGAGTTCAAATCTGGTTTCAGACACTTAACATTCCCTAGCTGTGTGACCCTGGGCAAGTCACTTAACCTCAATTGCCTCAGCAAAAAGAAAAAAAAAAGAAATGAACATAGTATAAAAGATATCATGAAAATATAACCTTCACAATTATGGTTAGGGTGATAATTTACCCCCAAAGACAGAAGAAAACAAAAAATGGAAATTTTTGATATTAAAAATTTTAAAAAACACTTTTGCTTAAACAGACTCAATGTAAGAAAGATAGGGAAAAAAAGCTAGCAATTAGGAAAAGATCATTGCAACAAATATTTCTGGCAAAAGTTTATCATGCAAGACACATGGGAGTGTCTTAAATTTGTTAGATTAAAAAATCATAACCCAGATATGGTTTCATATATATATATATATATATATATATACAATTTATCAACAATTAAAAGAAAAGAAATACTCTAAATCACTTATGGTTAGAGAAATACAAAGTAAATGCTAAATGGCTGAATAAATGGGAGTACATGAATGTAATTAAATGTTTTTGTATTTCAATGTTATTGTTATTGTACTTCAAAGAATGATAAATACTAGGAATTTAGAGAAACATGTAAAAATTTATAAAAACAGATGCTAATCTTCCATTTTTCTTTTTTTTCTACTGGTTCCTTCCCATTTGCTTATTTCTCTCTTTCTTTTTCTTTAAAACATTTCATGTTCTTTTTTTAAAGCTTTTTATTTTCAAAACATATGCGTGAATAATTTTTCAGCATTAGCCCTTGCAAAATCTTGTGTTCCAATTTCCCAACCTTCCCCCACCCCCTTCCCCAAATGACAAGTAGACCAATATATGTTAAACATGGTAGAATTATATGTTAAATGCAATATATACATATATATTTATACAATTCTCTTGCTGCACAAGAAAAATCAAATCAAATAGGAAAAAAAGAGAAAGAAAATAAAATGCAAGCAAACAACAAAAAGAGCAAAAATGCTAAGTTGTGATCCACACTCAGTTCTCACATTCCTCTCTCTGGGTGTAGATGGCTCTCTTCACAAGATCATTGGAACTGGTCTGAATCATTTTATTGTTGAAGGGAACAACGTCCATCAGAATTGATCATCATATAGTCTTGTTGTTGCCGTGTATAATGATCTCTTGGTTCTGCTCATTTCACTTAGCATCAGCTCATGTAAGTCTCTCCAGGCCTCTCTGAAGTTATCATACTGATCATTTCTTACAGAACATAATATTCCACAATATTCATATACTATAATTTATTTAGCCATTCTCCAATTGATGGGCATCCACTCAGCTTCCAGATCCTTGCCACCACCAAAAGGGCTGCCACAATCATTTTTGCACATGTGGTTTCCATGTTCTTAAAAACAATCTCTGTTGATCCCACCATCTACTCAAGTTATTTTATATTTTACCTACTTTTCAGTCAAACTGCTAGAAAAAGCTGTCTTTATTTCTTCTACTTCTTTTCCTCTCACACACACTCAATCTTTTGCAATATAGTTCCCAAAATCATGACTTTAATTAATCTGCTCTCTGTTATCAGTAATCTCTTAATTGATAAATCTAACTGCTGTCCTTTCTTTTTCTTATCCTCTTTGTAGCATTTGACAATCCACCTGCATTTTCTTTCCTTTCTGAGTTTTTTGATACTGTGCTCTGGATTCTCCTCTCATTTGTTTCACCACCTGCCAGTATTCTTTGCTGAAAGACTAGTCATATCCTACAGTTATACCCCAAAATGTAGAGTCCTTTCTCTTCTTCTATCTCTACACTCTTTATCTTGGAGATTTTATTAATTTCAGTGGATTCAATTGCCATTATTATGTAGATCACTCAAAATATATATGTATTTGATATATATGTATATATGTATCTATGCATGCATATATCCTTATTCTCTTTCCTGAGTTCCAATACTATATCAATAATTGTCTAATGGAAATCTCAAACTCAATGTCCCTTAGGCATTTCAAGTTCACAAGCCCAAAACAGAATTCATTATTGTTCTCCCCAACCCAACCCTCTTTCAACCTTCCCTATTTTTTGAAGATATTATCATAATTCCTATGGAACATGTTCACAATATCTGAGACATCAACTCCTCATTCTTCTTCACCCTTTATGTTTAATCAGTTGGAAAATATTTTTCTCTTATCTCTTTTCTTTTCTTTATTTACATGATCACCACCTTAGTTTAAGTTGTCAACATCACTGATTTGGATTACTCTTCCTAAACTGTTTTCCTTATATATTATTATGTGCATTTATAATCCAGCCCTTCCAATGTCCTTCCCATTAAGAAACAAACCTACCATAACCTGCCTAAGGATTAGAAATTAAGGGGAATGGCTAAACAAGCTTTGTATATGATTGTGAAGGAATATTATTATGCTATTAGAAATGAGAAGCAGATTTCAGAAAAACCTGGAGAGACTTACATAAACTGATACAAAGTGAAGCAAGAAGAACCAGGAGAACATTATACACAGAATAGTTGTATGATTAAGAATCATGAATGACTTAGTTGTTCTCAGCAACACAATCCCAAAGGACTCATGTTGAAGTATGCTATTTCTTATAGAGAAAGAATGCAATTGATGCACACTATTATTTTCTCTCTCTCTCTCTTTCTCCTTTTCACTTTCTCCATCCCTCCCCTTTTTCTTCTTGTACAAAATAAATAATATGGAAATGTTTTACATGATTGCACATGTATTAACTATATCAGGTTGCCTATTATCTCAGAGGGAAAGAAGGGAAGGAGGAAGAAAAAGAATTTGGAACACAAAACTTAAAAAAAGTTTTAAAATTGTTTTAACATGTAATTAGGGGAAAATAAAATATAATAAAAAAAAAGCTACCACACACAAAAAAAATCTCAGAATATAATTTTTATTACAAACATGCAGAATCCAACAAAACAAATATACACATTAGCTATGCCAAAAAGTATATGTTTCTATATTTAAAATTTATCACCTTTCTGGGTAGGAGATAAGTGGTTTGTTTTATCTTCAGTATTCTGGACTCATGTTTTATAACTGTATTGATCAGAGTTCTCAAGTCTTTTAAAGTTATTTTTGCTTTTTTTTTTTTTGCCATTGCATAAATTGTTCTAATTCTGCTAACTTTGCTCTGAATCAGTTCATAGACGCCTTCCAAGTTTCCTCTGAAACTGTTCATTTTTGCCCTTTTTATGGCACAGTAACATTCAAGGACATTCATATGCCATAATCCATAATTTGTTTAGCCATTTTCCAGTTGGAGAAGAGTTGCATTGTCTCCATTTTTTGACTACTACAAAATAGTTGCCATAAATATTTCTGTACCTATTTAATCTTTTTTTCTCCTTTTTTAATCTCTCAAGGGCATAAGCCTAAATGTAGTATAGCTGGCTTGTTGTTTGTCCTGTGTACTCAAAAAGGAAAAAAAATGACATCACGATGTCGGGGTCAGTATACTGTGTGTTTAGATATGGCTGATTAGACTAGTTTGAACTTATAAAGCCTTACCACAGGTAGGGTATCATTTGGGAAGTTTAGTAGCTTTTGGAGCATTGTTTCAAATTGCATAATGATTATCCTAAATTACAGTTCTGATGATGTCCCTCACCTACTCAGAAAGCTATAGAGTGTTTTCTTCTGTCTTCCAGAACAGAGGATCTTACTTTTTTTATGTCACTTCACTGAAGCCTAGGGAAACCTAGGAAGCTCATTTCAGGATGTTTTTAAATGTACAAAGTAAAATACATAAGATTACAGAGGAAATAAATTCTATTATGATACAACTATAAATATAAATGCAGCTATATTCATATGCATACATACAAACTTATACATGTGTGTATGTATTTTTATAGATCCCAGGTTAAGAATCTCTGCTTTAGAATTAGGTAAAAACTTCTTTATCATTTAAAGATCTTCAGAATCTATATCCAATCTACCTTTGCAAACTTATACACTACTTCCCTTCACAAACTCTATGGCCTAGACAAACTGACTTTCTTACTGTTCTTCACATGTGAAAATTTTCCTTTCTTTGTACCTTTGCTTTCCTCCTCTGCTTTTCTTTTGTCTCTTAGAATCCTGAGGTTCCTTAAAAACCCATATTAATTCCAGGAAGTCTTTCCTCATCCTTGAGGTGCTATTACTTCTTGTCTGCAATAAGTTTGTGTTTATTTTGCATGTATTTTATATACTCATATAGACCTAGGCTATTTCCTCCATTAGAATATAAGCTTCCAAAGGGAAGGAATTCTTAAATATAATTTTTCAGTCTCCATTTCTGCAGTAATAAAAATGAAGACTGCTTTTCATTTGATCAGAATTCTGATCAAATGCAGTGATTAACATTGCCTCCCTAAAAATATTTTCCTCTCCATAGAGATGTGATAACTTATAGATTTGAAATGTCAACTATTCTCTCAAGTGCTGTCAGTTTTGATTAAATTTTTTTCTTTCTTTTTAAAAAGTTATTGTTGTTGGTTATATAAGAAAGAGCACCATTGGATGGTAGTGATGGAAGAGATTGTGGTATATAAAAAAACCCAAAATGTACTAATCGAACCTAAAAAAAAGAGATGACTACAAAAAAAATCAGTTAAAGAATAGAACTTTATGGAAAGAGATGATGGGGCATGAGGAATAATGGCATCAACGTGTGGCATTATAATTATGGAAAGCTAAGTGAAGGTGAGATTTGAACAGGATTTTGAAGGTGGGGGGAGGCATGGACAAAAGTCATAATGGTTGCTAAGGGAAAGTAGATCCAAAGTAAGGTGTTGAAATTTGAGAAACATGAGAGTTTCTGAAGTGTGGGAGTTCTATAATTACTTTTAGAAGTGGTTTCACCAGCTTTAGGAAGCTGATCCATTATAAAATCTCCTTTATCAAGTAAATGCTCACAGGGCCTTCCCCCCATTTTTTCCTAATTAAAGACTTGAAAATAAAGTTATATATGCAATGAAACTGACTTATTCTCCCTGGTAAGTAACTTACCTTACATAAGGTATATTTGCCTTCTCTTCTTTTCATAAACTAATGATTAGTACTTGTGTATGAGGAGTGAAGTGCAGAATTATTAAGTGTTTTCTGTGCTTCTGGTTACAGTTGCTTTTTTCCTCCTCAACAGGATTTTATTTGTGCAAATATATGTAAAGATAGTTTTCAACATTCATTTTTATAAAACTTTTTGTTCCAAAATTTTCTCCTTCCCTTCCTTACCTCTCCTCTCCCCAAGACAGCAAAAAACCTATGATTCTTTAGACAGATAAACCAGTGATTTCCATTTCAAAATAAAAGATACAATAAAAATAAGTATTTAAAAAATTCCCTTAGTGAGGGTAGTATTATAGGGGAGAAAGGAGAGGTGGCAGAGTGATAGTGATATAAATAAGACAAAAAAAGAAGAAAATAAAATATTTATTTAAATAAAAGAGAGCAGAAGAAAGTACAGAAAAGGATAGGGATTCCTTGTTGTTTTGTCTTTTGTTCTTGAAGAGAACCAATGACATCATGAACATGATATCTTGACTTACCTGTGGATTAGATTTGTGAGGCAGAACTACACAAATTGTCAGTCTCACTTTTTCCTTTAGAGTCATCAAAGTTCAGGAGCAAGATACAAGTCAAAATGACTGGTGATACCCCAGGATGCTACAGGGATATGTAAAGCACTTTTGGAACTACCATATTAAATTTAATGTATGATTTTTAAAAAGCTATATTCAATATCTTCATAGTTTCACAAACAATTCTCTTTTTTATGTCTCTTTTATATGAAGATATTCATGTTGATCATTTTTAAGTTATTAATTTTTAAAAAGTTTTAAAGATTCTCCCAGTGAACACTAGAGTATATTTTCCAAATGATTGGTATATGATCCAAGTCTGAGAGATTAACATAAGGAACATATGTGGCCAGGGACATTTATGTCTGAGGAACACATGGAGGAAGCACAGGTCAGAAAGCATGTGGGAGATCATATATACCATAGGACTACATCATTTACCCAAAGGCAGTGTCCCCAAGGGAACCCTTTTCAGTATCTGACACTGTTGATTACTGCCCTTCTATGCCATTAATATATTCTTCCAGCTGCTCTTTTCATTGAGTCTTGATCCTTTGATATGTTATCTTTTTAAAATTTCCCTCAGCTGGTTTTCAATGATCCTTGGACTCTTCCCTTCCTTTCCTCACTCTACTGGAGGTCTAGTTAGATCTTTTAGCTCATAGCCCCTAGGCTATTTTAGCTCTTTTTGTTCTAAAGATCAGGACAGGTAGAAAAGTAATCTTTTAACTACTTTATTTCTGGCTTAGGCTGTTTTTCTATAAGTATACTTTTTTTTTTTTTACATAGAGGATGCCTCCACTTATTTTCCCCTTATTATATGGGTGCCCAGCTTCATCCATGTAAATCATCTTAATGATAAGACTGCAATAGGCTGGCTGGGTAGTGCTGGTAACCTTTCACTACTAAGGGCAAAGTTGTTTCTCTGCATGGGAGGGAGGGGAATTAGATAAAATAAATATTCACCAGACTTGGCCACCTTGAAGCCAGGAATTCTGTTTTTTATATCTCTAAATCTTTCGCAACACATCGCCCAAGTAGAGTAAATTAATAAAGTATATATGCTTATACAACTAAGAACAAAAGGAAAGATGAAAAATCCCTACATTGCAATCCATTCCTGAGGATGTAATATATTTCTCCAGTTACACACCCATCTTCTTTCACCTGAAGATAGTAGGGAAGAAGAATCCTTCTTGTGTATTGAAGATATGAATTTTTATGTTGAAGCACAAGATTTTGTTACATCTACCTAAACATAGGTAATCACAAAACTTGTTATTATTGACCCTACAATTTTAAAAAAAATGTTTCAGCAAAGGTTAGCTGCATGATTCCCACTGACTTTCTAGCTTTTGTACCTTCACATAAAGGATGCTGTTAGTCTGCATGAATAAAACATCTATGAAGTGTATAGTTAAGTACTATTTAAGAGAAAATAGAGAAAGTAAACCATACTTATAAAAACAGAGAGGCAAAAGAACCACTTTTTTAGTTAACAAAAGACTTATGTCTAAGTGACTTATCTCAAATTATCCCCACTCCCTCCTGGCCTAGATCAGAAGCAGGTGGGAGCATTGCCTCCCCAAGCAAATAGTGGAAAAGCAAAATATCTGAAGAGAAGAGGAATAATCTTATGGTGTTTCCCCTTACAATAGCATTTTGCTTTTTATTTATTTTGATTGATCTGAAAGGAGGACAATCCCAGAGGGGCCTTAGAAGTGACCACCTACCCTTAAGCTCAAGCTGAAATCTGGCAAACTCTGTTGGATTGCCTCTGTCCCTGACAGCTTTGTCATGGAGAATAATGCCATGCAGGCATGGGCAGTGACTGCCAGTTGTCCAAAGACAAATCAGTGGTTTTGAGAAAAATCCCCCCTTTAATGATTCACAGCTGAATTTGGATTTAAGCTCAGCTCAACAAGCAAACAAACAAAGAACAGTTGGGGAGGTTGTGTTGGAGGTTGCCAAGATGCAGCAAGTTAATGGAAAGCTTCAGATTCCTCCTGGCCCTAACGCCTCCTGCAACATAACAATCATATTGAAGATATTCAACTAAAGTAGAAATAATACAGACAGAACATGTTTTTAATTTAATGATGTTGAATTGAATGCATTGAATTACTCATGGATGTTGATCTTGAATTTTCTCAGTTTTGGATTAAAAGATATAGGTTTCATGCTCATTCTGATAATCCATTAAGTATTTACTTATTTACACAGAAAAAGATCAATGTAGTATGGTAGCGTGAATCGCTGATTTGGAGTTAGAAGATTTTTATTCAAGTTCTGGCCCCTGACTAGGAAAGATCTTGGAGATCATCTAGTCTAATTCACAAATTTTATAGATAAGTTGAGGCCCAGAGTGGAAAAATTACTTTAAGTTACACATATAGTGTCAGAGTCAGGATTTGAATCTAGGTCCCTGATCTACTTATCCTCCATATAATCTCTCACAAATAAGGAATGAAACAGTCATTTATGAAGTATCTTTAATGTACCAATGTGCCAGTGAAGTGTTTTTCAAATAAGTTCATTTGATTCTCACAACAACCGTAAGGGGGTAGGTGCTACTATCATCTCCATTTTGTTTGAGAAAACTGAGGCAGACTGAGGTTAAGTTACTTGTTAGAGTCACACAGCTACTAATTATCAACTGTCAGATTTGAATTCTGATCTTTGTGATTCCAGATCCAGCACTCTATCTATGAATGCCTCATAGCTGCCTCTATTTCCTCATTTTTAAATATAACTGTTTCCTCACCTGTAAAATAGATCTGATCTTGATGACATATAAGATCCCTCATAATTCTAAAATCTATGATCCCATGTTGTATATCTCTCTGAGCCTCAAACTTAATTTCAATTATAGTTCTCATTAAGTCTCATAAGGCCAATAAGAAGTGCTCTGTGAAGTTTAAAAATATCAAAGATTTTAAAAATTCATACAGTTTTGAATAGTTGGACAGGAATTCTGTGAAGATGCATAATTTGAACAAGTGGCATAGATTATGGATAATTGATATGGACCCAAAACAGCAGCATTAGCAAAATAGGCTAGAACACCTTTGGAAATTGTGCAGGGCTTTCAATAACTCCACATTGCTCTCTGGCTTTGTATGTCTATCTCTTTAGCATCAAAGGTCTCATGGTAATGTGATATTGCTGAGAATTATGGAACAGTGTACTCTCAGAAGAATCAAAATTCACTTATATTTCATGGAAGAACTCTATCACTATCAGGGTGGGTCCTAAAGAGAAGGATATCCCGGATTCAAGATACTCACTGGGTTTATTTCCACTCAAAATTATAGTCCACAAGCTTCTATTGATGTGTTTACTTTTAATATTCAACCAAAAGACACAAATTATTTTGTGAAATAGTATTTCATTTTATGTTATTGAGTTAACAAAAATATGTTAACTCAAAATAACAATAAAACTCTTTCCCCCTAAACCTGGGACACATTTTCCCAAAGATGTGCTCTCAATGGAAAGAACAGATACCTATAGGAAACATACAGGGAGAAGCATGTAAGTAGAGAATACATATGGTCAAGACATTGGCATGTGGAGGGGCAGCTTCCCTTTCTGGCACTGCATGACTGATGATGTCTTCTGGTGATGATGTTGAATTAATTCAACTGGCTCCTGATGGACCTCATGGCTATCCCTTGGAATCACTGCTAGACACAGATCTACTTCACATTTCTCCACTGTTCTGCCTGCAAGTCAATGTAGCCTCTGCTAGGCATTTTGTCTTCAGAATGTTGTTCTGTGAGACTAGACTTTGCTAAATACAGTTCTGTTATGTGGGCATCTAGGTGTCATAGTGGATATAGTGCTGCATCTAAAGTCAGGAATATTCATCTTCCTGAGCACAAATTCAGCCTCAGACACTAGTAAACTAGTAATCTGTGAGACCTTAAGAAAGTCACTTAACTCTCTTTGCCTCATTATCCTCATCTGCAAAATGAACTGGAGAAGGAAATGGCAAATCGTTCCACATCTTTGACAACAAAATCCCACGGGCATCATGAAGAGTTACATACGACTGAAAAGTTATTTGACAACCAAATTCTGCTTATATGGATAATCTTCACCAGATAATCCCAAATATGATATTAATTAGTATGTGTTTATAAAACTTTTCTCTGCTCTCAGCTTTTGGTTCTGGTGAAATTTCTTCCTCATGAGAAAAGTTAGTTCTTTTGTGACCTTTTAGTTCAAAAATTGGAGCTTTAAAATTTTTTTTCAATAAAAAAAAGCTCATTTTTGAAAAGCAAATGCCCTCAGCCATACTACGAATAGCAGCCTATGGATAGGTGGTGGTGGTGGGGATCCTTCTTGTCATTTTTTTTTCTTCTCTTAATGAATGTCCTGCCTTCTTTCTTTTGAGCCAGCTCATTTGCCTACTAACTGATTCTGTGGCTCAGATACCATACTTTTTAGAGCAAATGTAGGACCTAATGTCTTCAGGTCTGTTCTTTTCTTTGGACTAAACTTTCTTGTCCAGGGACTTGGATGTCTTTGTTAGTGACATCATCCCAGTTTATGGTGATGCTTCCCAATGCTTCTTGACTTTAATCTTTTCAAGACAGACTAAAATTGCTCCCAATCCAAATAGCGTTTGGATCACAATCCACAAAATCTCAAAATAGTTATTTGCTTAATAATTAACAAACAGCTTTGGGATTCAGGGTCCCTTAGTTTTCATTTCTAAATTTTTTGCATTCTTCAGTGTAGAAGAATGGGCAAATAACAGTAACAGAGACAAAGCATGCCTAGGGACAAGGTCATTGTCTCTCCCGCCTGATCAGAGACTTTTCTGTTAGTGGATATAGCCAGACAAAGCCTAAAGGACTCAGATCGCATTTCCATTCAGATAATTCAAAAGACGATAGAAAAACAAGTTAAATCATAAGCAGGTTTGACTTGTGTATGAGAAATAGTATAAAAATACAACTAAAGATATGTACGATCAAAAGAAGAGGTGGGCAGTCATAAAATATACTAAGAATAAGAAAGAATAAGAAACTATTGATAGAAACTTCAGTGAAACATTGTATTCTCAAGATACTGAAAGAACAACAGGGAATGTTCCCAGGCTGCTCTGGGGATTCTCAGTGGAGAATTTACAGATAGGTACAGACAACAGAACAGAGTTTTCTTTGTGTGTGTGTGTTTTTTTTTTTTTTAAATTGAAAACAGACAATGCAGCTTCTAAAGACAGTCATATATAATCGGGAGAAGAAAGTAAATTCTTCATTGGATGACAATAAAATCGATATTTTAGGAAGATTAAATTAGTGGCAGTATGCAGAGCAGATTCATGTTCAGGCTTGGAAAACACCATGAACTCTATCTTTATGTGGAAAATACAATTGATTAAGGCAAAATTCAATTATGATAAATTATAGTAAAACTATATGTTGTAATCTATCAATTAGCATTTATTAAGAACTTACTATATACCAGATACTATGCTAGGCAGTGGAAACTCAAAGACAAAAATAAATAGTCTCTGACTTCAAGGAGCTTACTGTGATAGCCTACTTGAGAAAATGGAATCAAGAGTTTGTGTAGAACAGGTGAGCTTGGTGAGAAGGATTACTTCTTCACAGACTGGAGTAAAGCAAATGAGAATAAGGAGTTTTGATATGTAGAGAAGAGGAGGCCCAAAATACCAAGAATACCTCTATTTTCTCAGTGAAATATCAATAAAGGTCATCTGTAGAGAGGTTGGAGGAAAGGGATGTGTAAGGCATAAATGTTTGAAGTAGAAGGTTTGAAATTACTGTTATGGAGATTGCCATAGAGATTCCAATTATGAAGGAATAAAAAGATTGCCTGAGAGCCTGATTCAGATAGTATAGTATAAATTTTTAGAGGCCCCAGTCAGTTTAGTTGTATGGTTTCCTTTTTGTTCAGAAGCAGTGAATAGGAGTGCAGAAACTTGATGGAGGGGGAATAGTCCAAAGTTGAAATTCCCCAAGATATGAGCAGTGTTTGGACAAAGGGTGAAGGATTAGCGAATAGAAGGAAGTGTAATGTTAAGCTATTTAACTTTTAGAATAGGGTAGAAACTAGGAATGACCAAAGTGATTCTTGAGAAAGTGCTGAGGGATGGAGAGCCTTGAAACTATAGGAAGGATGAAAAATAGATTACAGAGGACTGAGTGAAATATGGAGAAAAATGGAATGATATGAGGTTATGGTCAGATGAGGGAATTTCTAAATTATTCAGCATGAAAGTAGAGAATTGGTAGCTAATAGTAAGAGCAATTAGGTGGTGCAGTGGATTGAGTGCCAGGCCTGGAGTCAGAAAAATTCATCTTCCTTAGTTCAAATCTGATCTCAGACACTTAATAGCTGTGGGACACTGAGCAAATGACAATCCTGTTTGCCTCAGTTTTTTTTAATCTATAATATTACTTGGTATTTATAATAGTCAAAAATACTTATTTACTCAAAGGGTTATCTATAAAAGACATGAAAAAAAGAATCTTCATCCTGATAAATAAAAATATGTATAGAATAATTTTACACATAAGCACATGCGCACACACATACACACATATTCTGGACAGATGGAAGGAAGAAAGAATTAATGGATGACTACCACCAGGATCTGGAGTAAATGATATATTTAGTAGAATAAACTTTGAAAAAGAAAGAGAGTTTGCATGGGTTAGCTGCAAAAGAAGGACATGGAAGGAGCAATGAATTAAAGACTGAGCAATGTTTAACTATCCCTCCATGATCAGTTAGTGTGCCAATGGGTAAGAGTGAAGTTGCAGCCAGTCCTGGAGTGGATGGTCAGGGTAGCAGTGTCTCTAGGTCTCTGTGAGAGCCAGAAGGTAGACTGTCTAAGGGAAGAGGTCTAAAATGAAAGGAAATGTGTCATTGATAGAATTAGAACTAAGGTTTTGTGAGTTAGTACCCTTTCCATTATTCTAGAAGGATCTTTAAATTAGGATCTGCTTTGCCTTTTGTTAGGAAAGCACCTTTCACTTTAAAGAGTAGAAAGACTACAATGATGCCATTAAGAAGAAGTAAGAAGCTGCCTTACTAATGATTTGCCTTTGCTCAAGGAAGAAGAATAAAGAAAACCCCAAGATTGTTGTTCTTCTAAAAAATAACCAATGATATTGTCAATCTGTCTCTTCTCCGGAGACCAGCTCTTTAGGATAGGAAAGGAGACAAGAATTCAAGGTAGATATTCTACTGTATTGCAAAAAGTTTTTCAAACAAGTTCCTAAGAAGCGTAAAGTGGGTAGACAGAATCATAGATCCAAATCTTTCAAGGATCCAAAAGAGGGAACCCAATTATTTAACTCCAGTTTGTGACCTTTCTATGGTACCATTCTCAGCTGATTCAGTCTGAGGGGAATTTGAAAGGTAGGCTTATTCAAAAACCTGTTAGCATAGCCTGATATACCTTTCCTAGGCAAAGGGACACAGGGAAAAAGTAAGGGTTTCTGAATTAGAAGTTTTTGAACATAGACTTTAACTAGTGAGAGGATCTACTGTAGCTAGATCCTGTTTGGTGTGAGCAAGGAATCCTGAAAAGCATTCTTTAACTCATAATGTTTGAACTTATAATTATATGTAAAATAAGGTAATTGGTTCCAGCCCAATGGAAATATGCAAAGAAAAAAATTTAAAATAGATTTTTAAAAAATCTGTTTATTAATATAATATAATAGCAAAGGAAAAGAAAAAAATTATTTGACTCAACTTCATTACAAAGTCACAGAACAGTTTTACAAAGCAAAATAAAAAATGTTAAAAATTATAAAAGCACATCTAAAAGATAAGCCTGCATTGATGACATCACAAAAACAGTATTGTAATTTAAAATATTTCAGCAGTGTAGACTGTACTGCCTTCTCTTTCATTGAATCTTCACACATAAGCTTGATTTACATTTTGGTTTGCATTAAATACAATATGGATTTTCATATTTGCACTAAATAAAATTTTGGATTAATTGAATTTGCATTAATTGAAACCTAGCTATATTGTTGTGACAGCTAGACAATGTTGTGGATATAACACTTAATCTGGATCAGGAAGACTCACGTTTCTGAATTCAAATCTGACTTCAACACTTAAAAGCTGTGCACAACCCTGGACAAGAGACTTAATTCTGTTTCCTCAGTTTGTCTAATCTGCAAAATGAGCTAGAGAAGGAAATGGCAAATCAGAAAACCCCCAAAGAGGTCACAGAGCCAGAAATGACTGAACAACAACAAATTATATTGTGATGGGCAGAGATTTGTACCTGAATTCATTTAAGCACTGGCAGAGAACCGAAATGAAATAAAAGCTTTTGGGTTTTTGTTTTCTTATTTTTTTTTACCTGGTAATGCCAAACATTGGTGAATAGCCAAGTGTTAGTTACCCAAGGTGCTCTTTCTTCTCATCCCATCCTAAGGGACTGACCTGTTCCCCTCTCAACTGCATTCTTTCCTTTTTTTTTTTTTCTTTTCACTTTTTAAACTTTAAGCATTGATCTGATGAAAATCAGGTCCAGGAAGGAATTAGGGGCAGGACTACATGTTGACCAGGGTGTGGTGGAAAGAGCACTGAACTGGAAGGAAGAAAAGAAATAAAAAAGGAAGGAGTGAAGTAAAGAAAGAAGAAAAGAAGAAAAGAAAGAAAGTGAAAAGGAAGGAAGGGAGGAGGAAACAAAAGAAGAAGGGAAGGGAAGGAAAGAAGAAGAGGTAAAAAGAAGGAAAAGAAGGAATGAAAGAAAAAAGAAGAAAAAAGGAAGGAAAGAAAGAAGTAAGAAAATTGGTTGTGAATGAGATGGATTGGATGAAGAATTTCTCAGTATTGAGACTG
The DNA here is from genome assembly GCA_023553655.1 of Myrmecobius fasciatus. Classification (NCBI taxonomy): domain Eukaryota; kingdom Metazoa; phylum Chordata; class Mammalia; order Dasyuromorphia; family Myrmecobiidae; genus Myrmecobius; species Myrmecobius fasciatus. The sequence continues at coordinate 99,113 of JAJPUD010003387.1, read as the reverse complement.
GGCCTGGGTTACATAATCCCTATACCTAGAACAGGAAGGTGAGGTCTTGGGGCTCAGGTTTCAGAAAGTCACATGATCCCTATTCCCAATCTTAGACTTTAAGTTGTAGGGAGTCAAGTGGTCTTAAGGTCAGGCCCTCAAGTCATGCCCATGGGAAGTGACATGACCCACAGGTAGCAGACAACATTGGTGACCATTGCTCAAGGAAGGTTACTTCTTTTTAGTCCATCCAATGAAAAGGCTCTGGTCTTTTGCTTTTAAACACTGGACAAAGTGGAAGCAGACAGGTTCCAGGAGCACATGGCTGGAGTTGGGATGGCTCCCAGCTGTGTGTCTGGGCCTCTCCCTGCAGGGATTAAATAAATACATTCTCTTTGTATCTGAAGATATCTCTGATTAGTTAATTTGGGAAAGGGGGTACTCATCCCACACAGTTGCTAGGTACTAAGTGTATACATACATACATACATATATATACACACACACACATATATATAAAACCAAATATTTCACAAATATGATCTCATTTGATCTTCACAACAATCCTCTGAAGTAGGTGTGATTATTATCCTGATTTTAGAATAGAGGAAACAACCATAAATTTTTATATTAAGGAAACTAAAAAAAAAAAAAAGAAAGGAAAGGAAAGAAGGAAGAAACAACTGTTTATTAAATGCCTGCATGTGCCAGACATTGTGCTAAAATACTTTACAAATCTTTTCTCATTTGTCCTCACAACAAGCTTGGGAGGTAGGTATTATTATTACCCCTAATTTCCAGTTGAGGAGATTGAGACAGACATTAAGTGACTTGTCCAGGGTCACACAGCTAGGAAGCATCTAAGGCTACATTTGAACTCATGGCTCCTGGACTCCAGAACTATGGCTCTAACCACTACACCACCAAGCTGGCCAAGAACTATATGCCTGGTTTTGCCAATGATTTGTTTTGTATCTTCTTTAGTTCTGAGTTTCCTCATTATAAAATGAGAGGGTTAAATTGGATATTTCTTAGAGTCCTTTCCATCTCTAGCATTCTATGATTCTCTAATTATGATTTAATAAATAAAAAAATCTTGAGGGAATTCAGAGAAGGTGTTCAGGATTTCAGAAATAAACTGATTCCCTTCAATTGAGACAGATGGAAAAAAATTAACAAAAAATATGACTTGATGTAGGAGATTTCTTCAGGAGAGAGAAGACCTATGCTACATTAAAAATCCAGCTAAAAAATAATATCAAATCCCATTGCAACAAATACTATTATAATCAGCCCCCTCCTCTGTATAACAACAAAGATGATAAAGTACTAGCTAATGCATTTACTTCAACCAAGATCCCTTATTATTCTTGGAGAGACATCATATAAATAGCATCATATAGATATATTGATGCTAATATTTTTTACTTTTTCAGTCCTGTCTCAATTTGTGATTTCGTTTGTAATTTTCTTGACAAAAATACTGGAATGGTTTGCCATTGGCACAAAATGAAGAAGAGAAAAGGCAATTTCAGAGGAGGCCTTGTGAAACTGGAGAGACTGGGAAGGATCTTCAGGAACTGGAATTTAAGCTGTCTTGAAGAAAGTTAGAGTTCCTTAGAAGTGGGGATGGGAGAGGAAAACCTTTTGGGAGTGAGGAAGCTATAATGCCATGTTTGAAGACTAGCAAGTAGATTTATGTAACCAGTGGAGGACAGTACTTTGTAAGAAGACTGAAAACTAGGAAGGGACTAGTTTGTGGAGAGTTTTTCATGTCAAACAAAGGTGTTTAGATTTGGTCCTACAGGTAATAGGAACCATTAGAGATTATTTAGTGTGTATGGGTTGGAGAATGATAGCCCAATCTATGAGTCAGACTTTTGTTTTAGGAAAATCACTGTGGTAGCTAGATGGAGTATGGATGGGAATAGGGACACACTGGAGGCAGGGAAACCATTTAGAAGCTCTTATAACCAGATAATATAGAATACTAGCTGTGAGAATGGAGAATACAGCAGGTATATGAGAAGCGTTTTGAAGGGAAAAACAAGACTTGACAATGGATCCAGGAGTCAAGGATGAATTTTTATGGAAGGAGAGAGATTAGGGCTGGAGAAATGAATATAGAAATCATAAGTGGTAGAGATGAGAGCTGAGCTCATTGAAGCTGGTGAGATCACCAAATAAGCTACTTTGGTGAAAAGAGGTCCCCAAGGTTTGTTGTGTGAAATGTGCACTGTTCTTGTCCAATCAAAGTGCTGACTATTGTGTAATCTAAGGAGAGAAAATAAAGCAATGACTGTTTTAGGAAGCTGATATTTTTGGACAGTTTGAGATGGGGATACATGTCCGAGTTGGGTGACAGAGCCCATTTCTAGATTATAAAGTCTGAGTTGTGAGGTTTAAAGAGTACACAGATCTTCTTAAGCTTTATTTTGAATATTCACACTCGGGAGAAGCTAGGATTTTAGGCGGCTCATCTTCTCAATAAAAGCATCCTTTTATTATTGCCTCTTGGTTCTCAGGGGTTTTCTGAGTCCTGAGGTGCTCCAAATTGAACAGTACACATCTTACACCTCCCTAAGTAGCAATGTAATAATGCTTTTTCATATTCAGAACAAAATAACATGGATCTTTTAAGGTCAGGTCTACTCAACCAGAGTGAAGCAGGCAGTTGAACCCATTATCAGATTAATTTCAGATGAGCCTGGATTTGCAGATTCACAAAATTCAGGTCAGAATGATTTTTAAACTTTTGTCATTTCTTCTCCAATTACCCAGCACAGCTGTTTAGGGTTATAGTTTATAGCTGAAAGAGATCTTAGAGATCATCTATTCTAGTCCCCTCATTTTACAGATGAGGAAACTGAGGTTAAATGACTTGCTGAAGGCCATACAGATTAGTAAGCATCAAAGCTGAAATTCAAACCCAGATCACTCCCTTGGAAGTCTCTAGATCCCATCTCATTCCTCAAATGATATGAGTCCCTCTACTCAACTTTGATATGGGTTACCGTGTCCCAGCTAATTTACTGACTTATTCCCTGATTGATGATGTATCCTACTTCCTGGCTATGACTATAGGACTGTTGCTTACTATTTGTATTTTTCCCCACTCAGTGTAGGCACAACTGACTATCTCCATGCTGACTTAATTTACTCCATTCCAGGACAAATATTTGATTGGACTTTGCTACCCAGATACCATAATCCTTTTAGTTTGCTTGATTCTTATTCCTTAGATTCCTTAAGTTTGTTATTTCTTGATCCTCCCTAGCATTGGTTATCTTGCTTTCAAATTTAATTCATAAACTTCTCCATGTTTTCCCTCAGGATTAAGTGTAAGGTATTTTCTTATACATAACTGTTTGTGCATATGTAACTGGAGTTGTTTGGGAGTTTTAGGGGTGGCAGAAAACCGTGGGCACCAAAGTAAATAAACAGGTTATGCAAAGGGACTGACTATTGGATTGGTTAAGTATTATTTTTTTCTACTGATCTTTGGCCAATAGTAAGCATTGTAATATTGTTCCAAGGTTAGTATAGCTCAGTTTGCTTTGAGATGAAAATAGGTGTCTCTGGCTTGGGCAAAAACAAAGCTTGTAACCTAAGGCAAGTCACGAAGAGGCAATTTCAGGGCTATAGAAATTCTCATCAAGGCCAAAAGAGATGATTTCTAAGGCTTACCCATTGTTATTGGCCTCTTGTGATGTTAATAGCATGCTTAAAAGCCAAGATGAAGAAAGGGAGTAATGTCACTTTAATAAGAGGAGTAAGACTCAGGCTTAGCTCAGGCCAAGGAGAAAGTAGAAAGCCTAGCAAAAAATAATTGAAGCCCCTGCGAAATATTTCAATTTTTTTATTGATTGAAGGCAATTATCCCTTAATTGCATATTTAAATGAGGTATTAGGAGGTTTAACTAAGCAATGCCTCTTAATTGCTGCTGCACACTAGGTGTCACAGATTGTGTTTATTTCATATGTTAATTAAAGAGAAAGGGGATATTTTATTTTATTGACTCTCAGGTTCTGGGAGGAGGGGCTGGGCTGTTCAGGACCAAGTATATCTCAGGTGTTTAGAGCACACTGGGTATTAATATCATCATTACTGAGAGGTTAAAGATTTTTTTTTTTAAATGAAGAGATGTGTCTCTACTTTATGCATTTTTATTCATATAAGGATAACTAAAATGAGAGGGGGAAACCCCAAGAAAATAATTTTCTTTAAGAAAGAAATCTTGAGAAGGCTCTCCATAAGGACAAAACAAAATACAGATTCACATCCAAGTAGGAAAAAAAAAACAAAAAACAAAAACAAAAAAAACAGTCCCCAAGCAGGGAACCCTAATGGCCTGTGGGTAGTGTCATTGGTCAAGTAGATGACAATTGCCCAGTTTTTCTGCAAGTCATAATATTACTTTGTGGTCTGTTGTGAGTGACTGAATGGGATGAGGTGGTAAGCATACTGCTCTCTGGGGACAAAAAAAAAATACCAAAAAAATACCCCAAACCCATACTTCTCAGGTAATGATTGTGACACTTTTAGTAAGGATTGGTGTTTTCCATATTCTTAGATTTAGGGTGTTCAGGTGAATTTTAATGCCCCGATGAAATGACTTGGGGCTAGAAGAAAGAGGGCAAGTATTACTTTCATATCTTTTTTTTTCCTTCTTTGCAGTGTAAACCAAAAATTAGAATATAAAGCTAACACAAGGATCTATAATCCTCTGAGATTGAGCCTATGACTGAGGTGCAGAAAATGAAAAGTAAATCAAATGAAAAGTGAGGAGAAAGAAAGCACCTTAGGAAATCCTTTGAACATGCAAATAATTTTTTCATTAAGTTCAGATCAAATATTAAGTAAGACTTTCTATCACCTTATTTTCCCAGTCCAGATCAGCATATCCAAGAGAGTCAAAGAGCATCATCAATTTACCAAACCAATGACCAGCAAGTATTTATTATGTACTTTCCATGTACCATGAGAAGTATTGTAATATAGAGCATAAAGAACAGTTTTAAAATCCAGCCAGGACCTGAATTCAGATTCTGCCTCTATTTTATTCCCAATGCTGTGTGACTTGGGGAAAATCATTTAAATTCTCGATGCCTAAGCAACTTCCTACAACTTTTCAAGTTGCAGAGAAAATGTCAGTTTGTATGTGTGAAGAAAGCTTCCTTCCATTTGAGTTTCCTATGTCCAAGGAAATCACAGGCCAAGTCTCTATGTTCTAGTCATTGTGATATGCAGAAGATACAAATATAAAAATGAGACAGGAGCTAGCCTCAAGAAGTTTATAGTTTAGGAGGAGGATGCAACATATTTATGGAGACTGCTAATCCTTGGAGACTTAGGAAAGACTTGTTGAAGAAGACAGTACTTGAGCTGAACCTGAAAAAGCTGAGCATGATAATTATGGAACTATAAATAGAAGAATTGCACATGTTTAGCATATATTGGATTACTTGTGTCTAAGGAAGAGTGGGGGAAAGGAAGGAGAAAAAATTTGGAACAAAAGGTTTTGTAAAGGTGAGTGTTGAAAACTATCTTTGCATATATCTTGAAAATAAAAAGCTATTTTTTTAAAAAGGAGCTTAGAATTTCGAGGAGGTGTAGTTGAGAAACAAGAGGATTCTAGGCATCACTCAATAAATATGAAACAACAAGCATTTATTAAGCACCAGTTATGTGCCAGGCACTATGTTGAGCACTAGAATGACAGTCATTAAATGACATAATAATTGTTAAGTGCTTAGCACAGTGTCAGGTATACAGTAGGTGTTATATAAATGCTTATTCCCTCTTCTTCCCCCAGATGGCTCCAGAGGTGAAAGTGAGGCTTATGACTTATGAGAACATATCTAATTCATTTGCAAATCATGGCAAAGCCTTCCTGAAGTCAAGATTCTCTTAGAGAACCGGAGGACAAACTACAACATAATTATATGAATTAGGACATGAATTTTAATGGCTTACTTTTTCTTATCCCTATTTACTTGTAGAATTGATTTTTTTTTTCTTAAAAAAAGCCAGAAATAATTCTTCTATACTCCTGGAACACCCAACCTCATGTTGTTCTTATCTTTCCCTCATAAATGGACTGTGAATAAACTCAGGAAAGTTGACAGACTGCAGGAAATTTCTACAAGCAAAAACAAACAAACAAACAAACAAACAAAAAACCCTCCTGTCTTGCCTTTGGGAAAAATTTTTGGATTGGTAAAATGCTTTGTGTTATGAAGGATAGCTCCAATTTATGGACTCATGAGCTTGGAGTGAAATTTGCTTCCATCCTTATCTTTATGTTACAGCAATGGCACCCACATATGATAAGTCTTCACTGGCAGAATTTTGAAAAAGTAATTCCAATGTAGTGAATATATATATAAAAAAAGTGCTATCAAGGAAAAAATATTTTTTTCTCCCCTGGAATAGAAACCATTTTTTAAACTGTTTGATGCCTCAGGGTTCTATTCATACAAATCTATTCCTGCAGTCAAAACATGCTCTTTTCTGCAGATATATATATATATATATATATATATATATATATATATATATATAT
>JAJPUD010003387.1:47983-92558 GCA_023553655.1 Myrmecobius fasciatus | reverse complement strand
ATATATATATATATATATATATATATATATATATATATATATATATTTGTATTTTTTTTAATCTGTGACTGAGACAGTTCCTTCTTCATGAAGCCCATAAAGAAAAATTGCCATTTTACTCTAGCACACAAAGGCTTATGGGTGAGTCTTAAGAATGCCTAGATTCACAAGTGAAAATTACTGCAATTTGGGATATTTTGAAACAACCCCTTTTGTCCATTAGAAGATTCATTGCTAGGTCAGTAGCTGGAATGGCCTCTATGTAGATTCCTATTTAAGAGAAAATGCACATAGCCTTTAGTGCATGTCCACAAAGAAACATAATAAGTCCCCAAAGTTATCCCTCCTTATCTGCTTCCTTGCAACTCTGTTCTCTCTCCCCCATAATTTTTCATTTAGGTTTGTTTCATAAAAAACGGACACAAATAGCTTGATCTGCAAAGGGATGAACTAGGGGGATTCATCTAGAGAGATTTCAGAATGCAAAGGGTGTTTTCTTTTAGGCTAAAAGAATGAGATTCAAATTGGAACTTTGTACATATTTTGCATAAATTTATGCACAAATTTACCCTGTGTATATGGTACAATTTTTTCCATTTGCTATGAACTGAACATTTCTGTTCAGATCATGAACATTTCTGTATGTTGTCTCCCTCAAATGGCACATGAGTTCTTAGAGGACAGAGACTATCTACATTGTAAGTACCTAATAAGTAATTCTTCACTGCTTTCTACCTCCATTTTTTAATTTGTAAATGGGTGAGAGTAATTCTTTCATTGTCTATCCCAAAGGGTTGTTGTAAGGATTAAAAGAGATAATGTGCATAAACAAAATTTTGGGCAAAACTGCTATCTTAGAGAGCAAACTTCCTCTACTGTTGTTTCCCAATTGGCTGCCTTCTCTATTTCATCAAAACTCTGGAATGTTATCATTTTGAAAGAGAACATATACCTTGAAACTCATACCTCTTCAGCACCCTCTATCCCTGGTATTCCTTTCCATTTCGGATTGGAGATGGTGAAAAGTGGACAATGGTAAGATCCTCCCAAATCCTTCATTTTAAGGTGATATGACAGACAATGCTTTCATAATTTCCAACCCATCTGCATTACTTTGGACTTTATCATGTGCAATCTCCCACCTCCACTCAAACCTTTTTTTGTAAGTTGATTTCCTTCTTTATATTATGAACTCCTTGAGGGCAAGAACTGTCTCTTCTCTTTCTTTGTTTCTCCGAGACTTAGAGCAATGTCCACCATTTAGCTGTCCTTCATCTTTCCTTTTTGAAAAAGACCAATGAAGTCAAGAGGTTGGGGTAAATAGTGGATGATAGAGTGTGTCTTGACTTGTATATGAATTGGATTTAAGTGAGACAGAGTTGCACAGAGCAGTTATCTCTCTTTCCCAGTCACTGAAGTCCAGTGGTAAAACCAAAGTCAAGGCAACTGGGGAAGGTTCAGGATGCACTGGTTGTCCTTGGCATCCTTGATATCTGACCAAACTCTGAGTACTTCACACTGTCTGCTTTAGTTTAGTTTAGCTTTCATCATCATTAGAATAAATTTTTTTCATTCACCTATTCTACTGGGACATCCACCTTCACATGCTTGGAGTGGACATCCTCCAATTAGCTGATGGATTTGAAATCTGTGATTACCTTCAACCTGGTTTGCATGCTATAGCTTCTTGGAGTCAAAAGTGAGAGTTGAATGATAGGTAAATCCCAAAGTGGATAAACAGTCCTAAAAAAGGTATAATTGATGTAATATAGCTTTTAGGGGAGACAGCAATGATTTTGAGGTTCCTTGATCTTAGGGGGTTTCTAACCATAAATCAGTAATCCTAAATCTTCTGGCTTTGAGGTCTGCCCCAGTGACTTCTCACACTTAATCTAAGAACAACAATCTGTCTGATTCTGAATAGACCACTCCTCAATTCATTGCTGATTGTCAGATAGCTTCTGGCCTCAGGATAGTCCCACTGGACCAAACTCCTGAGACAATAGTGATAATCTGTTGGTTAGTGAGAAACAAATTCTGGAGATAACCACTCCTAGATCCTATCTCTGGGCCATAGAATTAACATGTCAATGATAGAAAACTGGATAAAGGTGCCTCCTCTCTCTTAGCACTTTGATAAATTTTCTGGACTTAACCCACTTCAATTGGCTTTACAATTACAATAAACTTTGCCCCTTGACTAGGAAATGAGTTGAAGCCTGCAAATTTGAGGTCCTTTTCCCAACATCAACATAATGGCACACTGTCAATAAAGATTATCATATGCTCTACATTTATAGTCTTAAGAAGTTCCTGAGACATGGAAAGATTGTGTCTTGCTCAGGGGCCTGCATTTAGTAAGAGACAGTTTTTGATCCCAAGCCAATTCTGATCAGTAGACTCTATCCATTATGACATACATTTAGAAGTAAAAGACTAAGGAAATGAGAGCTTGTATTATTATTTATATCTTATATTCTCTCGTCTTTTCTTTATTAACCAAAGGTATTTATTAAGCACATATTAAGTGCTAGGCATTGTGATGTCCACCAGTGATAGAAAATGAAAAATAATTCATGCCTTGAAGCAGTTTATATTCTAATATGGGAGACAACCATACATAAATAAATGGGTACATGTAAGATGCATATGGAATTGATAAAAGGTAATTCTATAGGCCAAGGCCTTAAGGGTAGAGTGGGATGAGGGAATGTGAAAGACCTTCAGCAAGAGGAAGTACTTGAGTTGAATCTTGAGGGAAGTCTTTAAGATTTCCAAGAGAAAGAGATGAGGAGAAAGAGGAGACTTGTGCATTTGTCTTTTTGTTTTTCATTCAGTAGACTGTAAGTCCCTTGAAGTCAAAATTTACCATTCTTTTTGGATCTCTCCCAATTTTCATTTGGGTATTATTTACAAAGTCAATATGTAATACCTTGAAAGGGACTATTTCTCACCTTCCTAGCTATTGAAAACATAACAAAAGATAGTTCTTGATTTGGAATTCTGGATGTCTTGTTTAATTTAATGTCTTGAGATGTCTTGAGAACTGAAACTTTTGTAAGATTTTTGTAGTTAGAGGGATTTGGCTACATCCTGAATACCACAAGTTGGCTAAGTGGAAGCAGGAAAAGTGGAGGGAAATCTATAGGTAGCACAATTGACCCCAAGGGAACAGCAGTTATTATGGAAGCCTGGTATTTCCAATCTCAGCTAAAAGCAGATGTGCAGAAAAAGAATGCCAGGCACAAAAACACATTTACCTTACATTATCACATCTAAGGAAAGGTTCAACTAACAATTTGGGTCAATGTCTGGACAATGTGGGTGAATTTTTACTTCTCTGTTAGTCCTGTGGGAGTTTCCTTCCTCAGCAGGAATCTGGAAATGAGCAAGTTAGGAAGACATCTGGTTCTGAAGAGCCCCAATGGCTTAATGGGGCTTACACTCAATTGTAAAGTCACTAGGCAAGGACCCTATGGCTTTGTTCTGCAGTAATTATGGGGAGAGGAGTATGCTTCAGAAGAGGCAACAATGGTTCTAGGGCACTTAATAATTGTGTGACCCCTTGGCCCCTCAGTTTTCCCATCTGTAAAATGGAGATGACACCAACAGAGTTTTAGGAGAAATGAACTATTTAAATACAAGTTGTTAGGTAGTACCATCTGGGACAAGAACGGTGCAGTGGATTTAATTCTAGATTTTCAAAGTTATATTACCTGCACCTGATATTACCAACAAGATGTGTTTGTTCTTCAAATCTGTTCATATTTCCTCTGAATAATCAGGAGAATAATAGGTTAGAGCATATGACTAACGATGACTTCTGTATAAGAAGTGATATGAAATGTATCCTTCAGAAAATGTAAGATTGTAAAAAGAATTACACTGGTCAAGTGGTGAGAGACTGGTAGCTCATGAGCTGCACTAGTACCCACGTGCCAGAGTCTGACTATACTTTGAGGAATCTCTCATTGATATGAGTCCTTGCTTCCACCCAAGTGGAACCTGGAAACTTTTCTGTTTGGCAGTCCTCCAGGGGTAGCACCAGATCTCCTTACAAGCACTTAGGCACACATGGCGTCAACTATAGAAAGTTTTATTTACATAGTAAAGCTTATAGAAAGGAATTTCCCCTAAGATCATAAGTATCAAGAGAGCCCATTATCCTTCCCACTGAGTCTCCCTTCTGCAGATCTAAGGACAATTTCAATTTCTATGGCTACAGTATCAATTTTGGTAGGATACAATGAGTTTATTCCTCCACTTTGCTCATTGCTATATCTCTACAAAAGTAGAGCTATAGCATTTTTTATTATTTTGTGTCCACTTCACACTCTTGGGAAGAACCCATCTTTTTTTGCCATAATTCTCTGATCTTGGCAGATTTAATTAGTTCTTCTTAATGCTATTACTCCCTTCTACTCTGAATAGCTGGTCTAGTTAACTTTAGGGTCTAAATTTCTTAAGCACCTGGATAATTTTATTGATCTTTTCTTGCCAGGGCCAGAATGAGTCCTCAAAACTTTCTGCATGTTTACATTGTGGGTAGGAGTAATACCATAGTACATATCCATAGGAAAGGTCTTTCTTGGAAGACTTTGAGAATACTTTCTACTTGTCTTGTGGGACCAAACCTGCTTCCCATTCTTGAGTGACTTGAGAGACCTTCATTACTGTGACATTATGTCTCTCTCCATTCTCCAAATACTTAATCACAATGTAATACCCTAGAAACTGAGGCAGACAGAAATTGGTTTTTATTCTTTAATGTGGAGAGTTTAGACTAGCTGACTGGATGGGACTCTTGTCCAAAGCATTCGGTGAAGATAAACTGAGGCAGGGAACTTTTATAGGGTTTTAGCTAACTAGGGTTTGCAAACAGAATACATAACCTGAGTATACAATCTTGTAGGGGAAACAAAAGCAGATAATGGGGAGAGAGAACACTGTGTGGGTGGTCAAGTCATAATTCCAGGAAAGGATCATAACTAAATCCTAACAGATAAGGGGTCAAGATAAGAAGGTCGAAGGCAAGAGACAGCAAGGTGAGAAGCAATATTCGAACAGAGGGGGAATTATTGCAGTAAGGACCAAGATAGTGCACCTGGAGTATATGACACAATGGTATGTAAAGGTGATCAGGGCTCCAAGAGTTTTCTTAACTCAATTCTCCCAGTTCTAATGGCAAGGAAGTGGAGGGGGTAGATATTACCTCAATGTAACCAGCGCCCCAAAATAGATATAAAACTGACAGGGATTTTAGAAGTTTGTAGTCCAACATCTTTTTTATAGGTGAAGAAACTGAAACTTAAGAGAGGTAAAGCCCCTTGAACAACCAAGGTCACAGTTATACCAGAAATCATATTTGAGTTCAGATTCTTGGATTCCTGAGTTTTTCTTTCTTTCTTTTTTTTTTCCTACTATGCCATTCTCTTATGTCTTCCCTGGTTTGATTTATTCACTGATAATTTATTAAAAAAAAAACTGAATTGGTAGCATAGGCTTTTTATTTATATAATGGTGACACAGACACTCAGATTAACACTGAACTTGTACTCAGAGACTTTCCACATTGATAAGACTAGCCTAAAGTTGTATTCTTCTAGCACAGCCTTAGAAACTGAGGGTCAACATCAGGCCTGAATGATAGGACCAGGCATAATAGAACTATGGAATATTAGATGTAGAAAGAACCTTATCTAGTTTAGTTTTTATTTTACAAATGAGGAAATTGAGATTGAGACATGAGGAGGTTTGTCTAAAGTCACATAAGCTGGGAAAACTGGGATCTAAATCCAGTTTTTCAGTGTTTAGAGTTCTTGAATATCATGTTGTCTTAGGTTAGAACTTTATTGGAATGTCTTCCAAAATATTAAATAACAGTGCTGGACTTTTAAAATGTATACTAAATGGCTAGAAACTGGAAACTGAAGGGATGCCCATCAATTGGAGAGTGGCTGAATAAATTACGGTATATGAATGTTATGGAATATTATTGTTCTGTAAGAAACGACCAGCAGGACGATTTCAGAGAGGCCTGGAGAGACTTGCATGAACTGATGCTGAGTGAAATGAGCAGAACCAGGAGATCATCATACACAGCAACAACAGTATTACATGATGATCAATTCTGATGGACATAGCTCTCTGCCACAAAGAATTGTCTCAAACCAGTTCCAATTGTTCACTGAAGAAAACCATATACACCCAGAGAGAGGGATATGAAATATGGACCACAATGTAACATTTTCATGCTCTCTATTGATATTTGCTTGCATTGTGTTGCCTTTCTCTGATTTTCTTTTTTTTTTTCTTGTAGATAGGATTTTTCTTGCGTAACTTGTCAAGTATTTCAACATTATTAACATGTAGTGGACTTCCTGCCATCTAGGGGAAGGGAGGGGACTGGGGGTAAAATTTGTAATGGAAAGCTTTGTAAAGATCAATGCTGGGGAACTACCCATACATATGTTATACAAATAAAAAGCTTTAATTTTAAAAAAATGTATACTAAAATATATGACTAGTAATCTTTAACATGTAGTCAACTGTTCATACATTTCTTTTGTTAAATTTTATTTCTCAAATAGAGCTGCTAAGTGGCATAGGGGATAGCATGCCCAGCATAGAGTCAAGAAGACTCATCTTTCCAAGTTTAAATCCAGGCTCAGATATTTATTAATTATGTGACCATGGGCAAATCATTTAATTTGCCTCAGTTTCCTCACCTATCAAATGAAATGAGAAAGAAATGGTAAAGCACTCCAGTATCTCTGTGAAGAAAACACCAAATGGAGTCAGGAAGAGTTGGATTTGATTGAAAAAACACTGAACAACAAAATTTCTCAAATTAATTAATTCCATTAATTTGACTAAACAATCACCATAATGTAATAGGTGGGAAATTATAGTGTAGTAGAAAGCACATTGACTTCAGAGTCAGAAGGACTTTAATCAAAATCCTGACTCTGACTTATATGGTTGTTATAGGTTAATTGTAGTAGAATATTGGTATTAATAACATTAGTATATTGCATTTACATAGTGCTTTTAAAGTACTTTTAATTTTTTGTTACCTTTTAATTTTCCCTATTCTTATGAAGTAAGTAGGGCAAAACTATTGGTTATCCTTTTACAAAGGCACCTTGGTATAGTAAAAGAATGGTGGATTTGAACTAGGAAGCCCAGAGTTCAAATCTGGTTATGACTGGTTTGATTTTGAATAAAAATTACTTTACCTTTGTGGGCCTCAGATTCCTCATTGCTAAAATAAGAACATGGGGCCAAATAATCTTTGTACTTCTCAGCTCCAAATCCTATAATCCCATAGGGGATTTTTAACCTGGAGTTCATAAGTGCTTGTAAAATATTTTGGTGATTGTATTCAATATGACTCTTTCTTTTTAAGTGCAAGTATTTTATTCATTTAAAAACATCATTCTGAGAAAGAGTCTGTTGGTTTCACTTGATTGGTAAAAGGGGTCTCTGGCACAAAAGGTTAAGAACTTCTTCCATAAAGGAAATGAGCTACAATCTTTCAAGAAGCTAATTAGCTGCATCTTTTTAACAATCATGGAAAATGAAAAGTTAAAAAAAATGTCCTTTTGTGAAAGCTAATTGATGTTAATTACTTATCAATAATATTGAGGAGATTTCAACTGATTAAAGAATGTTGGGAAAATATTAACTGGCCCTAACAAATGGTATTTAGGTACTAATCACTGATGATTAATATGAAAGGGGAATATCAGCATTAAAAGAACACTCTTACCTTACTATTAGAACTCTGACAAGGAACAAAAGCTTGACTCAGGACCCCCAAGTTAGAGTTAGTGGAGATTGGAAGAGTAGTCATAGATCCCATATTTAATCTACATATGTATAAAACCTTTTGCAAATTTTAAATTGCTGTGAAATTTCAAGTTATAACCATCACCACTACCACTAAGATCCTCCTCCTCATCATCTTCATCATCACCATCATCATCATCTTCATCATTCATTCATTCATTCATTCATTCATTCATTCATTCAGCTAATGGGCTTCCTCAAATTTAGCTAGTCTGGTCTTTGGGCACCAGACACTTAGGATATTGTTGAACTGTTACTCAAAGCCTTTCCACGTTAGTAAGACCAGTCAGAAGTTGTTTTATTCTGGCATATTCTTTGAAAATGTATGATGGGGGGGCGGAGCCAAGATGGCGAACTGCGGACAGCTTTCTCTGTAAACTCCCGGGACATTCCCTCAAACTCAGACAAAGTAAACCTTCCAACTGGTTTCTAAGTGAGAGCAACTCCAAGCATTCGGACTACAACGCACTTCTATCAAAGATCTACAGTGAAAGAACTCTGGAGAAGGTTAGCCTCAGGGGAAATCGGCCGCTGGTCGCAATCAGACTCCAGCCGGGGCGGAAGTCAGGGCTGCGATAGAGGGGCGGATTTTGGGCAACCAGGAAGCCCCTGGGAGACGCCTGGGCCACTTTGCTCTGCTTGCGGGCAGGTGCTTTGGCACATCCGCCTTTGGAAAAGGGTGGATCCAGACCAGCTGAAAACGTGGTTCTAGTGCGAATCTAGCCCGACCAGCCTCAGACCAGAAGTCAACTCGGCAAACTGCCCCAGGGCAAATACAAATCGTTGCAGTTTTCTCCGGTTTTGACCAATATCCCAACTTTAAATCGTGAGCAAGAAGCAGAAGAGAGCTCTCACGATAGAAAGCTTTTACGGAGAAAAAATAGAACAGTCCCCAGATCCTGACATTATGAAAACAATCCCAGATGAAGCCACAAAGGCAGACTTAAGTTGGTCTCCCTTTCAGAAGGCTTACCTGGATGATTGCATTAAGAATCTCAAAAGAGAGCTAGAAGAAGAATGGGGAAATAAATTGAGATCAGGGCAACAGAAATATCAAAAACTGGAAAATAGGACTGGTGAATTGGAAAAAGAAAACAGTTTACTGAAAAACAAAATTGGTGAATTGGAAAAAATTACCAATTCACTGGAAAATAAAAATGGTGAACTGAAAATCAAAATTGGTGAATTGGAAAAAGACAACAATTCACTGAAAAACAAAATTGGTGAATTGGAAAAAGACAACAATTCACTGAAAAATAAAGCTGGCAAAATGGAAAAAGAATGCATTGAATCAAGAAATTCAATTGGCCAAGTACAAAAGGAGCTAAAAAAGATAACTGAAGGAAATAATACTTTAAAAATTAAAATTGAACAAATAGAAGTAAATGACTCAATAAGACTTCAAGAATCAGTTAAACAAAAACAAAAAAATGAAAAAATAGAAGAAAATATGAAATATCTCCTAGGAAAAACAACTGACTTGGAAAACAGATCCAGGAAAGACAATTTAAGGATTATCGGACTCCCTGAAAGCCACGATGAGAAAAAGAACCTGGATGCTATCTTCCAGGAAATCATGAAAGAGAATTGCCCTGATGTTTTAGAATCAGAAGGCAAAATTGGCATTGAAAGAATTCACCGATCACCTCCAGAAAGAGACCCCAAAATTAAAACCCCAAGGAATATCGTGGCCAAATTTCAGGACTATCGCACCAAGGAAAAGATATTGCAAGCAGCTAGAAAGAAACAGTTCAAATACCGAAGAACTGTCATTAGAATTACACAGGATCTGTCAGCTTCCACATTGAAGGATCGAAGGGCCTGGAACCAGATATTCCGAAAGGCAAAAGAACTCGGATTACAGCCAAGAATAAGTTATCCAGCTAGAATGAGCATCATCTTCCAGGGAAGAAGATGGTCATTCAATGATACAGGAGAATTTCACCTATTTCTAATGAAAAGACCTGATCTGAACAAAAAATTTGACCTCCAAATAGAGAACTCGAGAGAAACATAAAAAGGTAAAAAAGAAATCTCTTGAGAACTATATTCCTACTATAGGTATCCTTTAAAGAATGGCAGTATAATTTGATTTTTCTTTGATAATCATGGAAAAGAAAATAGAGGTGGAAGGGATACCATACTGAAAAAGAAAAAGGGGGGAGGGGGGAAAAGGAGGCAAAATAAAGTAAAAATAAAGAAGGTAAAATAAGGCAAAATCTCATAAAGAGACATAGAAGATCTAATATAATTGAGGGAAAGAAGGGAGGGTGATGAGTATTGTATAAACTTTACTCTCATTAGATTGGACTCTAAGAGAGTATATCAGACACATTTGGCTTCAAAGAAAGCACTGACCCTCCTTGTGGGAAGGTAGGAGGGAGGGGAGAAAAGGAAAGGGATAAACTAATAGAAGGATTAGGGGAAAGGTATAAAGGGGAGGGAGGGACTATAAAGGGAGGAGGATTATTGGTGGGAGGTGGTCCTCAAGACCAAAGTACTGGGGAGGGGGAAGGGAGAGAGGGGAAAGGGAAGAGATAATCATAACTCTGGGTAAATAAGATGGCAGGGAATACAGATATAGTTATTTTAACTATGAATGTGAATGGGATGAACTCTCCCATAAAACGGAAGCGGGTAGCAGACTGGATTAAAAGCCAGAATCCTACAATATGTTGTTTACAAGAAACACATCTAAAACATAGAGATACATACGGAGTGAAGGTAAAGGGCTGGAGCAGAATCTTCTATGCTTCAGGTGAACAAAGAAAGGCAGGGGTAGCAATCCTTATCTCAGATCAAGTAAAAACAAAAATAGATCTAATTAAAAGAGATAAGGAAGGAAACTATATTTTACTAAAGGGTTCCATAGACAATGAAGCAGCATCAGTACTTAACATATATGCACCAAGTGGAATAGCATCCAAATTCCTAGAGGAGAAGTTAAGAGAGATGCAAGGAGAAATAGACAGTAATACTATACTAGTGGGAGATCTCAACCTTGCTCTCTCAGAATTAGATAAATCAAATTCCAAAATAAATAAGAAAGAAGTTAGGGAGGTTAACAAAAGGCTAGAAAAGTTAGGTATGATAGATCTCTGGAGGAAATTGAATGGTGATAGAAGGGAGTATACTTTTTTCTCAGCGGTTCATGGAACTTATACAAAAATTGATCATGTGTTAGGGCATAAAAACCTCAAAATCAAATGCAGAAAAGCAGAAATAGTAAATGCATCCTTCTCAGATCATGATGCAATAAAACTCACATGTAATATAAGGCCAGGAGAAAATAGGCCACAAGTTATTTGGAAATTAAATAATCTAATCCTGAAGAACGAATGGGTGAAAAAGCAAATTATAGACACAATCGAAAATTTCATCCAGGAGAATGACAACAATGAGACAACATACCAAAATTTGTGGGACTCGGCTAAAGCAGTTATAAGGGGTAATTTTATATCTCTAGATGCTTACTTGCGTAAAACAGAGAAGGAGAAGATTAATGAACTGGGCTTACAATTAAAAAAGCTAGAAAAAGACCAAATTAAAAACCCTCAATTAAATACCAAATTGGAAATTCTGAAAATTAAAGGGGAGATCAATAAAATTGAAAATAAGAAAACTATTGAATTAATAAATAAAAGTAAGAGTTGGTTTTATGAAAAAACCAACAAAATAGATAAGCCTTTAGTTAATTTGATTAGAAAAAGGAAAGAGGAAAATCAAATTATTAGTCTCAAAAATGATAAGGGAGAACTTTCCTCCAATGAAGAGGAAATTAGAGTAATAATTAGGAGTTTCTTTGCCCAACTTTATGCCAATAAATTTGATAATGTAAACGAAATGGAGGAATATCTACAAAAATATAGATTGCCCAGATTAACAAAAGAGGAAATAAACTATTTAAAGAGCCCTATTTCGGAAAAAGAAATAGAACAAGCTATTAATCAACTCCCTAAGAAAAAATCTCCAGGACCAGATGGATTTACATGTGAATTTTACCAAACATTCAAAGAACAATTAATCCCAATACTATATAAACTATTCGAAAAAATAGGGAAAGAAGGTGTACTACCAAATTCCTTCTATGACACAGATATGGTGCTGATAGCTAAACCAGGTAGGGAGAAAACTGAGAAAGAAAACTATAGACCCATTTCCCTAATGAATATTGATGCAAAAATTTTAAATAAGATTTTAGCAACAAGATTGCAGAAAGTCATCCCCAGGACAATACATCATGACCAAGTAGGATTTATACCAGGAATGCAGGGCTGGTTCAATATTAGGAAAACTATTAGCATAATCAATTATATTAATAACCAAATTAATAAAAACCATATGATTATCTCCATAGATGCAGAAAAAGCCTTTGATAAAATCCAACACCCATTCCTATTAAAAACATTGGAGAGTATAGGAATAAATGGGCTTTTCCTTAAAATGATTAGTAGTATCTACTTAAAACCTTCAGCAAGCATCATATGTAATGGAGTCAAACTAGAACCATTCCCAATAAGATCAGGAGTGAAACAAGGCTGCCCACTGTCACCATCACTATTTAACATTGTATTAGAAATGTTAACTTCAGCAATAAGAGAAGAAAAAGAGATAAAAGGAATCAGAGTAGGTAGTGAAGAAACCAAATTATCACTCTTTGCAGATGACATGATGGTATACTTAGAGAACCCTAGAGACTCAACTAAAAAACTACTAGAAACAATTCACAACTTTAGCAAAGTGGCAGGATACAAAATAAATCCACATAAATCATCAGCATTTTTATATACTACCAATAAAGTTCAGCAGCAAGAGATACAAAAAGAAATTCCATTCAAAATAACTGTTGATAGTATAAAATATTTAGGAATTTATCTGCCAAGGGATAGTCAGGAACTATATGAACTAAATTACAAAACACTTTCCACACAAATCAAATCAGACCTAGTCAATTGGAAAAACTTAAAATGCTCATGGGTAGGACGAGCGAATATAATAAAAATGACAATACTACCCAAACTAATTTACTTATTTAGTGCCATACCAATCAAACTCCCAATAAATTATCTTACAGAGCTAGAAAAAATAGTAGCAAAGTTCATTTGGAAAAACAAAAGGTCAAGAATTTCAAGGGGATTAATGAAAAAAAAGGCTGACGATGGTGGACTTGCTGTACCAGATCTAAAACTATATTATAAAGCAGCGGTCATCAAAACCATTTGGTACTGGCTAAGAAATAGAGTAGTTGATCAGTGGAATAGGATAGAATCACAAGACAAACTAGGCAATAACTATAGCAATTTGGTTTTTGATAAACCCAAAGACCCCAGCTTTTGGGATAAGTATTCACTATTTGACAAAAACTGCTGGGAAAACTGGAAACCAGTGTGGAAGAAATTAGGGCTTGACCCACATCTAACACCACATACCAAGATAAGATCTAAATGGGTTCATGATCTGGATATAAAGAGTGATACTATAAGTAAATTAGAGGAATGTAATATAGTTCACCTCTCAGACCTTTGGAGATGGAATAAATTTATGTCCAAAGAAGAACTGGAACTCTTAATTGAAAACCAGATAGATAACTTTGACTATATTAAGTTAAAAAGTTTTTGTACAAACAAAATCAATGCAGACAAGATTAGGAGGGAAGTAATAAATTGGGAAATCATCTTTACATTCAAGGGTTCTGATAAAGGTCTCATCTCTAAAATATATAGAGAATTGTCTCATATTTATAAAAATTCAAGCCATTCTCCAATCAATAAATGGTCAAAGGATATGAACAGACAATTTTCAGAGGATGAAATTAAAACTATTTATAGTCATATGAAAAGGTGCTCCAAATCACTGTTGATCAGAGAAATGCAAATCAAGACAACCCTGAGGTACCACTTCACACCTGTCAGATTGGCTAAAATGACAGGAAAAGTTAATGATGAATGTTGGAGGGGTTGTGGGAGGGCTGGGACACTGATGCATTGTTGGTGGAGCTGTGAATGGATACAGCCATTCTGGAGAACAATTTGGAGCTATGCTCAAAAAGTTATCAAACTGTGCATACCCTTTGACCCAGCAGCATTTCTATTGGGCTTATATCCCAAAGAAATCATAAAGAAAGGAAAAGGCCCCACATGTGCAAGAATGTTTGTGGCAGCCCTTTTTGTAGTGGCTAGAAACTGGAAATTGAATAGATGCCCTTCAATTGGAGAATGGCTGAATAAATTATGGTATATGAACATTATGGAATATTATTGTTCTGTAAGAAATGACCAGCAAGATGATTTCAGAGAGGCCTGGGGAGACTTACATGAACTGATGCTGAGTGAAATGAGCAGAACCAGGAGATCATTATACACCGCAACAACAGTACTATATGACAATTAATTCTGATGGACATGGCTCTCTTCAACAATGCTATGTCTCAAACCACCTGCAATTGTTCACTGAAGAAAGCCATATACACCCAGAGAGAGGGATGCGAAATGTGGACCACAACATAACATTCTCATACTCCTTGATTGATGTTTGCTTACATTTTGTTTCCTTTATCTGATATATCGTTTGTGTAGATAAGATTTTTCTTGCACAACAATGATAAGTTTGGAAATATGTATACATATATTCGATTTGCCAATATTTTAACATAATTAACATGTAGTGGATATCCTGCCATCTAGGGAAGGGGTGGGGAAGTTGGGGGGAAAAATTTGTAACGGAAAGCTATGTAAGGGTTATTGTTGAAGAATTACCCACACATATGTTATGCAAATAAAATAAAATTAAAAAAAAAAGAAAATGTATGATAGGACTTGATATGATAGAACCATGGAACATTAGATTTAGAAGGGACCTCATCTAGTGTGGTGCACATATTTTATAGATAAGGAATGGATTGAGATGTGAAACAGTTTGTTGAAGGTCACATAAGCTTGCAAAACCAGGATCTGAAATCAGTCTTTCAATCCCAAGTTTGGAGCTCTTGAATATAATGTTGCCTCATGGTATCACTTTATTGGAGTATCCTCCTAAATATTAAATAATAATGGTATTAGGCTTTAAAATGTTTACTAGAACATATGGTGATGAAGAAAACAAGAATAGTTTTATTAGTAACATGTAGTCAAGTGTGCATATATTTCTTTTGTTAAATTTTATTTCCCAAATAAGTTAATTCCATTTATTTGACTAAACCATCACTATTGGATTGAAAGCTTCTTGAAGGAAGGGTCTGTTTTTTGACTCTTTTTATATTTCCAGCACTTAGCAGCACATGCTATTTTTGTTGTTGTTTTAAGTCCTGTTTTATTCTCTGTGGCCCTATTTGGGGGTTGGCAAAGATTCTGGAATGTCTTGCCATTTTCTTTTCTAGCTCATTTTACAGAAAAGGAACTGAGGCAAACAGGATTAAATGATTTTCCTAGAATCACACAGCCAGTAAATATTTGAAGTCATATTTGAACTCAAGTCTTCCTGATTCTAGGGCTATTATTCTATTCCTTGTACCACCAAGTGCTCTCTGGCATTTAATAAATGCTTTATAAATATTGATTGATTGATTGATCACAGCACATTGTAAGAGAGATTATGGTGTAATGGAAAGCACATTGGTTCTGGAGCCTATTTTTGATATTTAACATGCCTGTGATATTGGATAAGCTACTTAAACTTTCTCTGCCTCAGTTTCCTCATTTGTAAACTGAGAGAATTAGATTAGAGGATTAATGAAGTCTCTCAGCTCCAAATACACCAAAAAGATAGATAATAAGTCAAAGATAATTTCCCTTTCTTTAAAAAAAAATTATACATTCCTATGATTGACCAATGACCTATGGCTGTATTACAATTGTTCCAGTACAAGTATTATGATGACATCTTGTTAAATAGTGCTCTCTTAAAAAAAAAAGATAAAAAATGCATTTATGTAGTTAGAATCAATGTAATTCATGTCTGACCTAGTAAAAACAAATTGCTTATCTAATAACTAATAATTTAGACTCCCAAATGAAAAGGTCACCTAATCTGTCTATTAGCTGCCTCCAAAATGGATGTTAATTATTATGATCATCTGTATAATATGATCAATGCCTAGAATTTAATTCCATGTAGTATATAGAATGTGGTGAGAACAGAACAAAGCCTTCCTCTGAAATGGAGAACTGGTGGTTTCAATCATCTGGAAGTTGCCAAAATTGGAAAGAGTCTTAACAGGTTCCTTTTGTCTTTACCTCTGGTCTGGAGGATGAGAGCCCATGTGTGAGGCACTAGATCAAGGAAAAAGGCATTAGTTAGCATATAACTATGGAATATAATTGATGGTATTTTAAATACTATGTGCCTCATGCAGGAAGATTAGAGAGCCATGACTTTGGGGGCAGTAAAAATATCCAAGATTTTAATTGTATGTGGGACAGGATTTCATTTCATCTCCTAGCAAAAGAAAAGCTGCATGTTAATAGTAGTTTCAATGTGCTCTCTACCTCTTTCTTCACAAGATCCTAGATTTAGAACTAAAAAGGGCCTGAGAGATGATCTAGACTAATTTCCCCAATATTGCAGATTAACTGAGACTAGAGTGGGCAGTAAGCAAGTCAACAAGTATTTATTACTATGTTGTTGGCACTGTGCTTAGTGCTAACAACACACAAAACAGGCAAAAACAATCCCTGCTTTCAAGAAGTTCCCATTCTAATAAGGGAGACAATATATAGAGAGTTATGTTAAAATAAACCATGTACAGGATAAATTAGAAATAATCAACACAGGAAAGGCACTAGCATAAAGAGGGTTAGGAAAAACTTCTTTTAAATATATTTTTATTGTTTAAATTTTAATTTATGAAATAAAACAAACATTTCCATAACAGTGGAATAAAAACATGATTGCAAATGAAGGTGCAAATATACTATGTATAACTTTTTATTCCTTTTAAAAATATATAGTAAAGTTATCACGTAAATTTTTTTCTTCCCCCCAGCCCCTTGCCCTGTTTGGACATTTATTTTCTCATTTATATATAAGTGGGGGATTGGGAAGTTGGGAATTGGTTAATGAGGGGGTCTAGTTTTAGACACACATGCTCCAGGAAGGTCTCAGGAAAGGCTCCTAATAAAAGGTTGCACTTGAGCTAAGTCTTAAAAGAAACTGATGATTCCAATAAGTAGAAATAAAGAAAGAATACATTCTGGATTGAGGGATAGCAAGAGAGAAGGTACAGGGACGGAAGATGTAGGGGTGCCTGTGTGAGTGAGAGTATATATAAAAACAATAATATGTAGGAGGGGACAATAGGGGGTAGGTAGGAATGGATAGATTTCAAATTCTTGAGAGGCAAGTAATATTTAAGAAAACTGGAAAATGAAAAAAAAAACTGGGATTGTGAAAAGCTTGAAATGTTAAAAGCATAGTTTGCATTTGATAAGCTAATAATAAGCTGCTGGACTTTGAGAAGAGAGGTGACACAATCATACCTGTAGTTCAGGAAAACTACTTTTGTAGTTGTGTGGATGCTGAGATTGGAGTGGTAAGAAGCTTGAGGCAGTAGACTTGTCAGAAGAATACTGCAATAGTTCATAGGAAAGGTAATGAGGGTCTTATCAGCAAAGAGGAGACTCATGTTGTGGAGAAAGAAGAGACAAGACTTTGAATTGATTAGATATGTGAAATGGTGGGTGAAAGTGAGAAGTCAAGAATGACACTGAATTTTTGAATCTGTGTGACCTGAGAGGTAGTAGTACTCTTGAGAGTAATGAGGAAGTCTGGAAGAGGGGAAGGTTTGAAGGGAAGACTAATGAGTTCTATTTTGGATTTAGTGAGTTTGAGATGTCTTCATAGTATCCAGATTGAAATGTCTAATAGGCAGTTGGTGATATAAAAATTAAGCTCAGGAAAGAGGCTGGGACTGAAAATATAGATCATCTGTTTAGAGATGGTAATTGAAACCATGATGCTGATAAAATAATTAAATGAGATTTTACAGAGAGAATAGAACCTTATAGTACACCCACATTTCAGAGGGGTGATATGGATGATGAATAAGTAAGAATCTAAGGAGGAGGAGTGGTAAGACAGACAATAGAATTAGTGGGATCTAAAGTGTGTGTGTGTGTGTTTTTTTTTTTTTAAGGGAGGAGGGAACTTGGATATATGTGGTAGCAGGGAATAAAATAGTAGCTAGAGAGAGATTAAAGAGTAGATAAAGGGAGGGATGATAGAAAGGGCAATCTGCAGAAGAAGATTCCATGATTTGGCTCCTACAATGTAAAGCAGCAGTTCTTATATCCCTCAGGATCTTTCAGAGGATCCATTAGATCAAACTTAAACTGTAGTTAGTGACCCCATATAGATAGAGTCATGTAACTGAATGTGGGGGTCATGAATTTATGATTTATTACTAGTAAATGTTTAATTTCTATACCTATTTTATATATCTATATACCAGGAATCATGTAAAAAATTTCTCAGGTGAAAAGGGGTCACGAGTAGAAAAAGCTTAAGAAGCCCTGGACTGGATCAAAACTATTTACAGAAAAATACTGACTTTATTTGCCCACTAAAATACTCCTTCCTTTTCCAGCTACATACTTGTGTGAAAGTAGATTTTTTTTTTCATATACTTCAATCAAAACCTCATATCACAACACATTTAATACAGGACAAAATATGAAAATCCAGCTGTTTTCAATTAAGCCAGACATTATAAAAGATTTGCCAAAATGTGTAAAACACTGCTATTCACCTCACTAATTTTTTTTTGAAAATAGTTTCCCCCCAAAAGATATTTTATTGATGTTAATATATTTTGGGTTTATTATTGTTATATAAAAATGAAATGTTGAATAAAAATTCTTTGTGTGGGGTAATTAAAAAATTTAAGAGTATAAAAGGGTGTTGAGACTAAAAAGTATGAGAACCACTGATATGGGATAAGGCATTGGGGAAAGTACAAATATAACTAAGTATGCACTTACCATCCTGAAACTTATAATTCAGTAGGGGACATAAGATGTTATGAAGGACTGTAAGAAAAGGTAATGTATAATAAATAATACTTTATTAAAAATTAGAAGAAGCAAACTTCTTAAGAGAAAGGATAAATTGGTTGTTTTGTAATACAATAGACATTTTAATAAATAATTTCATACTTAATATTATCATTTTACTCTCTTTAGCGTTCTTCCTCTTTTGGATTTAATTTTCATTTTTTTCTAGTTGTGTGTCTTGCTAAGAACTTAAATTCAAAAATGGAATAAAATGCTTCATTGCTAGTGATTCTCTGTCACTAGAGGTCTTCAAAAACAGAACTTGGATGACCCCTTCTCAGGACTGAACAAAATGTCTTATGTCCTTGGAGACTGCATGGTTTTGTGACTAAGATATTTGCACTGAACAGGTTTGGAATTTAAAATGGCACCACTAGACTAGGGTTCAGGGAGGCTTGGGGCAGTCCTTTGCCTATTTACCTATACAAAATTTCCCCTTATATTGACTACATTTTTCTACTATATAAAATGACTGGTTCTTCCTCTGAAGCCTCGATGAATTATTTTCATCTCATCTCCCTTCAATGAACCTCTTGCCCTTCCCCTTAGTTGACTATTTTTTATAATCTCACCTTTCCTTTCATCCGTTTTATATTTTGTGTAACTGTTTATTAATTTATTAATTGCTTCCAGACTTTGGCTTCATTGTTATTAACTATTGTGCATTTTAATGGTATTTAGTTCCCTCATTGCTAGTATTTATCGCTTCACTATCAATTCCCTATTCCCAGCTGTTGTTTTGAAATAGCATTATATATTATTATGTTTCTTCATTGCCTCTTCTCTCTGTCACAGCTGACTGCTTGTTTACCTCACCCTCTGTGGACTTTTCCTACTGATTTCCCTCTTATATTTGCTTTGACTACTTTGTTGTCCTTCCTTCCATTCACTGCTCTTTCAATGATTTGTCATAGTTCTCTATTCCCCTGTTCTCTTTTAAATTTTCTCTAATAGCATCCTTTGTTCATTTGTGGACATTTTATGATGCAGTCTTTGTAACCATGTCTAGGATTCTGTTCTCTGGCCTTTTTCACTACATCCCATCTCTATGTCCCAATCACCTTATCTTATTTCCTTACTTTCCATATTCTCATGATTGGCATAGATTTTCCCCCCAATTTCCCCCCCATCCCACTTATTCTCTTTACTTCCTTCTCACCTTTGCCTCTGAATTTTTATAAACTTGTTCCTTTGTAGGCTGAATGACTACTTGTCAAGGAGGTTCTATTCTTTAAAACAAAACAATCGATACCTTTTGTTTTAAAATCACATTCTTTCTGAATATGTCTCTCCCACCTATCCAGTGAGATTTCCTTTGTAAAGATGCTCCATTGGTTTTTTAAAAATTATTTTCTGTCTCCAAAATATACTTCTTCTTTACCTTCTGTTTTTTGAAATTATTAGTTTCTTCTTAATTTCCACTTGATCATTACCTTCTGCATGAGATCTTCCCTTGTGTGATAACTTTTGATGCCTTTTTCTGAAAATTAGGTAACACCTACTCTGCATGTGTTCTGTATACACTTAGAATTGTGTATATCATCTCTTGTATTAGAATGTAAGCTCTTTGAGAGTAGGGATTATTTCACTTTTGTCTACAATTCCAGTGCCTGACATGGAGAGCTTTTAAATAAGTGCTTGTTGATTGACATTACCTTCTGCCTGGAGATATATTTGTTTCTTTCACAGATGATGATATTCCTATTTTCTACTAATTCTGGCTGTAGTCATGCATTTGGAAGAATTAGACGCTGAGAAGAGTAAAAAAAATCATTTTGTCTGCTTGTGGCTTAATCTCAGATTGGCTTTTTTTGATATAGATATATTTGGCTCTTTGGTTTTTCTACCTATTCATTCATCTCTGAACTAAGGTTTGTTCAATGCCTTTGATGAAAATTGTGACAGTTGTATAGACTTTAAAGAGACAGCCTGTGGACTATCAGCATGTTTCAGGGGACCCTTGGTTGAAAGACAAAAAAAACCAAAAAAAAAAAAACCAAAAAAAACTTGTTTTACAGTGTTTCATGTTGACCAAAGTGGAGTCCTTTCACTAGTTGAACTGAAAGAATGAGTGGTTGTAATTTTAGAGGTCTAGAGGGGCATTTGCCCAACAGAAATCTTTACAATATAGACATTATCCATCCAGTGTTGACTATCATTATAAATAGCAAAAAATAAGGGAAAACAATAACACAATATGAATAGAATGAGAGATATCACTAGGCAGCAAATGATTAAGTGACTACTACTAATAACGTCAAAAAGTCCTTTAAAGTCGGCAAGGCATTTTACACATGTTGCCTCATTTAAACCTTTCATCAGTCTTGTGAGATAGACATTGAAAGTAAAATTTATAGATATGAGAGTCTGAGACTCAGAGAAATTAAGTGGACTGCCCATAGTCATATATCAATTAAAAGGCAGTAGAGGAGAGAGTGCTGGACTTGGAGTTGGGAACCCCTGAGTTCAAATTCAGTTTCAAGCACTTAATTAGCTGTGTGAACCTGACCAAGTCACTTAATCTCTCCCAGCTTCAGCTAATTTATCTGAATATGGAGATAATAATGGCAATTAAATCATAGAATTGCTATTAGGAGCAAATGAAATATCCTATTTTATCTTAATTAATGGTTATTGAGACTGCTAGCCATACACACAATACATCAGTGGTCCTGTTTTCCCACAGCCCCTCCAACATCTAACCAATCTACTTTTCCAATCTTCCAGGTATTACAACCAAACCCTGCCTCAGACACTAGCTATATAGCCTTTCTCAAAGTCAATTTCCTCAATTGTAAAATGGGGATAATGATGGCCCTTACCATCAGGTAGGTTGCTGTGAGGATGAAATAATATTTACAAAGCACCTTGCAAAACTTAAAATCCCATAGAAATATTAACTATTATTAGCTATGTAAAGTAGATTACAATTTTTAAAATGCTATATAAAAATTAGCTATGGTTGCTATTATTTTTTTATTAAGTGGAATTTTAATCTAAGTGTTCTTGATTTCAAGTCTAATTCAATACCTACTATTTCAAGCAACTTATTGGTGGTGCAAATAATCAGAGCTAAGGGTTCATAGGGGACAAAGATATCATATCTAAGTGTGGTCAAGGAAGGCCTTAAGGACTTCCCCCTTACGGGGTAACCTGAGTTGTCTTTGGAAGGATAGATGAAGACTAAGGGAAAGGGAGATTATAAACTCCTTAAGAGTTGGGACTGTTTTTTGATTTTGCTTTTTTATTCCCAGAGCCTAATATGGGCAAAAAGTCTTCCCATGTGCCTTATTGCATATAGCTTTACTGTGTGCAAGGCACAAAGTAACTGCTTAAATATTTGTTGAATCAAGTTGAATTCCCTGAGCAATGGCAAGGAGGTGAGAATGACTATAAGTTGTTTTGGAGGAAAGTAAGTTTTTATAGAGGATTGGTGAGAAGTTAGATTGGAAAGGTAGTTTGGGGAGATATTGGAGGGCTGTGGGAAGATAGGCATGCTAATGCATTGTGTGTGAAGCCATAAATAGGTTCTCTTTCTCTGAAAAATAATTTGGAACTGTATTATCAAAATCACTAAACTATATCCACCCTCTGACCCAGTAATACAACTAGAAATATATTAATGAGGTCGAAGGCAGTGGGAAGAGTTCCACATATACAAAAATATTTAAAGTCGCATTTTTTGTGGTAGCAAAAAATTGGGGAAAAATTGAATATCCCTCAATTGAGGATGTCCAAATGAATTTTTGGGGTAAAATGTTATATTATAACTAAGAAATAATCATATTGAAGAATTCAGACAGACTCGGAAGGACTTGTAGAAATTGAATCAAGATGAAGTAGGCAGAACTAGGAGAACAATAATATAAGAGAAAACAACATTGAAAAGCTAGCCAAGAATGTGTCCATTATTAATACCAGAGGACTTAGGGTATAATATACCTTCCTCCTATTAGTGGCAGATAACAACTGTGGAATAACGTAGATTTTGTCAAATATGGCCAATATCCTTGTTTATTGTACTTAACTGTACTTTTTTTTTTGTTGCAGGGGAAGATTCCTCTGAGAAAGTAGGGGTTGTCTTTTGGAAGTGACAACAATTTTCTTTTTTTGTTTTTTAAAAAAAATTTATTTATTTATTTATTTTCAACACACATTGCTTCATGAATCATGTTGGGAGAGAAAAATCGGAGCAAGAGGGAGCAAATGAGAGAGATTAAAAAAAAACAGAAAAAAGTGAACATAACGTGTTGATTTACATTCAGACTCTTCAGTTTTTTTTTTTTTTGATGCAGATGGCATTTACTATTCAAAGTATATTGAGATTGCTTTAGATCACTGAACCACTGAGAAGAGCCAAATTTTTCATAGTTGATCATCACTTCTTGCTGTTATTGTGTATAATGCATTCCTGGTTCTGCTTGTTTCCCTCAGCATCAGTTCATGCAAATATTTCCAGGCCTTTCTAAAATCAGCGTGTCCCTCATTTTTTATAGAATAATATTCCATTACCTTCATATACCACAACTTATTCAACCATTCCCCAAATGATGGACATCTACTCATTTTTCAATTCCTTGCTACCACAAAAATAGCTGCTACAAACATTTTTGCACATGTGGGTCCTTTTCCCTCCTTTATGATTTCCTTGGGATACAGAACCAGTTATGGCACTGCTGGGTCAAAGGGTATGCACAGTTTATAACCCTTTGGGCATAGTCCCAGTTTGATCTCCAGAATGGTTGGATCACTTCACAATTCCACCAACAATTCATTAGTGTTACAGTTTTCTCACATCCTCTCCAATATTTATCATTGTCTTTTCCTGTCATCTTAGTCAGTCTGCAAAGTATGAGGTGGTACCTCAGAGTTATTTTAATTTGCATTTCTTTAATCAATTGTGATTTAGAGCATTTTTTCATATAACTGTAGATGACTAATTTTATCTGAAAATTGTTCATCTCCTTTGACCATTTATCAATTGGGGAATGACTTGTGTTCTTATAAATTTGACACAGTCCTTTATATATTTTAAAAATGAGATCTTTATTAGAAATAGTTGCCGTAAAGATTTTTCCCAGCTTTGTACTTCCCTCTGTTGGTTTTGTTTGTGTAAAACCTTTTTAATTTAATGTAATCAAAGTTGTCCATTTTACCTTTCATAGTATTCTCTAGTTCTTCTTTGGTCATAAATTTCTCCTTTCTCCAAAGATCTGCTAGGTAAGTTATCCATTTTTCTCATAATTTGTTTATAATATCATAATTTATGCCCAAATCATGCAACCATTTTGATCTTACTTTGGTATGGAGTGTGAGATGTAGGTCTATGCTATTTCTGACATATTTTCCAATTTTCCCAGCAAGTTTTGTCAAATGGTGAGTTCTTATTCCAGAGACTGGAGTTTGGGGGTTTATCAAATATTAGATTTCTATAGTCCCTGATTATTGGATCATGTGTATCTAATCATTTCCATTAATCCAGCACTCTATTTCTTAGCCAGTATCAAATGATTTTGATTACTGCTGATTTATAATGTAGTTTTAGGTTTGCTACTACTAAGCCACCATCCTTGGTATTTTTCTATTACAAATAATGATTGCTGTACATTTTGGATAGATACTGCTTATTATTTTAAGGAAATCTCTCTTTATCCCCATGCTCACTAGTGTTTTTTAATAGGAATGGATGCTGTATTTTGTCAAAAGCTTTTTTCTGCATCTATTAAGACTGTCGTATGATTTCTGTTGTTTTTATTGCTATGGTAAATTATGGTAATAGTTTTCCTGATACTGAACCAGCCCTGGTATAAATCCTAATGGGTCATAGTGTATTATCCTGCTGATAAGTTGCTGCAATCTCTTTGCTAATATTTTATTTAAAATTTTTGCATTAATATTCATTAGGGAGCCTGATCTATAATTTTCTTTCTCTGTTTTGGCTTTTTCTGATTTAGGTATCAGTACAATATTTGTGTCAGAAGGAATTTGGCAGGACTTCTTCTTTACCTATTTTTCCAAGTAGTTTACATAGTACTGGAATTAATTGTTCTTTAAGTGTTTGGTAGAATTCACTTGTAAATCCATCTGGCCCTGGAGATTTTTTTCTTAGGAAGTTCATTAATGACTTGTTCAATTCCTTTTTTCTAAAACAGGACTATTTAAGTAATTTATTTCCTCTTTTGTTAACCTGGGCAATTTATATTTTTGTAAATATTCATCCATTTCAGTAGATTATCACACTTGCTGCCATACACTTGGGTAAAATAGCTTTTAATAATTGCTTTAAATTCTTTGTCATTGCTGGTAAGTTCACCTTTTTCATTTTTGATGCTGATGATTTGTTTTTTTTTTTCTTTCCTTTTTCTGATCAAATTAACCAAAGGTTTATCTATTTTATTGGTTTTTCCCATAAAACCAACTCTGTTTTATTTATTAGTTCAATAGTTTTCTTAGTGTCTATTTTATTAATCTCTCCTTTGAGTTTCAGAATTTCTAATTTGGTATTTAATTGAGGATTTTTTAATTTGTTCTTTTTCTAGCTTTTTTAGTTGCATACCTAATTCATTGATCTCCTCTTTCTCTATTTTATTCATGTAGCTTTTATTTAGAAATATAAAACTTCCCCTAAGAACTGTTTCGGCTGCATCCCATAGGTTTTGGTATATTGTCTCAGTATTGTTATTTTCTTGAATGAAATTATGGATTGTTACTGTGATTTGCTGTTTGACCTACTCATTCTTTAGAATTAGATTTTTTTAAAATTTCCAATTGGTTTTTAGTCTTTTTTGGCCTTTATTGAATGTAATTTTTATTGATGCTGAATCTGGCTGAGTAGTTAATTCTTGTTTGTAATCCTATTGCTTTTTGGAATATGTTATTTCAGACCCTTTGATCCTTTATTGTAGAAAATTCTAACTATTGCTCTTTGATATTTGAAATGTTTTTATCTGATAGCTTGCAATATTTTTCCCTTGAGATTGTAGTTTTGGAGTTTGGCAACAATGTTACTTGGAATTTTCCTTGTGAGATCCCTTTCTGAAAGTTATCAACAGATTCTTTCAATCAGCATTTCCCCCTCTCTTTCTAGAATATTGGGACAATTTTCCTTAATGATATCTTGTAGAGTGCTATCCAGGCTCTTTTTGGTCAATTTTTAAATTGTCTCTTTTAGATCTATTTTCCAGTTTGACAGTTTTCTGAATGAGAGATTTCACATTTTCTTCCTTTTTTCATTCTTTTTTAGTTTGACTAATTCTTTCTGTTTCACAAAGTCATTAGTTTCCATTTGCTTTAATGTGTGATTTTCTTCAGTTAGCTTTTGTATCTCTTTTTTTCCATTTGGTTAATTCTACTGTTTAAGGAGTTGTTTTCTTCAAACAATTTTTTTTCTTTCCTTTTCCAAGCTATTGACTCTCTCATGCATACCTCTCATTTCTTTTATCATTTTTTCTTCTTCCTCTCTTTTTTGCCTTTTAAAGTCTTTTATGAACACTTCCAAGAAGTCTCTTTGGGCTTGATACCAATTCATATCATTCTTTGGGATTTCTTCTGTGGACATTCTGTCCTTGTCTGAGTTCATGTTTTGCTCTGCCCTGTCACCATAGCTTTCTATAATCAAGGTTCTTTTCTGTTTCTTTTTTTTTTCTTTTTCTTTTGATATTTCATCTTTTTTTACTTTTATGGTTGAGTTCTGCTCTTGGGATAAAAGGGGTACAGTCCCAAGTTTCCTGTGCAACTCTAAGCCTTGCTTTTGAGCACAGGGCCTCCTTGTGTTTGCAGGGGGTAGTTTTGCCTTCTCTCTTCAGGAAATGGCCTGGTTTCCCAAAATTTGCCTTCTGACCTGAAACTAGAAGTTGCCCCACTGATTTCTTCCTCTATTGAGCCAGATCTGAGGGTCTTTGTTGTTGATTTGCTAAGATTAAGACCTTCTCACCAGCTTTCCCAGAATCTATCTGAGCTGGGCTTAACACCCTTTTCACCCCAGTGAGACTGACCTTTCTTGAAGTCTTTCCAATCTATCTTGAGCTGGAGAGTTTCATTGCATGAGACTCTCTTCATAGGCTTGGTTTCATGTGGTTTTCGAGGGAAACTGGGAGAGCTGGAGCACCTTCCAGACTTTACTTTGCTATCTTGGCTCCACCCCTGAAAGTCAATATGACAACAATTTTCTATAAAACTCTCAATAGGACATTGATTAAAATAATTTATGAAAGGGAAAGCAGGCGTATCCTTGATAAGAAGATTTTGAATAGAAAGTGACAATTTGGAGAAAAGAGATTTGAAATAGTTCCTCTGGGGAATGTAATCAAATGTCAAATGTCAACTAGGATAGAAGAAAATTTTCTTGTAGCAGCAAAAAACCAGTAGAGATTAAATAACATGAGGTGGTAATGGACCAAGTCCACATAATGCAGCTACCTCTTCCAGCAGTATTCAGCTGCATGGTAAGCTGATCTTTATGATGATACACAAGTGTCCATATGGCTCTAAATTTTAATTATTCCCTATGACTGTGTTGTCATAGCTGTTTCATATTTTTTCAATCACTTCCTTACATAGAATATCAGATATTCAGGTACTGGTCCCAGTATTGGCACCTTTAAGTCTATATCCCCACAGACATTCTAACAGTGCCTTTATATTTCATTTCTCTTATTTGGTCTCCAAGTTTCATCCACAAGAGTGCTTAGGATAACGTGGCTTAGCTATGTCTCACTCTAATCTTTCCATAGGCTCAGCTAGGAGGTAAATGGATCAATACTAGAATCAGTCAGGAACACTAAACTTGGGGTTCTTTTCAGATGATTGCTAGCTATATGACCCTATGTGACTCGTGCTTCTTCTATAATTTTTTTCTTCTGTAAAATGGTTGACTAGCTTTTAAAGTTCTTACTAGCTCTTAATCACAATTGCTTTTCACTGTTGCATGAAATGATATTCCTCATTATCTTCTACCATCTTTGTTTTACAAGTGATCTTGTACCTGGGACCATTGTTGCCCTTCCCATTGACCTCTATCTACTTGGCCAGGAGATCATATCTGTATTATGAACCTTTTGGCTTTCTTTTTTATGCTATCTGTATCCTAACTTAGCAAAGAAATCAGGACAATCAGAGTCAATGTCATTTTTGTCTTGTCAACTTGCTTAAACAGGTTCCATTGAATCTGCTGGAATCACACAGAGTATCATTTTAAATGGATTTTTTCCTCTAATTTTGTGTTTTGGTTTTCCCTTTAACTAATTGTCTTGGATTTCAAA
Organism: Myrmecobius fasciatus; assembly: GCA_023553655.1. Taxonomy (NCBI): domain Eukaryota; kingdom Metazoa; phylum Chordata; class Mammalia; order Dasyuromorphia; family Myrmecobiidae; genus Myrmecobius; species Myrmecobius fasciatus. The sequence goes on along the minus strand of JAJPUD010003387.1, from coordinate 64,402 downwards.
GGACAATTCTAAAGGTTGAAGAGATGATCAGTTTTTCTCACGGATTCCCCAATATTTAGCAGCATCAAAATCTTTACTCTCTAAATGGGTTGTTAAGTAGCAAACTTTGCTGCTCTTCCACTAAAAGATGAAAGCAAAGTACAATGCAGAATCATATCTATTCCAATAAAGCTTAATGAAGCATACCAGACACAAATGGCTGAACCCATAGACACCCTTTTCTGAACTCATGATTAGTTCTTCAAGGGGGAACTCTACAATAGGGAGGCTCTTATAATTATCATAAGAACATAATCCTAGCATACTTCCTATGGTGGTGGCAGCTATTTGAGAGCATACAACTTGTCTAATTCAAGAAATAATCATTATTTGAAGAATGAACTTCAAAGTAGATGGTATTATTTGGAGCTTGGATAAAGAAGATAGAAGTCCACTCAATTTCTTGCAAGTTACAAAAGAAAAAATATTAAACTTTAAGAAAAAAATTTTTGACAACTTTCAAGCAGAAGAGATTATAATAAACCACTCCATAAAAGTGTTTCTTCTGCTCAGGAAAAGAATATTCAAAATAAGAGTTGCACTTGAAGTCTCTGAATATGATAAATATTACAGCAAAAAAAAGCTGCAGGAGATTAGTTCACTTAATTTCATTTCTTCAGGTAGAAATTCACACATTTTAAATCATGAGTTTAACACAATAGTCAAAATAAGGCGATGATTCAAGAAAAAACCTCCAGACAGTGATCTGTGAGATATTGAAATGATTGTTATATCTGTAACTAATTGTTTCCTGTTTATTAGGATGTATCTGATTTTGATGTTGGTCTTTTTTTAATGTTTGGTATGTTAGGCCAAACATGCCCAACCCTTCCAATTTTCTTTTTGGAGAAAAGACCCATGAGAATCCAGAGAGTCTACATTTTTTTCAAATTTCTATTTATTTGTCCTGAACTATATTGTTCAACACAGTCTTTGCCATCTTCTCCTAGCTGACTCCATAGAAAAATCACCAAGTATCAAGTAAGGTAGGATTTAGCTTGGAGGAGTCGATAAAGTTCTTCAAAATACTTCTCTATTATTTAATTCTTTGGAACGGACTTGATACATGGACTACAATTATCTTTACTGTGAGCTTATGTTCATTGTGAACACTGAAAGTTAGGTATTTCTTTTGGACTCTTCCCACCATATCATAGCTACTTCTTAAGGGAAATGTAGATTAGAAGTCTTGTTTCTGATAATAATTGGATCAGATAAGTAACTTCTGAGGTCTCAAATTAATGAGTCAATGATTCTATGAAGGCCATGAAAGATATATTTTGACAATCTCATAATTTTGTTAAAGAATATACCTGACTTTAGAACAATTACAATTGCCATTTAATTTGTGGAGAGATACTAAAAAGCCATACACTAAAATTTAAGTGATAATTAACTTTTTTTTTTGGCCAAAAGTAAGGGCCTGTAAGAAACTTTATAGGAACAGTCCCAGGGGGCTTTCCAGCTCAAGAATCTTTATCTTACAGTCCCAAATCCTATTCCTCATGTTTTACTATTGTTGAAATGAAAAGTGTTGTGTGTTTGTGTTCTGAATTTGCAGGCTATAATTCCTACCATGTCATTTAGGAACTCTGCTTGGCTGTGGGGATACTTGGATTTTAAATTCTATATAAGCTGAGGTTTGGTGCCTGTTGATTTTTCTGGTCCATAGCTGTAGGTGTCAGACTTCTATAGTCATGGAAAGTAGTGGTGGCTATAGATCAAAAAGTTTTTCTCTTTTTCTACTGTAATTTGTGGAGAAGGGGGTGAAATGGCCAATTGATTATAATGCAGAGAATAAAAAGATCAAAGTCACACAGCCCATGGTAGCAGGGCTGTCCACTGAAAAGTAGCAGGAGCTCTCGGGAAAATGTTCACGTAATATATGAGGCATTAAAAATTCTGTTACATTATTCTTGCCACCAAGATTGTAATGAAAATGGGAAACGGCACCAACTTAACCCATTCTCATTACAATCGTTAGATTGTAATCTTGTGTTCTCCCTCTCAAGAGGATGCTAAATGAGATTTTAAACAAAAGAGAGGAGAGAGAAGTATGGAGAATAAAGGAGCAAATAGAAATTGAAAAGCTAGAAGGAGGGAGGCACGATAGACCCACCTCCATTCTTTTTAGGCTTCCTCTTTACTTTAGAAACAATCAGGGAGTACTAAGCATTGCAAAGACCAATTTGAGCCTATTTGGGAGATTTATAACCCAAATCAAGTATTTTAGACCTTAAGACAAGGAATATATCAAAACACAAAGGTATTCTTTCCATTTGGGAGTTGAGAGTCCATTTTAATATCAGAAACAAAATGGAGCAATCCAAAGTACTAAGAATCTAATCCCTAGTTGTTCTTCTGGTCATGTAATCCCTAGTTTACTCCTGGTCGTGATAGTTTTCTGGGGATAGTTCCATTTTAGGTTCTTTGTATTTAATTCTGAGAGGCAGCATGGCCTAGTGAAGAGCAAGCCAGTCTTAGAAACAGCAAGAACTTGGTTCAGGTTTTGCTTCTAATACATGTTGATCTTGTTCACAGTGCTTCAGACAACTCTCTAGAATTCTTAGGTGCTGAGCAAATAGTGATCTATAGCTCTGTTTCTCACCTTTGCTACTCTGAATGCTGTGGAGTTCTTGAAAGAGTCTCTGGTTTGGAGAAATATCTTGGGGAAGTTATTCCATTGTTTGATTTGAAACAAAAGTACAAATGTATAGAACATTACACACAAAATTAAGAAAAAAATATGAAAATATATGCCATACTTCCCTCCCTCCAGATTTGATGAAAACTGTTAGATATCATGTTGTTTAGCTGTTTCAGTCATGTCCAACAAAAAAGATACTTCATGATCCCATTTGGGGTTTTCTTGATAAAGATACTGGAGTGCTTTGCCATTTCTTTCTCTAGGTTCTGTTACAGATGAGGCAAATTGAGTGAAGTACTTTATCTAGGGTCACACAACTTGTAAGTGTCTGGGGCCTGATTTGAACATTAAGTCTTCTACATCTATATCCACTTTATCACCTAGTTATCCTGTTATAGATCATAGGATCATAGATTTAGAAGCAGAAAGAGCTTATCATTTTATAGATGAATGTATAAATGAGGTCCAGAGAGAATAGGTACTAACACATATTTTGTTAATATGTAACAAAAAATTTCACCATGATTTAAGGTAGTTTATTTTTTTTTTGTTTTTGTTTTCTGCCAGCTGCTTAATAACTGGTTCCATCACTAAAATCTCAGAATTAAGGAATCATAGAATGTTAAGAGTTAGAAGAGATGTGGGTAGCCTTCTAGGTTCAACCAGACCTAAAAGTAATGTCCACTACAGTATATTCACTCATCAAATAGTCATCCACTCTTAATTTGAAGCCTCCAAGGAGGGGAAATCCCTTTATCCCCAATCCATTCCATTTTGGGGCATCTTTTATCATTAGGAAAATGCCTCTTACATTAAGGCAAAATTAGCATATTTAGCATCAAAGGGAGAAGGGGAATTTGAGTCAATTCATAATCAAGCATAGACATATAGATTCAGTAATTATTTTCAGAACTTGTGTGTTTTTCATTGGAAGTCTGGGGGAAAAAGTTTTAAGTAGGATAAGGGGTAAAAGTTTATTGACCCAAACATGTTTCTTGGATTATCTCCAGAGAAGATTTTTTTCCAATTTATTCTTTCCCCTAGAAACACTATACAATGGAAAGTTTTAACTGCTGTTTTCCTGTGGGCTTCTTCTTTTTGTGACATCCAGAATTATGCTTTTCTTCCCCCTCCCATTTTTTAAAATAAAAAGACTACTTTGTGTTTTCTTTTCCAATTGTCAAAATTGTCGGTGCTGAGTAATCTACATTTTCCTGTGCTATGCTCTAGTTCTTTTTATGAGACCAAACAGTCTTTTTTTTGTCAACCAAAAGTAGCATAGTCTCTCCAACTTTTACCCCCACCTATAACTACAAAGGAAGATGGAAATCCATTTTTCTTTCTGGTACATTATTGTTATTTTCATTACTATCTGGGCTCAGATAGTCATATGCCAAATTTGATCATGGGGCACAGGTAACTATGGCTTCTAAAGCCTAGGAATTTAAAGGTCACAGTAAGAACTTTCTCTTTCTAACTGCTAAAGAATTTTGGCATCCTGGACAAAGCTTATTCAGAAGCTGCCTCTGGCAGACAATACACAGAAGGCTTCCAATTTTCTGGATATTCTGTCCCTCTATTTCCTGAACCACAAAAATTAAAAATAAAAATTTCAATCTGAAGTTTAAGAGTAATTTTAGAATTGCTGCTCTGGACCCATAATGAGACAATCTTATTTAACCAGTCAGCAGTTCTTTCTGGTGAGTATTAATTTTTAACATTTTGCTTAATGTAACATCTTCATAGCAATTCATGTTTTTATACTAAAATCTTCATTTCCTTTAAATAATTCGGTTTTTGGTTGTGCTGAAGGAAATAAGGCTGCCTTTGAGGTAGTAAACATCTGTGATACAGGAAGAAGATAGACCTTTAAAAGTTGCCCTCTTGAATTTCCTATGTCAATTATAGAGTTGTTTCCTTGAGGAACCCAGGTAAGCACTTGAAAATTAGTAAGCAAGTAGTCAAGATCCTTTCACAAGTAAGTGGCCTCAACATTATAGTGCCTAGGGAAAACTCACTGGATTTTAATGCCTTTCAATTCATTTCAACAAGCATTTCATTTCACTATTTGAAAAAGAGACCAAAAGATTAGTAACCTCAGAATATTTCCTCTAATCAGGAACCCTTCTAGGAATAGGGCAGAAATTATTTGGATTATGGGTTTAAAATCAGGAAGTGTTTTAGATGTCTCCTAACTCTCAATTTTCAGGGGGAAAATGAGGTATAATAGGACCCAACTTTTTAAAATATGGGTTGTGATGGCAAATGGGCTCTCATTACTGAATGTGGGGATTTCTAAATTATGATTTATTATCAGTAAATGTTTAATTTATACCTATTTTATATACCTATATTGTGGGTCATGTAAAAATTACTTGGGCGACAAGGGATCATGAGTGGAAAAAATTTAAGATAAATTTTTATTTATTACCCATTATTATTGTGCCATCTATTTGAATCAAAATAGCATCTATAGCTCATTCTTTATCTTTTGTATTCATTTGGACATCATCATACTCCCAGGAACCTCATCACTGAGGAATTTCAGTATCCTCCAAGATAGAAATAGGATACAGAGCTGGGATCTGAATGTGTATTCCTTGGCTCCAAATGCAGTAGTTTTTCCACTTTGCCATGCTGTTGGCAATACAAAGACAAAAATATGACAGTTCTGCCTCAAAGAGTTTATATTCTATTATGGATATAACATATATATGTAGAAATATATACAAAAGAGATGCAAAGTGATTGGGAGGAAGGGAGGCAGCTAATGGTGAAGGGAGACAGCTAAGAGTAGGTAGTTAAGAAAAGGTTTCATGTAGAAGGTGGCACTTGGGCAGAGTTTTGATGCAAACTAGAGATTTTAACATCTGTAGGTGAGGGCTGAATGCATTGCAGGCATAGCCATAGCAAAAGCACAGAAATAGGAAATCAAATGCTATGTAGGTAAAATAGTAAGGAGTTTGGCTTGACTCACAATAGAATGCATGAAGGACATAATGTGCAATAAGACTGAATAGGTACATTGAGATCAAAAGCCTCAGGCCTATAACTAATGAATACTTCCAGAAAAGAGTTGGAAGGTACCAGATGTGGCAAGCCCAGAACAAATGGCTAGTTACTAAAGTGAGAATCATACTACAATAAATTGTCTATGTCTAATTAGACCATCTACTAGTTACAGCAAAGGCCAAAACTAACCTTAAATTGGAAGAAAGATAATGAGAAGAAACTGATTCAACTTTAACATTACCCATTAAAATGATCCATTGATGCAGAAAACTAAGAAATGGAAAATAAAAGGCCAAAACATTGACCTCAGTTTTCACCATTTCCTGAAAAAATTTAACTGATGCAAAACATTTGCCACAAAGAGGTCAAAAACGTCTCTAGACTATAGTAGCCATAAACATTTGATTCTGATTCCTTGCCAAGCAGTAAGACAGTGTAGCCAAGGGCAAAACTTGGGTGCCCTTGTTTAGAATGCAAACTCATTTGTAAAGCAATGTGGAAATTGATAGCAGATTACACATATTCTTTCATCATAAAACAGTGAAATCAGTGGAAGTAAAAACAAGTCTACTGAAAGCTTGGCATGAGATCCAACTGAACCACAATCGAGAGCAAGCATTTCTAGATCAAACAAGCAAGAAGGTCATTGGAAAAGGCACAAATGTGTCCATTTCTACAAAGATTTCATTTCATCATCAATGATAGTGGAACCATCATAGTTGGACCTTCACTCCCCAATCTCTGAAGCCCAGTACAAAAAAGTAGAAATTGCATTTAAGAAAAATGAAATCAGTAAGAGCAGCTGGTTAAGACTAAATACACATTAAAGAGCTCACATAATTCTGTGGGCAATGAGAAATCTTTTTAAGAAGCTATGTACAAGAAGGAAGGAAGCAAGATGAATAAAGGAAAAAAAATCTTAAATTGTATTATTTTAAAAGGTAAGAAACAAGCATTTATTCAACACTATGTGCCAGGAACTTCACTAAGAGCTGAGGAAGTCAAAAGAAAGAAACTCTTAAAAAGAGTTTCGAAAAGACAATTGAAAGACATCAATAATTGCTGATTTATGTGGCTACTTTCTTGACTTTTACAAAACTTTGTAAGAATTATCTGAACATGTACTGAGGGTATCCTAGATAAAAATATAAGAGGAAACGCATTGGCTTTCAGGAATTATTTGCTACAGCAGACTATATATTCACAATCACACAACTAGCAGACAATGTAAGATTTTGTTATTTATTTTTTCTTATTATAAGAAAGAATTTGATTAAGTAAAGTGAAACTCAGCTGTAAGAACTCTTCTATCAAGGATTCTCTCATGCATATGTTAAGATCATACAAAATTTCTCAGTAAATGTTACCACATTCTGTTCAATAATCCACTGATTATTGGATGATACATGCTCATGAAAGATGTTTGTCACTGTCATGGGTGATATCCTGTGCAAGGTCCAAATGAAAGAGAATTTCTTAATAGGTGGTGAAAGAGGTAATTTAGATGTTCCTGTTTATAAATAATTTGCTGATTGTATTGAATTTCAGAATGCCACAAACCTTTAAGTTATCCATGATCACTCAATATCAATTGTTAATGGGTAAAAAAACAACAAAAAATTCAAGATCAAGATTCAGATTCAAGGCTAGAGGATGCTGTTACATGGATGGTCCACTGGTTTAATACATCATGATGTGTATGTAGGATGAACATAGCTACTAGAGAAGTGGGCTCACAATTAAAGATGAAGAATTTTGAAGGCCAAAGTACATTTGAGAAATTGTGATATTCTTTTAACAATCCCAAGATGCTCTCTCAGTAATGTTTTTTTTTTCCTCTCAGTAATGTTAAATGATCACTTTGGTCAAAGACTTTGGAATGCCTCAGTCTTTGAAAAACCAAAGTTGTGAGTGACCAGAAGGACAGATATACAAGCTTAGTGGGTACAAGATTGGGTGTATGTGTCGGAAGCATATTTCCAGTGATGCCTTATGGGCAGGAAGTGGTGTAAGGCTATCATTAAAGAGATTTATAATCAGGAAAAAGAGTTCTATTAGCCATGTAGTGAGAGTTACAGATGACAGATGGATAACACCAGTAAATTATGAAAGAATCTGGGTAAAGGCCCTTTAGCACATTGGGTAAATTTTTCTGTAGAAGATCCATGAGAAATGATGAACAAGACAAAGTGAGAAATTATGGCTATGCTGTAATTTGAACCAAATGGAGGGAGGATCTGTACTGATGAGATTCAAGGTTCCTTTAATATGGAAGCATAACAAATAACAAACTTATATAGCTCTTGAAAGTTAATAGCCACATAACTCAAGACAACCCTATGAGACAGATATTCTTATTTCTATTGTATACAAAAGGAAACTAAGGCTCATGGAAGTTAAGTGAATCATTCACACTCACAAAATTAGGAAATGAAGAGAGGTGGCAGGAAATAGTAAGAAGTAGAAAGAGAATCATATTTGGAGTAGGAAATGCCATTTCCTAATTTCAAATACTAAGATTCTTTCTCCCTAAATAGTATTTGAAATCCTAGTTCTGACCCTTAAGAGCTCTATAATATTGGATAAGTCAATTAACCTTTCTGTGCCTCAGTTTCCTTCTCTGTATAATGGGGAAAATTATTACACTGAAAAGGAGCATTTGAGTGGAAAGTACTTTGTAAACCTTAAAGTGTTATATAAGTTTAAATGTCTAAAAAGATCTAGGGATTTTATTGTAATGCAAACTCAATGTGAGCCAATAGGATGATGTAGTATTCAAGAAATCCTAGTATGTTCTTAGGTTGCACTCAAAACAGTGTAGCTTATAGAAATAAGGAAGTGATGTCTGTAGGTACTTTGCCTTCATAAGATATCACCAGAAGAATTATTTTCAACTGTGGGCACCAGAGTTTAAGGAGGATATGGATAAACTAGAGAATTTCTAGTGATGGACAAGTTAGTGAAGATCCCTGATTCTATATCACATGAGCATCCATTGAAGGAACTGGAGATGTTCAGTTTAGAGAAAAGAAGACTCAAGAGGCGCATAATTGTATTCTAATACTTGAAAGACAGTTATGTGGTTTAGACTTTGGCCTTCACAGGCAGAACCAGGAACAAGGGGTAGAAATTGCCTAGAAGCACATTTAGGTTAGCTATTAGGAAGACTTTCCTAATGATTAGAACTGTATAAAAATGAAATTGACTGCTTGTAGAGGTGGTGAATTCCCCCTCATTAGAGGTCTTCAAGGAGAAGTTAAATTGGGATTTCTTGGGTTTATAATTCCTTGATTTGGATTATATAAATAGCTAAAATACCTTCCAACTCTAAAATTCTGTGATTATATGATATTTATAGCTACACAGGAGGACAATCATGAGGAATGAGATGTTGAATGAGCATAATAAATTGCTAACATTTATTTAGTATTTTAAGGCTTATAAAGGGTTTTACTTAGATCATCTTATTTGATTTTATTGTCACAACTCTATGAAGCAGGTGCTATTATCACCCCCCCCCATTTATCAGATAAAGAAACTGAGATCCAGATAAAGAAACTAAGTGACACTTCCTAGCTGTGTGACCCTGGGAAATCATTTAACCCCAATTTCCTCAGCAAAAAACAAACAAACAAAAAAAAAAAAAACCCAGTGACTTGCCTATGGTCAACACCCTTATAAATTTCTGAGGCATGATTTGATCTCATATCTCCCTGACCCCAAGCCCAATGTTGTACCAGTGAGGCCAATGTACCATCTACCTGTCTCTGTGAATCATCCACAAAGATACTTGCTTCAGTTTTTTGGTTTTTTTTTTTTTTTTGTCTTTTTAGGTATGTTCTGGAGACCAGATGGACAGGAGCAGGAGGAACCCCATCTCATTCTCTTTCCTTCACTATAGCTGAGGATATACAAAAATAGAAATTGCAATAATAGGAGGTTAAGCATAGATAGCCTCGTGGGGATCAGAGGCTCCAGAAGATAATAGAAGAAACTAAGAAAACCATGTAGCTGAACTAACATGTCAAACTAGCATTGGTTTTGCATTTTGTATTGTTTTGACAGATTTTTATAAGTATGCTCCATAGATATGGTAATACAGAAAACAAGGTAAAAATTGAATATGTGCATAAATAAAAGAAAAAAATTACAAACATACAATCTATATAATTATATTACTGTGACAAATCTACATTGCATTTTAGGAACACCTCTGGTCTGTTTACTGTTTTTCAGGTAAAGAATTTGGTTTTAAATGTTAGAGCCTTTAAGGGGATAATGAATAAATGTGTGAGGAAAATGTTAATGTTTTGAGCATGTGGTGGTAATTTGTAAGAAGAGAGAAAAGAAATTACCAAAAGGTCTAGGTTACTAATGTAAACGTGTGGATTGGTAATGCAAGCATGGCTGTAGGCCAGAGGGGGATGAAAGGAGCACAAAAATAGAGAAGTGCCTTGAGGACTATAAGGAAGTTTTGATTAGAAGAATTATAAATTTTTTTTTTTAGGATTGCAGTTCTTTTTGTATAGTCACAGTTTGTAGTCATAGGCCCCCTTTTTTTTCTACCATGGCACCTGTAAAATAAAATGTTTGGGCTAGATAGCCTCTGAGGTCCCTTCTAGCTGTAAATCTATGATCCCATGATCCTTTGAACTATCCCAGTTTTACAGGGAAAGTCATTGACTCATGGATCAATGAAGGGACTTAGCTGAAGTTTTTCATAGACCCTTTGGCAAAGGTGGAATGAGCAATCCGGATTTCTTAGATCTATCTTCTCTTCTATAAGATAATGCTGGTGTTCTAGAGATAAGAACTAAAATGCCCATCAGAACAATCTCCACTGTTACTATTTGTGGTTCTAGTGGTTCATCATTGACGTCTAAATTCCATGAGGAAGTGACACTCATCATCAAATTTCTAGTTCAGAGAAGAGAAGCTGAAGAGTGATCTCCTTAAAGGTTTCACATAGTAAAGGTCTATATACAATCAATCAATCAATAAACAAAAAGCACTGTACTAAGCATCAGGAACACAAGAAGAAGCAAAAAATAGTCGTTGGACTCAAGGAACTTACAATCTAATAGGAGAGACAATATGTAAATGTATCTATATAAAGCAAACTATGTAGAGGATCAATAGGAAATAGCTAAAAGAGGGATGGTACTGAAATCAAAATCAAGAGGGTTTGGGGAAGGCTTCCTATAAAAAAGTGGAATTTTAGTTGGAATCCAAAGGAAGCCAGAAAATTTGGTAGTTAGACATGGGAGGGGAAAGTATTTTTGCTTCTCTTTGTATTGCTGGTTCAAAGAGCATGTTTTGGGGAATAAGGTATAAGAAGACTGGAAGGATAGATGGGCAATAGGATAAGAATGGTTTTGAATGCCAAACCACATTTTGGATTTGATTCTGAAGATGATTGGGAGCCACTGGAGTTTATTAAGTGGAGGGGTATCATGATCAGACCTGTGCTTAAGGAAACATGGTGGCCAATTTCTCTATTGAGATCAGAACAAGAGAATTTGGATCTAGTGTAAAAAACATTTTTAATGAGTCTATTGACTTGTTAGACTAGACTACTAAGCAAGATTGCAGAATCTTACTTTTCTGGTTACAACTAATACGAGAGGTAGCACTTGGTTGTTTTGTTCTTCGATCTTTTTTCATGACCACATTTGAGGGGTTTTTTTTGGCAAAGATACTGGAATGTTTTGCTATTTCCTCCTCCAGAATCATTTGACAGATGAAGATCCTGAGGCAAACAAAGTTAAATGACTTGCCCAGGTCCTACAGGTAGTAAATGTCTGAGGCCAGATTTGAACTCAGGAAGATGAATCTTCCTGACATTCTATGCATGGTACAACCTAGCTGCCAGCACTTGTATTGCTCTCAAGTTTGCAAAGTCTTTTGTATATGTTAACTCATTTGATCTTCAAAACAACCTTATGAAGTAGGTGCTATTTTTTTAATCCTCATTTTATAGATGAAATTAAAACATACAAAAAAAGTTAAGTGATTTACCTTGAATCAAACTCAGCATTTTCTGACTACATTTAGCATGCTCTGTCTACTGCACTACTCAGTTGCCTATTTGTCTTTTAAAAGAAATATAAAAATAAGCTTAATAATCCAGTGAAAGATTGATACTTTACCTATTCATGTCTATATCCATACAAACATTTATTTCTACATTGTGTAAGGTACTGAACTGTCTGAATGTGATACAAAGAGAACGCTAATGCATATGATAGAAATGGAAGTCTCAGAGAGACAGTCAAACTTAGTCTTGAGATAAAAAGCTTCCTAATAATTAAAGAGATCCCAAAGAGGAATGGGCTACTTTGAAGAATAATGAGTTCCATTTCACTGGAGGTCTTCAAGGCTGAAGACCTGGTCAGGTTAATCATAATAGCAATTCTTGTTCAAATACAAGTTGGCCGACATGACTTCTGAGGTTTCTGTGATTTAGTTCAATCTAATTTATTAACTTAATTAATTCAATTTAATACAATTCAGAAAGTATTGGTTAAGTACCTATTAATGATCACTTTGGCAAAAAAAAATTCACAAAAAAACTCCATTGACTTATTGTTCAGGAAATCATCAAATAAATTTGCCTTCCTATGCTCTTACGTAATTACCTGCAAATGTAAATATTCACTTTCAAGCACAAATGACTTTTTCTGTATCCTAAATCCATTTCTCTTTCAGCTAGGGGAGCAAGTGGTAATATCAGAAGACTAAAGAGTTTATACTAGTATAAAGGTTAGAAGAGTTCCTATTCATGGTCAGCAGAGTCATATCTGAGTTCTCTAACTGGCAGATAAAGTTCCTTAATAATTCATTCAAAGTTAACATAAAGACTAAATATATACTTCTATGTCAGTTCTAGTTTTATTAGAGAGCTTTTTCTCCCCATTGACCCACTATTTTCAATTTGATTGGATTAGACTACAATGTAACTAGAACTGACCTTGTAGTTATAATAGTACCTGGTGAGGAGTGGTTTGCAATAAAATTCAATCTGGCAGTTCCAGAAATGTAAAGAATTTTTTTCTGCTCTGTATTTTTCATTCATTTTATTCCCCTAGTAGAATTATTTGTTCTTTATTTGTAATGCTGTTAAAATGGTCACTCTTATGTGCTATTGAAGATAGCTATAGAGCCATTTTGCCATGTTAGTCTGGCATCTTTGGGTCATCTTTCAGAATTCAAGGCCAGCATGGGAGCTAGGTTCATTGTATACTTGGCTCTTTCTTTCTCCTCTTGTTTGGGTTACTAGATGAGTCTTTCCATGGCCGGAACAGATAGTTTCCACCTGAGTGGGGACTCAACTGAATGAGTCTTAATCTGTTACTAAGTGTGAAGACTCAGGAAAACTCATAGTAGGAAAAAAAAAACAAAACCCTACAGCTATAAGTGAATAAGAAGCAATTTTGATGGATAAGAATGATTTAATCAACATTAGGTTAACTGCATATCTATTTTATGATATTTTCTATTCTTCCTTCAAATGGGATCTTCTGTCAATGGTAATACTATATGTTGGTTATTTAGCCTCATTTAAGCAGTAAAGAATATAATTTGATTATAAAAGAATCCTATATGAAAAATAACATGAATGGTTAGCAAGAGAGAAAGAGAGAGAGAGAGAATGAGAGAGAGAGAGAGGAGGAGAGAGAGAGAGAGACAGAGACAGAGAGAGAGAGACGGAGAGAGAATGAATGAAAGTAAAACTTGTAGTAAAACTTGTAGTCAAATATTTTAAAAACATCTTTGTCTGCCCACATGAAGTGCAGAGGTGAGTAAGAGTTCCTTGAATGAGACTAATGTAGAATCATAGATAGATTGCTCTAGCCCAATAATACTCTTATTTTCTTGTTCCACCTACTTGCCTCTATGTTCATTTCATGAAGCTTGTGTAGACAAGCCATCAAGTTTTGGATAAGCAGTACTGCCATCTTAATTATGATCATTAGCTGCTTTGCTTCTTATCATTTTCCTTGTGGTTCATCTGGGGTCTTCTGAGTGCTGTTAAAGGGATTGAAAAAGATTAGAATTGCACTTGTAGATATTTATTTTCATTGTATTATTTAGAACTCTAGCCCAGGGAACTTAGCTAATTCCCAGTTCACTAATTCACAAAACCTAAAATTCTTACCCCACTCCTCTGTGAAGCTTTAATCGCAGAGAGATGTAGTAAGGGCTCGTATTACTAAAACTTCATTACTCATACGAAATATTCTTGAGCACTCCTATGCTGTGGTGTGAGAGCTTAAATAATTAAAGCAGAACTACACTTGTCAAAAGAAATGAAGCAGAGACATACTCTACTGTTTGCAGACCCTGTATCATCAGTGACTTCCTCATTAATGCAATAATCCACAAAGGATTCCTATAGTTAATGGGATTTATTGAAGGACTAGCATGCAAATATTTTTCAACTGAATGGCCATCCAATATTCAAAGAGATGGGGCTTTACAAAGACACTTAGACAAACTTATCCCATGCTTTCTAGCCAGAAGCTTGGGGGTCAGATTTTCAAAGATGATATTTGTGGTTTGCAAGCCTGATCATTTATTCCTTGTTGATGCTAAGTATTTAAGATTTCATTAAAGCGTTTGAGATAGTCATCTTTTGTTCTCACTCTTTTTGTCTTTTCTCCTTCAGCTTTTAGTTCCATGAATCCAAGGACCAATTTTTGGGATCATTTTTACTGTACTTTATTGAGAGTCAAGAAAGAAGTCACATGACTAATTATATAAATGAAAGAAGCAAGGGATGACACTAAATACTATTCAGGGATTTGGCAAGAGTCATATTTTCAATACAGACCATTTCCCTAAGTTAATAATTTCTAGAAAATGTACCCTACAATGTCAATAAAAAGGGTGTCTCACCATGTTCACTCTCAATTCTGAGAAAAACAAAATGTCAGGTGGTGAAAAATGGCTTTTTGGTAGGTTAAGTTCCATTCACAAAAAAAATCAAGATTTTCTACTTAGTCAAAAAGCAAAATAATTCATTTCATTAAAAGAGAAAAGACATCCATTATAGATGATATAGAAGTGAATTTCTGAGCCTGGTGCATGATATATGTAGTCAACTTCTCAGGATATATCTTGCTGATTAGCATAAATAGAATAAAAACTTTTGTGGGTTCACTCAGGAGAAAAATACCTGTTTTCAATAATTAAGAAAAGCCCAGGGAAAATTAAGGATGAAGCATTGCAGAATGTAGGAAAGTAAATACCCACATAAAAAGTATAAGCATTAATATAACAAGAATAGTATAAATAAGGATCTTGAGAATCTTAACATAGCATTTTATATAGAGTAGATATTTCATGCATATTTATTGTCAGTGTTTACTCCTTTGTTGCAGAAAATTTTTTTCTCATTTACTATTAAATTTTCAAAAGTAATTCCTGAAATAGTTCACATTCTCATCTTTCTTTGTTTCTTTTCTTTTCTTTCTTCTCCATTCCTCCTTCCTTTCCTTCCTTCCTTCCTTCCTTCTTTCCTTCTTTCCTTCTTTCCTTCTTTCCTTCTTTGCTTGCTTCTTTAAATTGCCAAAAGTTTGCTTTGATAGTTATACTACTATTTGGTTGGGGGCAGGGACAGTGGGGGAAAGATTGACACTGTAATTTCAATGAGATAGTGAACTCCCTGTGAGGAAATGCTATAATCAGAATCTTCTCTGGAATTTATAATTTCAGAGAATTTCCCTGTGCGGACTGAGAAGTTAATGAATTTGACCTGATGTGTACATTAAGCATATGACATAGGGAGGATTTGAACCCAGATTTTCCTCTCAGAGACCTGTCCTGTTACTATTACACCATAAGTTTCTCAATAATACTAGTACCACATTTATATGTTGTAGTCTGGTGATTAACAGTTATAATTGGATATTTGAAGGTTATAATTATCATACTAGCTGGTATTTATAGAGCACTTTAAGGTTTGTGCACTTTTTCTTTTGACCCTCACATCAATCCTGTGAGATAGACATTACTGATTATTCCTATTTTACAGATGAGGAAACTGAGGCAAACAAAAGTTATATGACTTGCCTGAAGTCACATAAGCTAGTAAGTATCTGAGGCTAGATTTGAACTCAAGTTTTCCTGACTTCTGTCCAGTGCATTATACATTAGTCACCCAGTTGTGAGTGGAGCCCAAGTTTGGAGCGGTTTTACTAGCTAAAAAAGCTTTGTATATGAAGATGGCTGTAGCCTATTTTTGTTTTTTTAATTTGATTTGGAGAGGATCATCTACAGAAAACTGGTTGAGAGTTTCTGGCAGCATGTGAGAAATTAAAAAGCCCAGAATGCCCACAAATACCCCAGGAAAACTTGTAAAATGCATCACAAAGGACAATGACAAAAAAAAAACAAAAAACAAAAAACAAAAAACAGAAATGACAATAAGATCTCCCATTCAGTTCAGGATTGCACAAGAAGACTTCCAGACACTTCTGAAGGCTCTGAGATGAGACATTCAGTATATAGGCAGAAGGCATAGTTCATAAGTAGCTCATTATTACAGCAAGAGACAGGGGGCAAGATCAGCATCTAGGTAGTTCATATTTAACTTAGAATCTGTGTGACTTGTGTCTCAGAATCAAGGCAGACCATGCCAGAATTATTGCAATAAGAAAGGACAAGATTAATGCTATCCCCTCTGGTACCCATGTAGCCCACGTGGTAGGAGAAAAAAA
>JAJPUD010003387.1:5388-47973 GCA_023553655.1 Myrmecobius fasciatus | reverse complement strand
AATGCCAACTTGAGATATGAATAAAGAGAAAAGTTTTAATTCTATGAAAAAATATAATAGATTTACAGAAGCCCAAAGGGCAGATCTGAAAGAGGAGAGTAACATTGTAGTATTTACAAATAAAACTCAGAGAAAAGAATGAAATAGCTACAAGATCTTTCTTTAAGAGTACTTTAAGTGAAACAATGGACACAAAGTATGATATCAAATGAAATGAGAGTTATATGGAAAAAAATAGGAAAGAGAATTAATAAGTTGAAACAAATGATGGTAAAACCTATCCAAGAATGGGTCTCTTGAAATGGACCACACAGAAAGAAAGGACTCCATGAAACAAGGAATTTTAAAACACAATCAAAAGATTAAAACAAACACAAAAAAACAGAAAAAATGCACAGAATGTGCCATCAAAGACAACTGACCCCCAAACAAGTCAAAGAGAGATGATCTAAAAATGATTCAACTATCTGAAAATCATGACCACAAAAAAGTCCTTAGTATCATTTTTCAAGAAAAAGATAAAGGAAAGCTGCCTAGATCTAGTTGAGGGTAAAATGAAAAAAGAAAGAATCCACCAGTCATTTAAAAAATATATCCCTAGGAGATAGGGAGAATCATAGTTAAAATCTAAAGCTTCCAGTTTAAAGTAAAAAATCCTTCAAGCAGTCAGAAAGAAGAGTTAGCTAGACAAAATTTTACACATAGGTTGATAATAATTTTTGGGGGTCCTAGTGGTTACTCCTTAGAAATTCATGAACCACTAGTTTTGTAATAGCAGAAACTGTCCTCTGAGCAAGGAGAGGTACAAAGTTTCCCCCACTTCATTTAGTTTTTAGACAATATATAAACATAAATTTAGGGCACCTAGGTGGCATAGTAGATTAAGTGCCTAGAATCATAAAGAACCAAATTCAAATCCTGATTCAAATACAGCTTTATGACCCTGGGCATTTGCCCCACTTTCCTCATCTGTGGAGCTGCAGAATGAAATGGAAAACTAATCTAATAACTTTGCCAAAAAATCCCAAATGGGGTGGTTAAGATTGGGAAGGGAACCCCAAAAATTTGGGATCATAGGCTGGTGTTGTGAGGTATCTCAAAAGAATTTGCTGGCTTGAAGCCATTTCCTAGGCAAGGAACAAAGTTTTATTGTAATTGCAATGCCATTATAAGCAGGGTAAATTCCAAAAGAAATTAGTAAAGTTCTGAGAGAGAGGAGACCCTTTTATCCAGCTTTCTATCATTGACATGCTAATTCTATGGCCCAGAGGAGTGGCTCTGGAATTTGGTTATCACTGACCAACAGATTATCTATCTCACCTTCAGAAATGAATTGAGGAGTGGCTGTGGAATTTGGTTCTTACTGACCAGATTATCAGTCAGCAATGAATTGAGGAGTGCTCTATTCACTATTGTCTCAGTAGTTTGATCCATGGGAGTATCCTGAGGCTAGAAACTATCTGACTGAGGAGTGGTCTATTCAGAATCTGACAGATTGGGTGTAGGAGTTTCCTGAGACAGACACCAAAGCCAGAAGATTTAGGATCACTGACTTATTGTTAGAACAGAACCCCCCCCCCAAAAAAAATCGGGACCACAAAATCATTGTTGTCACCTCTAGGAGCTGTATTACATCAGAGTCATACAGACTTGGGCACAAGTGAACAAAAATTATATTTGAGTTTGACACAACAGCTTTAGATATTAAACTTTAGTACTTCTATCAAATAAGTACCCACAGAATTAACATTTTAAAAAATGAGATAGTGATTCCAAATATCCAGCATGGTTTTTTAAAAGAATAAATCACACAGGGAGGATTCTGGGAAGGTGATGGAGTAGGTTGATAAATTTCAAGTTCTCCCAATTTTCCCCATAAGTAGAATAAATTGTGCCTCAGGGCAAACATAGACTGGTGAAAAATCAAGAAGACTTGGGCAGAACAGGGATCCTCCCATCAATCAGAAAGATGGGAAGAAAGACTCCATGCTGGGGATTAGCCTATGTGAAGTGAAAACACCTCTGAGCCAACTCCACAGAAACACCTGAGCCCTGGAGCAAGCTGGGTGTGGCTGGACTGTTCCTGCAGTCTGGTCTGAGTCCAGGAAAATTGAGTGAGTCTCAGCTGATTAGGAATACCAGGCCCAGCTGAACTGCAAGAACATGGCCCTAGGAAAGAGCACACTCATGAGTGGAGGCAATGGGGGCAGGGACTCTGCTAGCTGTGAGTAGTTAGTGGAGGATGGAGCTCTTGGTTTGGGGTTCCCAATAAGAGGGGGGAGCTGCAGAGGAGCTTGAGACATCATCCTTCCAACCCACAATTAGAGGTGTTTACAACAATTCTTCGCTTTCCAAAAAAAAAATGAATTGGCAAAGAAGAAGGAACCCCACCATTGAAACTTACTGTGGGAACAGGGAAGACTGGGATTCATCTTCAGAGGAGGACACTGAAGTAAAAAGAATTTCTACTCCAAAGGGTAATGTGAAATGGCTCCTTGCCCAGAATCTATAGAAGAACTCAAAAAAAAAAAAATCAAATGAGAGAGATTGAGGAAAAACTAACTTAAATAAAAGCCATCAAGAAAAACAAGAAGATTATGAAAATGAAAGTTAACCAACTAGAAAAGGATATACAAAGTCTCAAAGATGAAAATAACTCTTTGAAAATTAGAATTGGGCAAGGGGAAACCAGTGAAGCTATGAGAGACCAAGAAATAACAAAATAGATTATAAAAAATGAAAAAATAGAACAGAATGTGAAACATCTTATAAGAAAAACAATAGATCTGGAGAACAGATCAAGAAGAGAAAATATAAGAATAATTGGACTGCTGAAAGTTGTGATAAAAAAATAACCTTGACACAATAATATAAGAAATAATCCAAGAAAATTGTCCTGGAGTGATAGACCATGAGGGAAAGTAGAAATAGAAAAAAGTCCTCTAATCACCACCTTAATGAAATCCTTTGTGGAAAACGCATAGGAATATTATTGCCAAATTTTGAAACCCCCAGACTAAAGAAAATTTTGCAAGAAAAAAAAAACAATTCAGATATGTTGGAGCTACAATTAAAATTGTATGGACTTATCAGCAGCCACAATAAAAGACTGTAGATCCTGAAATTATATTTACTGATAAAATAACTAGGCCTGTGGCCAAAAATATCACATCCCACAAACTTGTCTATAATATTAAATGAGAAAAAAAGTGAACATTCAATAAACCTGCAGATTTTTAGGACTTTCTATCAACCATATTCAAACAATAGAAAATTTAACATATCAGAGCCAATATCAAAGATGAATTTCAAGGAAATCAACATGAACAAATTGTTTATGTTGTTTTACATGGGAAATGTATATGTTGAAGACTGACATTAGCAATAAGGTAGCTCAAGAGAAAGATTGGGGCAGAGTTAAGGTAAAAATAATAATCATGTTATACAAATGAGGTACAGAGGAAGACTAGACACAGAAGCATTAGAAGGGGAGGAGGGTTCAATAGGCAACACTACATCTATATTATGAAGGTTATAGGACCTTCTAAAATCTATAAAGAAATAAGAGGGGAAAGAATAAGTGGATGGGAAAGCAAAGGGTAAGGGAAGAAGATAAAGAAGGAATCCTTGGGTGGAGGAAAGTTAAGTAGCAAGGCAAGTGTAGGAGAAGAATTAAAACAGAGTCAGCAGGGAAAGGAAAGGGGTGTGTGTGTGTGTGTGTGTGTGTGTGTGTGTGTGTGTGTGTGTGCATGTGTATATATTTATCTACATATATCTATGTATATTCTTTCTTATATATTCTTTCTTAATTATAGCCTGCTTGGGGTGGGAGTTGGGAAACTGGGTTGGGAGGAGAATAAAGTAAAAATGGTTCACAGCAGAGAACAAAAGAATGATTTACAAGGAAATAAGAAGATGGACAGTTGTGAATAAAATTTCTTCATATATATATATATCTATGTATACGTATGCATATATATGCATACATACACGTTCTTGAACTGGCAATTTGTTATATATTTTGAATCTTCCCTGATATTCTGCTGGACACATGACAATATTCTCTTTTCTTTTGTATGCCTTTTCTGTTTCTCTTTTTTCTTATTCTGCTTTTTAAAATAAAATAAATTAAAAAAAACAGATCATGATAGACATTTCATTTCTTTTAAAAACGGTATTGTTTAGACTGAAAGGAGAAAAGGTTCTTGAACCTCTACCTTATTTAGACTTTAGTAAAGCATTTGCCAAAGGCTTTCATGCTGTTCTAGCAGAAAATATAGAGGAAAGTAAATCAGACAGTGGTATAGTTAGCTGTATTTGGAACTGGCTTAATGGCAGGCCCTAAAGAGTAGTCATTAATGGTTCCATGTCAAGTTGTTAGAGAGCTTTAGTGATGTGCCCCAGAGAATTATACTTGTCCCTGTGCTATTTAATATTTTTGTCAATGACTTGGATAAAGGCATAGGTACTATGCTAAATGGTGTGCTTATATCAAATTTGCAAATAACAGCAAGCTAAGAGGGAGAGCTAGCAGATTAAATTACAGAGTTAGGATCCAAAAAGATCTTGACAGGCTAGAACACTGGGCCAAATCTAATAAGGTGAAATTTAATAGGAAGAAATGTAAAGTCTCTGATGTGCTGCATGAGGAAATAGAAATGGCATTAAAGAAAACAAAGATGGAGAAAGCTGTTGAACTAGACCAAGTATACACAGAGGTGATTTGTGCTAGAAATAATACAATTATAAAGGCATGGAGTGATTAAATTTCAAGATATCTATAAGCTGTCAAATGCTCAGGAAAAATCACCACTTTTATTATGACCAAAAAAGATGATTGAGAAAGTATCAATAATTAAAGATCTTCATGCTCTTTCCTCATCCCCAAACAGTATTTATGAAAATAATTTATGATGTATCAAGGGCATCTTTCCTGATATTATAAGGAAGCAGACAGGTTTTCACAGATAATATTCTATAATAGACCATATCACACAATTGACTGAAAGGGGGAAGAGAATAAAAACTCCCATCATGCCTATTGTCTGTTGACTATTAAAAAACCAAAACAAAACAATAACAACTTTTGGTCAGATAGAGCAAAAGGTCTCTTTTAAATCTCTCCTCCAACTGTCATACAAAATTTCTAGAGAACTACAACAATAGAGATAATTTTAACAATTTTCTGATCAATTGTCAATCAAGAAATATTTATCAATTAGTTATGTACTGGTCACTGTGCTATAAACAAATATTTGTTATAGAAATTACATGTAAATTAGATATATGGTAATTTTTATTGTTGTCATGAGGGTAAGGTAGTAAAGCACCTTAGAGGCTCAGAAAAAGGCTCATATAGAAGATGTACTTGGGCTGAATCTTAAAGGACACTAAAAGATTCTGAGTTAGAATAGAGTATAGCTAATATAATGATATAGAGGTGGAAGATGGAAGGGTTAAGCATGAAGAACAGAAAGAAGGTATGAAATATATGAAAGAAGGTAATATATCCTAAGGCTGGAAATGTAAATTTGGGTTAAAAGGTAATACCAAATAGAAGAATACATATTTGGTCCTAGTGATGATTAGGAGCCACACAGATGCTAAGCATGATGTAAAACAAGGAAGTATATAAATTATGTTTTTCCATGAATAATGTTCCCCTAGATGCTCATATTTGGAGAAGGCATTGTACTAATTGCAAAAGCTCCAGGACATGGTCTTCTTAATGAGATCCATGATAATTCAAAAAAGCTTAGTCTAACTTTCCACTTATTATTGAAAAAACTAAGAAGAAGAAAGCAGTTACATCAACTCATGCAGTCCATCTCTATCTACACATATTATGGATCAATATTGCAAATGGAATGAAAACTGATCATAGAATAGTAAGAGGAATTTGGGTTGTATTGCATTTGGGAAATTACACAGAGCTTGTGATAGCTTAAAACCTCCTTGAAGAAAAGGCTTGTCTCTTTTAACAATGTTTTATTTTTGCCTTTTATCTTTATAATACAGTCATCTCAAGCTTTCCTTCAGTAAAAAAAAAAACTCTGATATCAAAATAGCATCTAACAACAAATAGAATATAGTATGGTCTTAGTGATCGCATGCCTCTTATCTGAGTGGAAACAGATATGTTTCACTATCTTCATTTCTACTCTTGGAACTTTATTGGTTTTAAAAATTCCTTAGTGTTGGACTTCCTTTTAATGACCTTTTCATTTACTTTGTTTTAGGCATTGTGCATCTTGTTCTCATGGTTCTCTTGATGTTCATAAAAATCTTCATTTCTCTGAGTTCTTTATTTTTTTACAGAATAATAAGGCTTACCTTTTTTAAAATTAAATTTTATTTCATTTTCTTGAAAATCAGCCTTTTCTCTCTTTCCCGAGACTTCATTGAGAAAGCAAGAAAAACAAAACTCCTGTTATAAACATGTATAGTTAAACAAAACAAATTCTCATTTTGGTCATGTTTAAAAAAGTCTGACTTTGTACTCTGAGCTCTGTGCCTCTGTATCAGGAGATCAGCAACATATTTCCTTTGAAATTGTTGTGGTTATTGCATTGATCAGAGTTTCTAACTTTTTCAAAGTCTTTTATTTTTACAATATTATTGTTATTATGTAAATTGTTCTCATAGTTCTTCTAACTTCACTCTTCATCAGTTCATACAATTCTTCATGAATTTCTTTGAAACTATTCCCTATATCATTTCTTACAGTACAATTGTATTCCATCACATTCATAGATCATAAAACATTCAGCAATTTTTCAATTGATAGAAAGTCCAATTTTTTTTTTTAGTTTGTTTTTTTTTTTGGTGTATCTGTCTGGATTTTTTTTTCAAATTTTTGATAGTATTTTATTTTCCAAATACATGCACAGATAATTTTCAACATTCACTTTTGTAAGACATTGTGTTCCAGATTTTTCTCTTTCCCTTCCTTCTCTCCTCCCTTCCCAGGGACAGCAAACAATCTGATATAGGTTAAATATGTGCAATTCTCTTTAACATATTTCCATATTTGTCATGCAATGCTAGAAAAATCAGACCAAAAGGGAAAAGCCATGGGAAACAAACAAATAAACAAAAAGATGAAAATATTATGCTTCAATTCCCATTCAATCTCCATAGTTCTCTTTCTAGAATGGATGGCATTTTTCATCCCAAGTTTATTGGAACTGGAATGTCCAACTTTTTAACATCAATATGCTTTGGATGATGCTATGTGGTTGGGAATAATAGAATACACAAAGCCTCTGAAGAATTGCATTTCCAAGAAACTCAAAGGACAGTGTAGAGGTATGTGTTGGGTGTGAGGAGGCTTTAACTACTTACTAACAAATAATTGCACAAAAGTGGAATCAAATACATAATCAAGTGAGTGAGTAGAAAAACAGAATGAACAGTTAAAATAAGAACTAGAGTTCATTGATGGCAGTTTGCATATTATGATGATGTCTTTGCAAGGTTAAGAGATTGAGCCAAAGTCTACTAGGACATTGGCCTGAGGGGTGGATCTTAGTATTTCTAGAGAGACATGGACAGAGGTGTTGCTCATGGTGAGATGGCATGCATGAATAAGCTTTAGTCTGAAGAAATCTTGCTTTAGAAGTAGGACCCACAGCAGTAAGTTCGTAGATTTATCACTATTGAAGTAAAATATAAAGTCTTTTTTGGACAACAATAACATCTATTTCCTAGGGCTGTCATGAAGATCTAATAGGATGATATTTGTATTTAGAACAGTTCCTGGCACATAGTAGGTGCTCTATGTGCTAAGAATTATTATTGTATTAAAAAATAAATCCCCTAAGTATAGCATCAGAAAAAAAAAACCAAAACCATAGGAGGGAAGTGAATTACTCAATATGAATCTACAGTATGATGTGCCAGACAAGAAAGCTTGATGTATTATTAGGTTGAATGATACAGTAATTTAGTTATGTGTGTCATATTTTAAGAAAGACATTACTAATATAAAAAGATTTTGAAGGAAAGTAACCAGATTGGTGAAGAGTCTTAAAAGCTTGGTCTATAAACAAGAGTATGTGGGAGCCAAATCATATAGGTTAGAGCTGATTGTTAAAGTTCCAGTGTTAGTATCAAAAATTGTCAAACACTACAAATCAGAGATTGATTTATTCTTTTGTTGATGGTCTGGACTTGAGAAAGTGATGGAGAAAATTTTAATATTGTAGATTAAATTTTAAAGGGAGTTGTGCATATATATTCCTCCCTGTCCCCAAAGCTAAACATTTACCGGCACATGGCTGTATATAAGAATAAATTGGAAAAAAACTAGTATTATTTACCTTGAAAAAAAATTGTGAAGAATATAATTGTCTTCAGACATTTTTTCTGTGGAATAGGGGATAGAATTATTCTTCTTGGCCTCAAGATGTAGAACTAGAAATTGGGGGTGGAGGGGGAAGGAGAAGAGAACAAAAGGAGGGAAGAACTACAGAAAAGCAGATAATGGCTCAAAGAAAAAAAAAACAAAATAAAACATCCTAACAGTGCTATTGAAAAGTAGAATGGAGAGTTTCAGAAATATTGGGTTCTCCATTTTAAAATGAAGACTGGATGATCACTCATTGGAGGTTTTACAGAAGATATTTTCTGGTGATTATAGGTAGAATTTTAGAGCCTTTGAGGTGCCT
Source organism: Myrmecobius fasciatus (assembly GCA_023553655.1). NCBI lineage: Eukaryota > Metazoa > Chordata > Mammalia > Dasyuromorphia > Myrmecobiidae > Myrmecobius > Myrmecobius fasciatus. The sequence continues at coordinate 39,304 of JAJPUD010003387.1, read as the reverse complement.
TCCAGAGATTTGTGACCACTATGGAGAAATCTGATGATGGCATAGAAAATAAAGAGGAAGGCACATTTAATGAAGAATATGAAAAGATTCTCCAAATATATGTATCTTGGTATTCAATGATTTACATACAAAGGTGAACAGATGGGTAAAAGTGTCTTGGAAAATATAACTAAGCTTGTAAGCTCCTTGGAAGCCTTTTTGCATATTATCAATAATATATTCAAGAAAAGAGTCATTAAGTTCTGGACATGGTAAATACCAAAGAACATCATAGAAAACTGAAATCCTATTTTTTAAAAGATAAGAAATAAGTGAGTAAAGACTTGGGTATTTTAAACTCAGTATGTGTGACCAACCAGTTAAAATGAAGGTCAAAATCAACACAAAATTAGGGAAAGGATAATGAGAAAAAAAACTGTGAAGCTGTGAGAGTTCCAATATAATCCATTCAGACATCTGGAAAAAAATAAAATTGATCAGTCTTTATTAAGTATTTGATATGTCTTAGGTACCACTAAATATACAGCACATAAAGGCAAAAACTAAAGAAACAGCTTCTCTCCTGAAAGAGCTTATATTCTAATGGGGATGATAATATGTACATATGTAGTAATATGCAAGATACAAACAACTTCAAACTAACCATGTATGCATAGGAATCAACTGGCAACTGGAGGGTTCAAGAAAAATCTCCTTTTGAATTGGAGGTATTGAAAGAAACCTGTCAAATATAAGAGATAGCTGGTACAATGGATAAAAACAAGAGATGGCATAGTATGTACAAAGATTAGGAATAGAATAGTCATCATAACAAGGAGGCGAAAAGAGTTCTCAAATCACATCAGCTAGCAAATGCTTGCTAAGCAGAGATTCATGGCACCCAAGTAACACATTAGTTTGTCATACAAAGTCACTTGTTAAACATCAGTGGGAAGGATGGAAGAAAAGTAATTGCCTTTCATGGAGTAGCAAAGAGTAATGAAAGGGAAAACAAGTCTGAAGAAAATGTGGTACAAAACCAAGTAAGCCAAATCATTCCAAAAATATCTATAATGAAATGGGGAGGAAGAAAACCAGAACAGATTTTCCTCCACTTCTTTGTGAATCCATTCTCATAACTGATGATAAGGAAACTATCAAATTTTTATTCTAACATCTCAGTACCATTATTTCTTCTATGTGGAAATGGAAATGGCCCTTAAGAAGATGAAGTACTGAATGAGTGGATGAGACCAAACATGCACAGAGGAAATTTTTCCTGAAGATGTCTCAATTTGGAAAGAATTGAAGGATGACCAGCCGGGTCACTTAACCCTGTTTGTCTCAGTTTCCTCATCTGTAAAATGAGCTAGAGAAGGAAATGGCAAACTTTGCCAGGATGTCTGCCAAGAAAACCCCATATGGGGGTCACGAAGAGTCATACACTACTGAAGCAACTGAATGACAGTAAGAATACTAACTCAATGAATTTTTTTGACTACATATCACATTCTAAACAGTAGAAATCTTCCATCCATTTAACTTTCATCCATTCCCTTCTCTCCCCACCTCCAATATCTTGTCCAGACACTGCAGATGAACAATAATCTTGGCCTAGGTTAGATGAAAAGCAGGAAGGAATCTGGCTGTCTGATCTTTGGGAATTTTTTTTGATGCTTTTAAAGAAATTTTCTTGAAACAGAGATCCATGTTTTGAATCTCATCATTTTTTTCATCTGTGAATTTTGGAACCCATGGTCCTAAAGAATTAAATTTGCAGGTTGCTCAAAGGCCAATGGGAAGATGCCTGGTGGATACGAGTAACATGCAGTATCAAAAATGGCATAAAAAATACCATTGAAATGTAAGACCAGAAGAGAAATGAGTCAATTGTATAGTGAAAGCAAAGAATAAAAGATACACATCCTATGTGCTCCATTGGTATCACACAATGAGAAGTTTAGATGAAAGTCTCTAAAATGTTGGTGGGCTTTTTGTGAAGAACTAATAGGCAGATATAAAAAATAGTAACATAATAAAAAAAGATCTAGAAGAGGATGCAATCTTTATTGGGATTATCCATATAACTGATCACAAATCAATTAAAGGAGCAATAAAACCTCCAAATTAGAAAGGATTTCGGAGACTCCTGTAGAAGAAACAAGAATCTTCCCTATGGTATCCCCAACATGTGGTATCCAGTCTCTGCTTGTAGACCTCCAAAGATGGGAAACCCATCAGATCTTGAGATGAATCATTCCATTTTTTTTGACAGCTTTAACATTAATGTTAAGCATAAATCTGTATCTCTGGAATTTCTAGTCATTGTTCTGTTCTTTGGAGGGAAGCAAAACCTTTTCTACATATTGGTGATTGAGTGGTTAGGGTGCTCTTCCTTTCTCCTTATGTCTTTTCTGCTCTGAGAAAGAATGTGCATATATTCCAAGGTTTATCTGTTTCCAAATCTCTCTCCCTCCTTCTCTCTCCTCCTCCCTCTTTCTTTCTTCCCCTCTCCCACACTCTCTCCTTCTTTCTGTGTCTCCCTGTCTGTCTTTATGTGTCTCTCTCCTTCTAGATTGTCTATGTGTATGTACACACACATTTGTGCATGCATGTGTGTATGTGTGCCAAATGTGTCTAAATTCATGCTCATCTAGTATCCAAAAGTCAGCATTAAAATAAAACTATGGTAAACTCAAAATCACTATTGGTCCCTATGTATTTCATTTGCTCAAAGACAGTTGAGAATAAGATTATCATCAGTTGTAAGAGAAAGACAGAAAGTACTCTTTCCAATTTTCCAGGATGTTTGACTAGAAGCTTGAAAGAAGCAAAGAGATTTTTATTGAAGGCTTATTATTAAATTTATCAAGAGAGATGATTAAAATGAATCTAGACAGTTGAGAAATAATGGTGATGAATGAATGAAGTAAAAAGTATTTAAATGCTCACTATATACTAGGAACTATGCTAAACATTGGAAATACAAGAGTAGAAGAGTCTGCTGTATGAACCTGGATTCTAACAAAAAGATTTAGTACATCTAGGGTCATGATGGATAGGGAAAGAAATTTTGATTTGGGGATTTGAGGATAGTCAGTCAATCCTCAGGCAGTAAAAAATCTAATCATAGAATTTCTAGGAAAGAGATGTCACCAGTGTCAAAAGCTGAAAACAGCTGAGAAAAAGCAAATGGATTTACTTTCTTTTAGGGCTACATTGGTACCCTTGAAATTTCAAAAGACTTAGAGGAAGGCCTCCAATACATTGGATAGCTTTATTGAAGGTCAATAAGAGGACAAAGTCTAATATTATTCAATAGGAGAAGGAATGGATGGAGCTACAACACTGAAGTCCTGAAGAATATAATTTTAAAATATTTACAGAACACTTTCCTCAAAAGAAAACTGATAGACATTTTCTTTTATATTCTGTATAGTCTGATTTTGTAACAGAAATGTAACATCTATATATGATACACCAAACTAAAAACACTTTGTTTTCTACTATTCTGTATTTGATACTCAAATAATTAATCACATTAGGGTTTTCATTATGCAATCTCTTAGCAGTACAGACAGAAATAGAGATTAATGAGTACAGTTGGATAAATTGTTAAATTTGAGCAAAGAAAACTTTACTCTTCTAAAATCATGTGATTTCTTCTATCCCATTCCCTTCAGCTTCTCATATATTTATACTCTTTTTCCTCCCAGAGAAGAATTTTTAGAACATAGGAAGTTAGGTATCTATTATCCAAAGAGCAGTGCTGAGGCTCTTTTCTTGGACCATGGAATCAAGAGGAAAACATGAAAAAATTGAGCATCCCTGGCAAGGTCCGAGGCTTCCATATCCAGAACTAACATTTGAGAAGTGCTTTTTAGAAGGGCTGAAATACCTGAAATTTTGGCCAAACCAGTCATTCGCTGGAAAATGTAAACTAACCATAGACGGACTTGAGCTGTTTGATTTAGAAGCATGATCTAATAGCCATGGAAGTAATGTTGATGATTAGGAGAGGAGAAGGAGACAAAGAAAATTTACCAAATTAGGAAGAAGATAAAGGACAAACAGATCAACAGGAAGGAAAACACTTAAGAAAAGGCAAAAGAACCTGTAAGCTAGATTTCTGGCAATAGTGAAAAGAGTAGGAACACATGATTAGAGGAGAAAGCCAATTTTCTTTACTAAATATAGTGACCAAATCATTGCTCTTGGCATAGCCAGAGCAACAGATAAGATTCATGGTCCTCTTATGATGATAAAATCATCCTGAAATACAGATGATTAAGGCTCAGGAATGGCCACAGTAAGCCAATAATGGAGTTACAAGTAGGTATTTCCAATCATTGCTCATCATTATCCTTTAAAATGAGAACTTTTGAAGAAAATATCAAAAGGTTTCTGAGGGTTTATGGTCTTTAGAGGATCCCAGAATTCCCATATTACACTATAGAAATGGATTTATTATTCAAAATATTTTAATGATGTTACAGATCCAGAGGAACTCCTGCACCCACAATTGTCTTAGAGTTTTATACTTAAATATTCTTGTGTATGAGCAGGTACATAGAACTGAAATGTTGTTGCTGTTTTTAATACTTTTCAGAGTCTAAGTAGTTAGATGCCAAGTTCATTTGGAAGACAAGACATCTAGTTTGTCTTGTCTCTGGGTTGTGGATGTAATCCCAGATGTCACTTGATTGGCTCAGATAAGAAAAGGAAATAGCCTGTGATATAATATTGTCCTCGGTCTTTCTGTTCATCAATATGCATCTGAGATAAGTCTATTTAAGGTTTTAGATCTTATTACCATAAACAGTACATTAGGTTGGAAAGGTAGCCTATAGATGCATGAAGGACACAAAGACCTCTGTATGTCTTGTCATTTTTTCTGTTTGATTTCTTACTATAATTCCCATGTACTTCTCTGTTGCTCAGAGAAGTAACATTCTTCTCCAAATTATTTTATATTTCATTAAATATTTCCTAATTACAAATAAAATGTTCTAACCATTTTTTTTTTAAATTGAGTCTCCAAATTTCTTCCTTTGTTCCATCTTCCTCACACTCATTATGAAGGGAAAAAATATGATATTACTTATTCATGTGAAATCATGCAAAACATATTTACATGTTAATAATGTTACAAAAAGCACACAAACAAAATGAAACAATAAAAATGGAAAAACAAAAAAGACCTTAAAATAGTGTTTCAATGTACATTCATCCTTCATTAGCTCTCTTTCTGAAGGTGGATAGCAATTTTCAGCCTGGATTCTCAGGAATTTTCTTGAATTATTTTCTTGATCAGAGTAACTAAGTCTTTCACATTCGATCATCCTTACTATACTTCTGTTACTGTGTAGGCTCTTCTAGTTCTGATCAATTCATTTTGCATCAGTTCATATAAATCTTTCCATGCATTTCTGAAACCAAAACTGCTCATTATTTCTTATAGCACAATAATATTCCATCCTAATTGTATACCACAATTTGTTCAGTCATTCCCCGACTGAAGGGTATCCTTTTGATTTCCAATTCTTTGCCTCCACAAAAAAAAGCTGCTTTAATTCTTTTTGTACAAGTAGGTCCTTTCCCCTTTTCTTCATTTCCTTTGGAATATAGACCTGGTAGTGGTGTTTGTGGGTCAGAGTGTATGTAATTTTGTAGCTCTTTAAGTGTAGTTCCAAATTGTTCTCCAGAACAGTTGGGCATGTTCATATTTCACCAAGAGTACATTAGTGTTTTAATTTTTCCACATCCTCTCCTGCATTTGTCATTTTCCTTTTAATCAACTTGAAAGATGGGAGATGGGATTTCACAGTTGTTTTAATGTGTATTTCTCTAATCAGTAGTTATTTAGACAATTTTTTCATGTGAGTATTGATAAATTTTATTTCTTCTGAAAACTGCCTGTTCATATACTTTGACAATTTATCAGCTGGGGAATGGCTCTTATTTTTGTAAATTTGCCTTTGTTCCCTACATTTTTAAAAAGAGGTCTTTATCAGAGAAACTTGCTGCGTTTATTTCTCCCTATTTCCTGTTTTCCCTTTAATTTTAGCTGCATTAATTTTGTTTATACAAAAGCATTTTAATTCCATGTCATCAAAATTATCTATTTTACTTCCCATAATACCCTCTACCTCTTGTTTGTTGATAATCTCTTCCCTTATCCATATACCTGAAATGTACAATTTCCCCACACTCCCTAATTTCCTTATGATATTATTCTTTGTGTATGATTCACCTATCTATTTTGACCTTGTCTTGGAGTACTATATGTGAAATTGCTTTATGCTTGGTTTCATCAAACTATTTTCCAGTTTTTTAGCAATTTTTGTCAAATGTTGAGTTCTTACCCCCAAAGCTTGATCTTTGGGTTTATCAAATACTAGATTACTATGGTCATTTGTTACTGTGTATAGTGTATATTATCCCTTCCAATGATCCATCACTCTATTTCTTAGCCAGTACTAAATTGTTTTGATGATTATCACTTTGTGATACAGTTTGAGATTTGGTATAGCAAGGCCATCTTCCTTCATGTTTTTCCCCATTGATTCCCCTGATATTTATCATTTCTTGTTTTTCCAAATGAATTTTGTTGCTTTTTTTTCTAGCTGTATAAAATAATTCTTTGTTTTGATTGCTATGGTACTGAATAAGTAAATTAACTTAGATATTGGCTAAGCCTATCCATGAGCAACTAGTATTTTCAGTTGTTTAGATATGTCTTTGGGTGAAACTGTTTTGTAATTTTGTTCATATAACTCCTGGACTTGTCTTAGTAGGTAGGCTCCCAAATAATATATTGTCTACAGTTGTTTTCAATGGAATTTCCCTTTCTATCACTTCCTGTTGGATTTTCTTGATAGTTTATAGAAATGTTAATGTTGTATATAGGTTTACTTTATATTCTGCTACTTTGCTAAATTTGTTAATTGTTTTAACTAGTTTTTTAGCTGATTTTCTGGGTTTTTCCTCAATATTCCATTATATCACCAGCAAAGAATATTTTTTTCTTTATTGCCTACTCTAATTCCTTAAGTTTCTTTTTCTTGTTTTTATACTATCTCTAGTATTTCTAGTGCAATACTGAATAACAGTGGTGATAATGGGCAAACTTGCTTAATCCTTGATCTTATTGGGAAGGTTTCTAGCTTATCCCCATTATGCATAAACCTTGCTCTTGGTTTTAGATAGATACTATTTATTATTTTAATAAACACTCCATTGATTCTTGGGCTTTCTATGTTTTAATAGGAATGGATATTTTGACAAAGTTTTTTTGCATATACTGTTAAAATTCTATGATTTTTGTTGATTTTGGTATTGTCAACTATGCTGATATTACTAATGTTGAACCAGTTCTGAATTTCTGTTATAACTCCCATCTGATCATTGTGTATAATCTTTGTGATATATTGCTGTATTCTCTTTGCTAGGATTTTATTTAAATTTTTTATTTTAATATTTATTAAGTAAACTGATCTATAGTTTTCTGTTTTTGCTGTCCCTGGCTTAGGCGTCAAAACTGTATTTATATCATAAAAAGTTTTATATCTGCTTTCTTTATCAGCTTCCCCCCCACACACACATATCCCCCCTTCTCTTACTACTTCATTGTTGGGTAAAATAGGTTTATATCACCAATTAAGTACACACATACACATATACTCTTTTCCAAATAATTTACATGTGAGTGAGGTTCAAATGTTGCCTTTCTCCTTCCTTACTCTCATTGTAAAGACTTTTCTTTTTATAACTCTTTTATGTGAGATAATTTTTTTTCTATTTTTGCTTTCACTTTTCTCTTTTTCAAGGGTATCCATCTTTCTTATCTATCCTTTCATTTTTACATTATCCAAACATAATCATCTCACTCTCACTTTTCAAGATAGTTTGCTAGTATTAATTCAACTGTATAACCTCATCTGATAGTAAGTTTGTCCATTATTTACAAAACCTAACTATATTCCTAGTCATTTTTTATTGCAAATATAATCAGGAGAAATGAAGAATCAAATTTCTTTTGGTTAGGGATGGTTTAATTTTTGTCTTTGACTTCCCAGTGCCTTGTATAATGTCTAGCATATAATATGTACTTAATAAATACTTGCTGCCCAAATGGTGAAGCTGCAAATAAATTAATATGAGAACAGTTTTGATGTTCTCCACAAAGGAGAGATCAAAAGAATTGACAGAGTTGGTTTAATTATGCACCCACATATAACAATAAAATGTTCCATGAAATTTTGTTTCTTATCACATCTTGCAGTGCTCATGGTGAGTGCATACAAACAGAATGCCATGAAGATAATTGCTGCTTAGAAGGCAACATCTGTTGCTGAGGGTGAAGAGGTGAAAAAAGTCTATGAAAGACTTGATGAATTTTTACAAGTTAAGTCCATGTGTACTCTGATACTCAGCAATTTCAACTGTGGTGAACAGGAGAAGATAGTAAAAGCAATGTTGGAAAATATGATGTAGGCTCAAGGAGTGAGAGAAGTCATAGATTTGTTACCAACTTAGATGCCATAAAACTCTTATCTGCTCAATTCAATCTTTCTGGAATATACTCTATTACCCTTCTTTACTGGCTAAACTTCTGCTTCTCTTTTAAGTGATACTTTCTTTATGGAACTTTCCTTTATCAATTCTCTATATAGTACCTTGTTTTGTACCTAATAAAGAACATTTTATGGATGACATTTATTTAAATGTTTTTGCCCTATAAAGTTCATAAGGGTAGAGGTAATTTCTTACCCAATCTTTATATTTGTAGAAGCACCTAGCATAGTGTCCTTGAAACATTAGGGGTTTAATTAATGTGTGGCATTGAATTGATTCCAGCAACAGAATTAGATGCATTAAACCCTAGGACATTATAAAGTCTCTTCATTAAGACACACAATAATACACATACATAGAAGTGTATGAAACAAGTGGATGAAAAACATATATTCTAGATTATCAAGTGTAGCTAGACATCCCATTTATTTAGCCCAGTATGTTTAGGTTTTTCAAACCTTGCATCAGAAGGCTAATAAGCACAGAAGAAGAAAGGTCATGCCTGGATAGAATTTGGAAAATTATCTAGGATGTTCAGTTTATCCCAAGCTACCCCTAGAACCCATCTCCTTAATAGTAAGAGTCATGGAACATCTCTATCTCAGAAAGATTAAAATGGAAGCATGGTGGGTAAAAGGAGACTGTAACTTGTACTAATGAAAATTTATATTCAAAAAATGTACCAAGAAAAAAAAATCAAGATCATCTGTGACTGGAAAAGTAAGTGAAGAGGTTGTTCAGGAAGAGTAAGAAATAAACTCACAAGTGGACAATTTGATTAAAAAAATGGTACATAATCTCCATTACACTGGGTAAAGCTTCAGAAGAGGATTTTCATGATAAACATAGACCTGACTAGCATAAGATTAGAAGATATAGAGGGCTTGTGATTGATATTTTTATTTGGAACATCTAAGTGATAAAATTGTAGGTTATTCAAAGTATCAAAGTGAGCCATGGTTGGCTTTTTGGTGGTGGTGTAGAAATTTGTTTCACTTTGGGTGGCTCAAATTCATCAGATTGTCCATAGTGCCTTCCATTATGGCTACATCTTCATGACTGAATTGATTAAATTCAACTAAATTCAAATATCAAAACCTTATTACGTGCAAGTTCCACAAAGCCACAACAATTGGCATAGTTAATTCAGTGGAAAAATAACTAAGATCATGTAAATTAAAATTGATGTTTGAATTTTTCATTAAAAAAAAAGTTGCACTGCCATTTTGTAGGGATATGTGTGGATGCTAAGTCCTAATTGTTTCTCTCAAGACTGTTTATAATGAGATCTGTCTCCCTTTATAGGGAAGATCTGTTTCCTTTACTGTTACTCTGACCCCTTCACACAGTAGTTTTTTTTTCTTCCAGTGGTTAAGCAGCAATGGGAGAGGGGGAAGTGAAACTACCCATTACCTACAGTTTGAATCTTATGGCACGTGAGGAGGCTCCTCTTTGTGTGTGGAGGAAAGCCTTCCACTGTGCACCGTGGTACTGAAGAACCTAGAGGGAGCACACATACTCAGCCGTATTTTAAGGGGAGCAGCAGTACAGTAGTGGTGTTTGATAGTTTCCTTTATCTCAGCACAACAATCTCTGGGGCACACTCTGGTCTCTCAACATGTCCCCATTTAACTACACTCCTTACCTTTAGCTGCCTGGGCTCAGCAAACCAAGTGGTGGCAGAGATGTGTATAGGCGATCTTAAATCATTCTGATTTTCCCAAGTCCCTCTGCAGTTTTCTGATGGAACATATGGCAATGTTATGTCTATTTGAAAAAGCCTTTGCATCATATGTTTATACAACTGCTCACTATCCCAAGACAAAAATTCTTTTCCTGTTATTGCCCATTTGCTGACTAAAGAAATTATCCTCTTTATGTATTCTGGTACTTTACCTTGATATCTTACATGTTTAATTATGTAGCCCTCAGTCCATAATCTATATCCTCATCATCTGAGGCCATTTTGCTTCTGTGAATCCAAAGCTTAATGATATGTTGGGAAATAAAAAGAGGATACTTTAGAAATTCGTGTGCTTTCAGTCTTCTTAACATTTTTTCATCATAAAATCATAAGTAAATAAGAGAACAGCCTGGGAGAGACCAGGGGATTTTTTAGCTCTTTTTTACATGTAACCTATGTTTTTTATATTACCAACAATGATAATACCTTAAGCACCTTTATCCAGAAGAATCCTAATTCTCCTTCATAGGTAATAAACAGGGAAATCCTACTCCTAAATACAGATAATTTGGGAGTAGGACTAGGTAGTCATCATGTTCAGCACCTCTCTTGTGGACAATTCTTTTTCAAATGTAGGTTGGGCTAAACAGCCATGAAGATGCAACACTGAAATTCTGTGATTCTGTGAGCAAGAATAAGAAAAAAAAAAAAGAACCGTGGACAATTAGTACAAGTTATATTATTTTTATAAAATCAGAAAACATTGGAATTTTAAGGGACATCAGAGGTCATCTAGTTCAGAGATGTCCAAATCTCAACTGTTTCTTTATAGCAGTTTGCTCCATACCTATTTATAATATAGTATAAACCTAACCCATTCTGCTTTATTCAGAAGAACACAAATTGGATTAACCAGCTTTAATGAAGACAAATAAATATTTCTATATTGAAAGTAGGGTAAATAGATGAGCTTCATAAATTTAAACAAGAAAGTTGAATTTGAAATCACTAATTAAGTTGACTTTTACCTAGAACATGAACAATAGAAGTGAGTGCTATAGGGGAACAGAAGCAGCAAAAATCAGCACCAGTAAAGATTTTGGAATCTGATTTTAGAAGAAAAAGTCACATTATGGTTGCTTTCTTGGAAACTAGTTTTATGACATTTCCCCCCTTCTAAACTCTTTGTAATTTATTCTGGAAGGGAATATTCTCAGACTTCTGCAGATGGTATGTCTTTTGTCTATAACCCAACTGAGTCAAAGATTTTATGCTGGCGTCTTCTCTCTTTTAAAGATCTGACTTTGTCTTTGTTCTGTTGATAGAATCATTTGACAAGTGCATGGAGTCTGTGAGTGCACATCAAGACTATCAGGATGGGGGTAATGCAGCATTTAAATATTTCAAGGTTGGGATCCATTGCCACTTCATACTTTGTCAATGGTTTTCTGAGGTCTTAAACCAAAGTGTGTTTGAATGTTCTCTGAAATGTGTGGGTTAAGCTGGCTGACCTGGAACTTCTTAGAAGAAGTTAGATTACATTAGCTAATGCACTGCAAAGACTAACTGGAGTTGGCCATCACGTTTTGCATGTAAAGCAAAAGGATCGAATTTGTGGCTTTTGCAAGCTTTGCAGAAAAGGTTTTTGGAAAATGCATTCCTTGATGGGGCAAAACTAGCAAAAGCCACAAATGGAATGGGTTTGCTTCTCCTGGAAAACTTTTTGCATCCTACATCTCTGGTTAGATTTTGCTGTGCTCTGCGGTTTTCAGCTGCAATCTCAAAATAGGGAGGCTATCATCTTAGCTCTTCTAGAAGCTGGACAAATTTGATTTGGAATACCAAACATGGCAGGACACAGATTCACAATCCATATTCCACTCTGCAGTGCAGGTATCAATACTGTACTCAGGTCAGCTTAGTGTGGCTGTTTGGTGGACCAGAGTGGTGAGGTTGTTATTGCTCAAAGAAAAAGGAAAAGCTTTGAAGACCCCATAGTTGATCCATTTGAAAAGTGAGAAATTATCAGTGAGAGAAATTATCTAAGAAAAACTAATCATAGAGAAAGGACAAGCCTTGTTTATGTAAGTACATCAATCAATTGAAAGATTTTGAAATCAGACTTCAGGTAATCAGAAAGTCTTGGCTTACAGTGACTACGCAAAGTACTGAATCAGTGTCCAAAAAAAGGTAACAAAAAAGAGCTAACAGTCAAGATTTAATCTGATATTTTGAGATTTCTCTGGATAGAATACATTATTTGCCTTGTATTCTTCACTTGTCCTTTAAAAAAAAAGTTTAAACCTGGAATTCTTCTTTTTCCTTCTCTTTTTGGTAATCATTTCCAATATTTGGTAGTGTTGTAGATAAGAAGACCAATGGAAATCAAATTGTTTTCCTTTTTAGAAATTCTGAGAAAAAGACAGTATAGATAAAGAAGGGATTGGTTTGAAACTATTAGTTAAAATTAGCTTTTTAGGTAATCTTTTGGTTTTATTGGTCATCCCTGTCTGGGTAACTGAGTATTCTATACATATAATCTCTTGTCTTCTATTGTTTGTTTATTTTCCATCTCATTAAAACTTCTCTTTCCACTACCTCACCACTTATGTTTAAAGGTTCTTTATGTGTATGATACTGAATGAGATGTTTAAAGTATAACGAGGCATCTGGTAGTAGTATATTAACCTAATTTTCTTTCCTATGTTGAATGATGATCATTATTAGGTGAAAACTCAGGAACAGAAACTTTGTATGAAAGTCAGTATATCTTATGTGGAAATAGAAGGAAAATAGGTTTAATCTGAAACACTACATATGGGTACTAAATGATTGTTCTTTTAATGCTTTATAAAACTGAAATTAAAGATGGGAGAGAGAATGAGAGGTGATGAAATATAGGAGGAACAAGGATATTGGAATGAATGAAGTTAATTTGAAAGAAGGACAGGAAAGGGAAAAAAAGTAAAGAAAGAGGGAAGAAAAATTATGAAATGAATAAAAACCCCCATATGCCTACATATCTTTTTGATAGGTATAAATGCACAATTAACTAAGTATTGAGGCTTAATTGAACCTTTGTAATGAGACATTGTGGGCAAGTAGGTGGTTCAATGGATAGAATTCTGGGTCTGAAGTCAGGATGACTCATTTTCCCAAATTCAAATCTGCTAGTTGTGTGACCCTGAGTAAGTCACTTACCCTGTTTGCTTTTGTTTCCTCATCTGTAAAATGAGCTGAAGAAGGAAATGGCAAACTGCTCTGGTATCTTTGTCAACAAAACACCAAATGGGGTCTTGAAGAGTTGGACTTGACTGAGCTGACTATACAATAAGAATAACAAATGAAATACTGGGTCCATAATTTGTTTCCAAAAAGTTCTGGTGGATTAATCATCGTGAAAAAAAAATAATGAAAGATGTACAAAATTCCTCTTTAGCTTGAAGAAAACATTTTGTGACCATGTTTGAATGGAGACTTAATAGAAGACAATCAAAATAATGCTAGAACCCAAGAATATTTGGGTATGCTTTGGGATTCTGAAATGCTCTTTAATTAGGTTCAATTTCAAGAACTATGTAAGGATATTAAGATTTTAATATATGTTATCATACTACACTTGCTATAGAAGTAAGAGTGGTAAATCTCATCTAGTATGACTTGAGAGTAAATCTAAGACTTTGAAAGTCTGATTGTATGATTTCAGAGAAGGAGAAAATTTACTTTCCTTGCTATACCACCAGTTCAATAAAGAGATCATAGGTTACACATTCTTGGTACAGTATGGAACTTAAAAATCAAGAAAAATATATTTTAGTGTGTGAGATGCTCCCTCCTCAACAACATCCCCTCCCCAACCAAATTTAGAATTTATTTTAAGAGATCTGAAAAAAGCAGATTAAACAATGATAGCTATTGGAACTGCAGAATGCATAATTATGCTGACTAAAATGAAATGTGAAGTAAGTGATGTGGATTCTGTCTAGGACCTGAGCTCTCTGGATGGCCCTGTCTAGAAAATCTTACCTAGGCATCTCTTAAAAGTCTTTCCAAATAAGGACTGCCCCTTGTCAACAGCAGCCCAAAGTACTTTCACTATGTAGGTTTCAAGCTATGGGATTATCAGTTAGCATCCATCATAGCCAACAAAAGAGAATCTGTGAGAATTGCTGATCATTTGTATCAAATCTAATGAGGTTTTCCTTTTCTTGAATGTGATAACTGTATTGTATGCTGACTAGGGGGGAAATATCTGTCCATGGATATCAAGCTTTTCTTTTCTATTTTTAAAATGTTTTCTCTCAGAGCTTGTATAATTGATGATTCTGCTTGTCTGGATAAGTCCTTTTGAGCCCAAAATTCATTTTAATAATGGTTTTTGCTTATTTAACAAACCATTATGGAAGGGATTTTTTTTTGTTGTTGTTGCTGTTATTGTTGCCATCCAAGGCTGGAATCACAGGAGCACAAAACAAATCAGCCTAATTTCACCATGAACTTTTCTTTTGACATCCTTCTATTTTTCAAAGAGAATAAACGTGCTGTTACATGACTGCTCTTTTCCAGACAGAAGAGGCAAAGAGCTATTTTTGAAGCTCCTTAAATCAGAAGCTCTGGCTCTTTACAAAAGCAGCCCCACAGGATATCAAGACTGTGTTTGGAAACATATGTGATAAAAAAAAAAAAGAAACAAACCATAAAAATGAACTGGGATCACCTTGTAATTGGGCAGAGAGGGCTTCCCGCTGCTGTCTGTGCCTTGCTCTCTCTCTTTTTAAAGGCACTGCTCCTACATTTCTCACCTTTTGCTGCAAGACCCTGAACACGAACTCTCCAATTGCCAAGCAAATCACAGCCGAGAGGCGGACCCCCCTGTTTGGAAGAGACCTTTCTCCTCTCAATATTCTCCTTTATTGATGTTATGGAAAGAAATTAGAGATATACAAAGAATCAACAGCAGTTTTGGAGAAAATGCAGGTCTACACAAAGGACCCTGAGCGAGGTCTTACAATAAGGCACCATCCACATGGGGATGACATTAGACAGCTCAATAAAGTTTAATTGTTTTACTGCTGTGCTTCAAGGCAGACACCTTGAGCACCAATGGTGGATAAGTGCCTTGTAAATGAAATGCATTATTATTATTATTTTATTTGGTATTACTAAATAGCTGTTATCCCCTGAGCCATATTGGAAACACAGGGACTCTTGGGCATGAAGAAGCCTGTATTTTATCCCAGATTCTGTTAGTGGCAATGATGCAGGCTGTTGACTTCACTAGATAGTGCTTCCTCACCAGTTTCCCTTCTGTAAAATAGAGTGGAGCAAACATGGGGGTGCTTACTTTGAAGATCTGTTAGGCAAATGGATCAATGAATATGTGTACAGCCATACACCACGGATGCATTTATTGGGTGCCCACTATTTGCATGGCTAAGAACCAGGGGCTCTAAAAAAGAT
Organism: Myrmecobius fasciatus; assembly: GCA_023553655.1. Lineage (NCBI taxonomy): Eukaryota > Metazoa > Chordata > Mammalia > Dasyuromorphia > Myrmecobiidae > Myrmecobius > Myrmecobius fasciatus. The sequence continues at coordinate 23,604 of JAJPUD010003387.1, read as the reverse complement.
ATTACAGAACATAGAAATGTCAATCCTCCCTTTCAAGGAAAATAACTAATTCATATACATATAAATTTCAATATATACATCTATACTCTATACATCTATATACCTATAACAAATGTGTACATACATATATATACACATTTGTATATAGCTATATAGATGGACTTGAATAAAAATCTTTTCATTTGAAATTATAAACTTAGAGATAGAATATATTTTATTTTATATTTCTATTTCATGATATTTGTTACAATTTCAAAAAGAAATTTAATTAAATTATCTTACTTAAGACCATTTTCTAGTGTTTGCAAATATAAACTTTTGAAAAAAAAGAAGTCACATTGGGTGATTAGGTATAATATCAGATGCTCCTTTGGTTGGATGTGACATGAGAAATTTGGGACCTAAAAGATACCTGAAACTTGTCATGTAATCATAGATTCAAATTATAACATCCCGAAACAAACCAAATTAGTTAATTTTTTTCTGGATGTCAGCTCAGACCTAAAGAATGAGCTAGCAAGACTAGAAAGTGGAAATCTTTGGAAAACTCAGATTCAATGAGCCTTTTAAATAAGGGCACAATTGACCCAAGGGGATATTGCAAGGCTCTGTGATCTCATCCTTGGCTGGGGAACTCCTTCCTTGGAAACAAACCAATCCATCTAAGATTTAGTAGATGCAGCTCAGGGAGTTGACTAAAACTCATAAATGACAACTCTAGGTCAACAGAAGTAGTAAGTGTCTGAGGAGGGATTTGAACTTAGGTCATCCTTGCTCTATAATTAGCATTTTACATTCTCTACTATTACTTCTTACCATTAGTATATATACCCAGACATATATACATACATATGTGCAAGTCTCTATATATTCACACACATATGTACATATTTATATACATATACATATTTTAACACTCAAAGAGATCTGTAATTTCATGGGAGCTAACATTTATATAATACTTCCAGGTTTGCAAATTGCTTTCCATATGCTATTTCATTTGGTACTTTAAAATGCCCTGTCAGGTAGTGATGCAATTATGCCTCAGTTTCCTCATCTGTAAAATGGTTATAGAGTGGTTAAGTGACTTGTTCAGAATCACTCAGATAACTGATTTTGCTGTTTTCTCCACTGATTCACATCACAACCTATGTCTGTTTGTTCATTCTGAGCCACTTTTATTCACATATTCCCTTAAGTTCATTTGGGGGAAGTGTTTATATGTACAAAATGCTTAAGGAGCTTCATCATTTTTTCCTTATGCCAATAGAACACATAGATTGTCAACTGGTTAGCTCTTAATCTAGTCTTGTGACTAGTCTATCTCTTTTTTTCTGTCATATATTACTCACCCTCCCCACCCCAAATCTCCATCTTCCTACTTATGTGGATACTCTTTTCCTGCTTCTGGCTATCTATAATTTATCTCTGCTTTAAACTACCTGCGGCTGATTTTGGAGATAGAAAAACTGATAATGGGGTTCCCATAGCTGGTAGAACATGAGGAACCTTTTTGTTGCTTGGATTTTTGTGTTGAGTATTCTTGAAAAGATAAGATATGATTCCAGTTGGATGGTGGAAGAAACAAGTGTTTTTCCCTATCCCAGAAAAATCAAAAAAGAACTGACCTTCTAGGCTTTCCTCCTCAAATGGAGTTTGGACTCAACTAGCTGGGCTTATATATGGGATCCCTAGCTGCTTTGCCTCTCCTTTTGGGTTTCTTTTCCTTTAGTATAGACCTTGTAAACACCAGAAAGTCTTGGGTAGCTTAGAAAGGGCAGAATCTACCTAGTAGTTGTTATAGTAATTATAGAATCAAGCTTATGACAAGGGGAGAGAAGAAAGAGAGAGACAGACAGAGACAGAAGGAGGGGGGAGACAGAGAGACAGAGAGGGAGAAGAGAGAAGGAGGGAGGGAGGAGAGAGAATGAGCCAGAGAGAGCCAGAGAGAGAGAGAGAGAGAGAGAGAAAGAGAGAGAGAGAGAGAGAGAGAGAATCTCCAGAAGAGATCATGCTTGTAATTTTTGGCTTTTGATCAGAGTGTGCTCAGATGAAATGTGAACTGATTGATTAGTACCCTTGCAAAAATGGTCAATAGCCCATAAAAGACTTGAATATTCATCTCCCAATTGGTTATTCTCATAATGAAAACTTACTAGATTCTATTCATTTAAAAACATTTTATTTTGCTTTAATTAGCCAAGATCTGCCTTCTCACTCTCCCACTCTAACCTCCTGGCATTTTCTGTAGCTATTTTGGAGTCATTCTTTTCTTCTGGGTTTGCGTCTTAAATATCTTTGCCACCACAATACCCCATGGTAAAGGTTCATTTTTTGTTTGCTCCTTTTTCCAGGCTACTTCTTGACTTCAGACTTGATGGTTGGTTTGGGCTCTGTCACATTGTTGATAAGAAGGACTAGGCTAGCTTTGCTGCTGCTTTTTTTGAGTTATATTATTCCAAAATCTTAGAGACATGTTGGGGACCTAGAAGTTTTCCGTGCTACTAAAGTGATCTGATTTAGGGCAAATTTGATTGCTTTCCCTCTTCTCTGAAGCCTGAAAATTCTTGGCTTGCATTTGGGTCTTTGCAAAAGCAGACTGCATTTCAATTCAGTCATTATCATTCATTTGGGAGCCTCTGTTGGTTTAGAATGGTGGAATGTAGGCTCCCTTTTGGTCTGGGTTTCATGCCTTGGTTATTCCTCTATCACCTGTGCTACATACTTTAATTGAATCCCTGCTCTGGGCTTTGAGTCTGAGACTCATCACTGCAGTGGCTGCCTCCACGTTCTGAATGTCCTCCTTTCTTATTATACCACCTAGAGCCTCCCTAATGTACCTCCATGCCCCATTCCCCCATTCACATATTCCCTTTGCCCTCAGCCTAGAACTAGGTGGTGAGTGACAAATCTGCAAGGTGGCCCTGTCCCTGTTGCTGGGCTTTGTAGAAGTTGGCAGGTGACCTGTTATGGCTCTATGATGTCTTTTTGCCCTGTTGTACAGCTTCTCCAGGGCATTCCAATGCTCCTGGCTGATCCCAACATCAGAACTGGCAGACTCTGTCTTTCTCTCCTGAACTCAGTTGGACAATGACTGAAGGTGACTTTTTCTGGATTTACCCCATCAGGATTCAGTTTAGTAGATTATCTATATCTGTTTAGAAAAGTTTGTGGAGCAGAACCTGTTACACTGCTTTCTACTACTCTGTAATCTTGGCTCTGCTTCCATTTTATTCTACGATTTTTTGTTGCTTGGTATTCCTTTTTTTCTATATAGAAATAATACTTGATTCATATTTGTACATTGGGCAGCTTTTTTAGTTTTCCTGCCTCCTTGAGGAATCCCAAGACTAGAGCCAGAACAAAAGATAACTGTAATTAGCAGTTTTCTTTGGAAAACTGAGGTATGGGTGAAGAGCCAATGAATATAAGAATTAGGGAGTCTATTCTCTCCATTGAGAACATGGATAAAACACTATGGTAAAAGCTAGGCAATGGCACAGGTCACGGGTCCTCAAGTCTTCAATTAAGTATAGCCCAACTAGGCATTATGCTATACATTTCTTTGATGGCATTACCTTTCTTATTCATAGTTCTCCCCAAATTATGATGTGTTATAACCTACTTATACCTTCCAGATATCTCTCCATCACCTTCTGAATGATACTGATTTCTAATTATTTGGAAACTTGCTGCTATGATTTGTAGCTATACAACTACACAAATAGACTACTGGTATTAAAACAATGGAGCTTCTGAAAGAGCAATGGGATCTCTCAGATCTTTCAAAGGAGCTTTGAAATTTCCCAGGGGTAATCTATCTTTTTTCTTCTCTTTTCCTATTTAATTCTGGATCCAACTCACCATCCATTTGAATTGTCTAAGGAACATAATTAAAGATGGCATTGATGACTTGCTTGACCTAGGTGTTCTGAAGTACCTAGGGTATTTGACTGGGATTTGAGTGCAGCCTCTAGACTAAGTTGCCACTACTTTAACCAGGAAATATCTAAGAGAAGGGAATCTCCTTCTAAACTAAAGTAGTCCCCCAAGCATAAATTTTCAAATAATTATTATTGTCCTCAGTAAGGTCATCAGAAAGCCTCCCCTCTTCCAATCATACTGTTATCATATTGATAATACTCTGAACACTGTTAGATAGATTGATGGATTGATAGAGTACACAGATAAATAAAGTAGATTTAGATTTTAAACAAAAAGCAATCTGATTTCAATTGGTCACTAATAGATCCTAGGCCAAGCCCTGTTTTGTCATTATTTGGGTCCTGATTGACTCAGATTGAATGTAAACAGTAGTCATTTTTGTTTTCACCAGAAACTCTGAGTCTTTCCTTCCCAGAATCATTTATTTATTTATTTAGATTTTGTTTTTTGAACTCCATGAAAGAGAAGATTCTTTGCCTCAATTAATATCTTAATCACTGAATGGGTGCAGCCTCAGTTTGACCTTGGGTTCCAAAGGCTAAATTCTCCCATTTCATCCAGGTCCATCTCCAGTCATCTTGATCTATATCTTGCCACTAGTCCCAAATGGCTCTGGAGGGGAAAGTGACCTTGCCCAGCCCTCCCTCAGTTAAATCCAATTCACTTGCATATCATGGCATCACCTCCCTGATGACATGGTTCTCTTTGAGAATGAAAGACAAACAACAACAAATTAGATAGACTCAAATAGTTGATGGATGGATAAATAAAGCAGATAGCTAGCTAGCTAGATGGATACACAAAATTGAATAGACTCAGATAAATAGATATAAGAAGACTCAGAAAGACTGATAGGTAGGTAAACAGGTAGATGAGTAGATAGATAAATGGACAGGTAGATAAATAAAATAGAGATAGGGGAAGAAGAGGTAGATCCAAGATGGTTGTGTGGAGAAGTACCTAACCCAGCTCTCCCACATCATTCTCCAAACAACTCTAAAATAATGTCTCAAATCAAATTCTGGAGTGACAGAACCAACAGAAGATTGGGTGAAAACAATTTTCCAGCTGAGAATGTCTTCAGGAAGAAAGGCCTGTCTCACCAGAATGGTGGTGGTCCCGGAACACAAATGGGGGTGGCTGCCTCAATAGTGGCAGCAGCTCTAGGAGCTCGCAACCTATGGGGAGGGGAGCCATGTCGGACAATTGGTCTGAAGGATATTGCAGGAGATCCTTTGTTGGAGCTGGGTTCAGGACTCTTGTATTGCCCATGTGCAGTTTCACAGTCCCATAAATGCAAGAGCATTTATGGCCAAAGGGGAACAAGGGCACCAGTTTCAGTTCCAGGGAGAGAAGTGCATTTGGTCATCCCTGAGAAGTAGGTCTTAATTCTAAAAAAGAAAAGAGTCCTGCAAGAAGTAAGACTCCTAGAACTGGTGGCTACAGGAAACAAAGTCCTTTCCTAGATAAAGACCATTCCACAGACCAGGAGAGCAGTGACCATACCTCTCCTTAAATCCTAACACTTTGGAAGCCCCCCCAAGCCTATAGACCCCTAGAACTAGCTGTGAAAATATCAGCAAGAAAGGCTAGAAGTTTGAGACAGTGCCCCCATTGTGGTATAAGAAATGATGAACTGGATGCTTTCAGAAAAACCTGGGAAGACATACATGAATAATGCAAAGAAAAATGAGCAGAACCAGAAGAACAGTGTCCACAGTAATAGCAATATTGTGTGATAATTGAATGACCTCCGATTCTCAGCAATACAACAATCTAAAACAATTCTGATGGACTTGTGAAAATTGCTGTTCTTTTCCAGAGAAAGAACTGATGGAGTCTTAATGAAATTGAAACATACTTTGAAAACTTTGTTATTCTTGGTTTTTTGGCTTTCATTTTCTTTTGCAACATGGTTAATATGGAAATGTGTTGCATGACTGCACATGCATAATCTATATCAAATTGCTTGCCTTCTCAAGGAGAGAGGTTGGAAGAGAGGGAGGGGATTTGAAACTAAATACATTTTTAAATGGATGTTTAAAAAAATTTTTGGTTTACATCTAATTTAGACTAAAAAAATGAAAAAATAAGATAGATAAATATTTTTTTTTAATTTTATTTTTTTTATTTTATTTGCATAACATATGTGTGGGTAATTCTTCAACAATAACCCTTACATAGCTTTCTGTTACAAATTTTTCCCCCAACTCCCCACCTCTCCCCTAGATGGCAGGATATCCACTACATGTTAATTATGTTAAAATATTGGCAAATCGAATATATGTATACATATTTCCAAACTTGTCATTGTTGTGCAAGAAAAATCTCATCTACACAAACGATATATCAGATAAAGGAAACACAAACATCAATCAAGGAGTATGAGAATGTTATGTTGTGGTCCACATTTCACATCCCTCTCTCTGGGTGTATATGGTTTTCTTCAGTGAACAATTGGAGGTGGTTTGAAACATTTCATTGTTGAAGAGAGCCATGTCCATCAGAATTGATCGTCATATAGTACTGTTGTTGCTGTGTATAATGATCTCCTGGTTCTGCTCATTTCACTCAGCATCAGTTCATGTAAGTCTCTCCAGGACTCTCTGAAATCATCTTGCTGGTCATTTCTTACAGAACAATAATATTCCATAATATTCATATACCATAATTTATTCAGCCATTCTCCAATTGAAGGGCATCTATTCAATTTCCAGTTTCTAGCCACCACAAAAAGGGCTGCCACAAACATTCTTGCACATGTGGGGCCTTTTCCTTCCTTTATGATTTCTTTGGGATATAAGCCCAATAGAAATGCTGCTGGGTCAAAGGGTATGTGCACAGTTTGATAACTTTTTGAGCATAGCTCCAAATTGTTCTCCAGAATGGCTGTATCCGTTCACAGCTCCACCAACAATGCATCAGTGTCCCAGCCCTCCCACATCCCCTCCAACATTCATCATTAACTTTTCCTGTCATTTTAGCCAATCTGACAGGTGTGAAGTGGTAAGATAGATAAATAAACATAGATAGATAAAGTAGATAAATGGTGGTATGAAGAAGCATCTGACCTAGCTCTCTCAAATTACTCTCCAAAAAAATCTGCTATAAGCATTGTGCTTATAGGTTCTTTTACTTTTTCTTTGATATTTTTTGGAGTATAAGCCTAATAATGATGTTCTATGTTAAAAGGCACAAACAATTTATGTAGGTAGATAGATACTCTGGACTGGCAATTTTATTTGAGTTGAGAATTCCTAGTAATTTATTTACTAGGAGGTAAAGAAATTCTCACTATGAATGTATATGAACACTTGCTATATAATTTATAATCCCAGAGTGTTGCCTTGGGTACAATGATAGATTTAGAGACTCGATCAGGTATATGTCAATATTTAGTCAATTCAAGAAATTTTGGAATGGGGTTCATAGTTTCTGATTCTTAGTATTAGTGTCAGCTTGAACAAGCCATTTAATCTGAATTGGCTTCTGTTTTCTCTTTTGTAAAATGAAATAATTGAGCTAGCCTATGAAATTCTATTCCAGCTCTTGACCTATAATGCAATAATAATGTGTGAATAGGTTAGGATTTCTTCTAGGAAGCTCTGCAGTATCCTGTGCTTGATAAAATCAATCTGATGTCATTTGCAAATGAGCTTCTGAAGGACTTCATTAGCCACAGGGAATTTCTCTTCCTTTTGGGATCTATATTCTCCATAATAGTAACAAAGACTATTAGCAAAATACTGATATTTGTAAGATACTTTACTTGAAAAGAGCCTTTACAGTTTATCATATCAATTTTAAAAAATAACCAGCAAACAATAAACAAATGGCATCTTGTCTTTTCCACATTATTCATTCAATAGTATGATAATAAAGAGATAGAATAATGGAATATAACAAGCAAAAGCATGCTTGTTTTCTATTAATTTTCTTATGGAGAATACCCTAGTTGAATGTAAGTTCTCTGAATATAGTCCTCCGAAAAAAAATTTTTTTTATGTCAATGTAGTTCTCTCAAAATCTTTTTTTTATATGAATGGGAAATTAGATAAATTATTCTCTTGATTATCATTTTTAATATTGATAAGACTCAAGACTTTTCCCATGCCTTTGGTATCTTATTTTCTCTTATTTATTTATTATTTTTTTGGAAATTTTCTCTATTTTCAAACTTTTTTTCTCTTTCCAATCTTTCTCTACCATCAACTGATAAACAACAACAACAAAGAAAAATAAAACTTTTGTAACAAACATAGTGGATAGAGCACCAGCCCTGAAGTCAGGAGGACCTGAGTTCAAATGTGGCCTCAGACACTTAACACTTCCTAGATGTGTGACCTTAGGCAAGTCACTTAACCTCAATTGCCTTAGCAAAAAAAAAAAAAAAAAAACCCAAACTGTCTTTCTATTCTTTGACCATTTATCTATTGGGAAATGGATCTTCTTTCTTAGATGAGAGAACTTTATTAGGAAAAAAATATGCACAAAAAAACCCACAAAGAATTTTTCCAAACTGTTTCTTTTCTGCTTTTAACTGTATTAGTTTAATTTTATAAAATTAAAACTGTTCATTATATATTCTGTAATTCTTTCTATCCCTTATTTAGTAATGAATTATCCACAGATTCAAAAGGTAATTTCATCCTTACTCATCTAATTTGTTTATGATATCACCTTTTATGTCTAAGTCATGTCTAAGAATTAGTTTTCATTAAATTTGTGGTAGAATTCACTTGTGAATTTATCTCTGAGAATTTTTTTCAGAGGAAAGTCATTTATGCCTTGTTTCATTTCTTTTTCTAAAACAAAATTATTTAGGTATTCTATTTATTTGTCTGTTAATCTGGGCATTTTATATTTTTAACAAATATTTATCAATTTTACTTAGATTGTCAGATTTATTGCCATCTTATTGGGCAAAATAGCTCCTGATAATTGGTTTAATTTTATCTTCATTGTTGGGGATCTCACTGTTCTTATTTTTGAAATTATTAATTTCTTTTGCAACCCAAATTAATCAATGACATCTATTTTGTTCTTGTTTTTTAAAATCAGCTCCTATTTTTATTTATTCATATAATTTTTTAAAACATTCAATTTTTATTAATATCTCCTTTGATGTTTGGGATTTCCAATTTGGTGTTTATTAGGGGATTTTAAATTTTTTCTAGCTTTTTTTTTAGTTGCACACCCTCATTTCTGATCTGCTCTTTTCCATTTTACTGATTTAAGCATTTAGAAATATAAAATTTTCCTTTAAGTACTGCTTTTGCTGTATCCCATAAATTTTAGTATGTTGCCTTGTTGTTATTCTTTTTAAAGAAATTATTGATTATTTCTATTATTTGTTCTTTCACTCATTCTTTAGGATTAGATTACTTTCCAATTAATTTTTAATCTTTGTTTTCATTCTTTGGATGCAATTTTTATTTCAGCTTTCCTGCATTTGGTTATGAGGTTTTTATAGTAATATATGGTCAGTTTTTGTGAATGTGCTGTATACAGATGAGAACTCTCTATTTCCATTCAATTTTCTCCAGAGGTCTATCTAACTTTTCTAAAATTCTATTCATCTCCTTTACTTTTTTCTTAATTTTTTAATGACTATATTTATTTAGCTCTGAGAAATTTAAATTTCTCTATTAGTATAGTTCCATTTCTATTTTCTCTTACAGCTCATTTAACTTTTCTTTTAAGAATTTTGATGTTTCAGAGAGTAGAAAAATGGCAGAGAAATGACAAGGTTTTATCTGAGCTCTTCCCAAACCCCTTGAACAATTTAAAATAATGCTTCAAAACAAATTCTAGAGTATCAGAACCCACAAAAGCATAGGGAAAGACAATTTTCCAGCTCAAGACAACTTAGGAAATCAGCAGGAAAGGTCAGTCCAGGTCTCAGCAACCCAACAGCAGGTGTTGAGAGAGATTGAATCAGTAATAGTGGTGGTGGTGCTTTCTAGAACTCTCAGTTCTGAGACAGTAAGGGCATCAGATACCTAGTCAGAAGAAGATTAGGAAGGTCCTTTAGCTGCTACGAGGAACAGAACTTTTTTGCATTCCCATTATTTGAATCTGAATTGCATTGCAATTACCAGAAGTATCCCCCAAAACAGTTGAACAAAAACCACAAAACTGGGAACAGTTCCTTCTCCTCTCTGAATCCAGAGCCCCACTTTAGTATAGTTAAAATTCTAGAAAAATAAGAATATAGCAGAAAAAATTCTGACTATAGAAAGTTACTATGGTGACAGGTGACCAAAACACAAATGCAGAAAGAGGCAACAAAGTCAAAATTCCTACATCCAAAGACTCCAAGAAAAATATGAATTGATCTCAGGACTAGAGAAGCTCAAAAGGATTTTGAAAATCAAGTAAAAGAGGTAGAATTCACATTGGAAGGATTCTGGAAAGATGGTGGAATAGGTCAGGAAATTTCAAGCTCTCCAGATTTCCCTCAGAAGCAGAACAAATTTGTGCCTCAGGGCAAACATAAACTGGTGAAACACAAAGAAGACTTGGGGCAGAACAGGGGTTCTCCTGGTACACCTAAGAAGATCTGAAGACCCCAGTCCAGAGATACCATGAAGTGCAAACACTCCATCTAGCTCCACAGAAATACCAAGTGGGTACTCCTGGGGCTAGCTGGGTTTGACTAGATCCTCAGCATAAACCACAGAAACTTTCACCTTTTGGCATGAGGATTTGGGGTCTGAGTCTGGGAAGACTGAGTGAAACTCAGCTGATTAGAAATGCCAGGCCCAGCTGGGCTGCAGAGCCAGGCTCTGGGCCAGAAGGAACCAGTACATCTATAAGTACAGAAGTACTGGGGCAGGGATACTGACTATGGACACTTGCTGTAGGAAACAGCTGTTAGTTTGGGATTCCAGGTAAGAGGGGAGAGCTAAAGTGAAGCTAGAGGCACTGTCTCCTCAACCCATGATTGGAAGTATTTGCTTGTACCCAATACTTCTACACATACACTACAACAAGGATCAGGAAAAGATGGGGGAAAAAAAGATTAGGGGAAAAAAGTATAGATAGTAATTATTGATCTTTGACAAATTCAAACTTAAATTTTCAATCAAGAGAGAAATCCACATTATCTCAACCATACTATTAATGTTTTAGATGCATGTTTACATATGATTAAATGTGTACATATATATGTGTGGGTATATGTAGATATGTATGCATATTGCTCTATGTGTGTGTGTATAAAGATATATGTATATGTGTCTGGGTCAGTGTGAATGTAATATATATGTATATGTACATATATGTGTATATATGTATACATATGTATGTATAGCTGTATTTATCTATACCTATATATGTATTTATAAATATATCTGTGCTTAATTATAGCCTGCTTGGGGGAGATGAGGGGTAAGGATGAAAGGGGGAAAAAAAGAATAAAGTAAAAAAATGCACAGCAAAGAATAAAAGAACAACTTATAAGGAAACAATGAAAAGATGGACACTCATGAATTATAATTTCTTTTACTATTATATATCCTTTCTTGAACTGGTAATTTAGTGTTATATATTTTGAATTCTCCATGATGTTCTTCTGTGCACATTACAATTTTCTGTTTTATTTCTCTTTTCTGTTTTTCTTTTTTCTATTGTGTTTTTTTTAAATAAAAAAATAAAGTTTAAAATTTTTTAAAAAGAGAGGAAAAATTAGGATGAGAAATGAGAATGATGCAAGAAAATCATGAAAAGGGTCAATATCTTGGTAAAGGAGGTACAAAAAAAATACTGAAGAAAATGCATCTTTAAAAACAGAATAAACCAAATGGTAAAAGAGGAACAAAAGTTCACTGAAGAAAAGAACTTCTTAAAAAGTAGAACTGGCCAAATGGAAGAGGAGATACAAAAGCTCACTAAAGAAAATAATTTCTTAAAAATTAGAATTGAGCAAGTGGAAGCTAATGATTAAACAAACAAACAAAAAACAGCCAAAAAATTTTAAAAAGAAAAATATGAAATATCATTGGAAAAACAATTGATTTGGAAAAATAGATCCAGAAGGGATAATTTAAAAATTATTGAACTATCAGAAAACCAGAGCAGAAAAAGAGCATAGACATCATCTTTCAAGAATTTGTAAGGAAAACTGTCCTGATATTCTAGAATCAGAGAATAAAATAGAAGTTGAAAAAAAAACACTCATAATTTTCTGAAAGATTCCAAGATGAAAACTCCAAGGAATATTGTCACCAAATTCCAGAGCTCCCAAGTCAAGGAGAAAATAGGGTAAGCAGTCAAAAAGAAACAATTCAAATATCATGAAGCCATAGTCAGGATAGCACAGGATAGATTTAACAGCTTATACATTGAAGAATTGAAAGGCTTAAAGAATGATATTCCAGATGGCAAAAGGACTAAGAATCATCTATTCCTGGTGAAAAGACAAGAGTTGAATAGAAGTTTTGATTTTCAACTATAAGAATCCAGGGAAGCATAAATAGCATAAAAAGGCAAGCATGAAAGAGAAATCATAAGATGTTCAATAAATTAAACTGTTTATATTTCTGCATGGGAAATGATATTTGTAATGTCTAAGAACTTTATCATTATTAGGGCAATTAAAAGGAGTATACATAGACAGAGGGCATGAATATGAGTTGGATTTGATAGGATGTTTATCTGGAAAAATAAAATTAAGGGGTGAGGAAGAGGAATACACTGGGAGAAGAAGAATGGGGTAAATTATCTGACATTGAAGACACACAAAAGAACTTTTACAAGTGGTGGGTAAGTGGGAGAGTGAAAAGTGCAGGGAGCACATGAATCTTACTTTCATTGTAATTGACTCAAAGAAGGAATAACATACATTTAATTGAGAATGGAAATCTATCTTATCATACAGGAAAATAGGAGGGGGAAGGGATAAAAAAGGGTTGGGGATAATAGAAGGGAGGGCAGAATAGGGGAGGCAAAAGTCAGAAGCAAAATGTTTTTTTCAGAATGCACAGGGTTTGTGTGAAAGGTTAAATGGGAAAAAGGAAAGTAGAGTAATCACAACTGTGAAAAAGATTTTTGTATCAAGTATCTCTGATAAAGATCTCATTTTTCAAAAATGTAAAGAACTGAGTCAAATTTATAGAAATAAGATCCACTTATTTTGATCCTCAGTGCTGTGTTTAAGACTAGTAATTATTTTTTTTTTAGAAATTATCTGACATTGTTTACTAGATCCAGGCTGCCTACATGTTGCTTAGGGCCAGGGCTGTCTTGATGATTCTGGGGCCATGGACTTGCTGAATTCTCATTCAGGTCAAGGTTACCTGAATTTTCTCTGACTTCATCTACTGCTGAGTTTGGAGCTCTAAGGATGCCATGGGTTAAGACTGTCTTACACTGGAAGATAATATATTTGGAGCTTGTCTCCTGAAGAATTTCAGGACTACCTATGTTTGGATCATCTATGGATTTATCTTCTGCTGTGGGATTATGTTGCTTCCCGTTGTATCTGTGATTTGATCTGTGATTTCACTGTATTGTCACTCAGCTTTCTGAGTAACACCTAAGATTGGTACCTCTCCTAATATTGGTTAGCAACTTGTCCCAAATGTAGAGTCTTTGAAGGTTGACTAGGACATTGAAATTAAATGACATACCAAATACCACATAACTAGCATGTGACAGATATATATATATATATATATATATCTTTAATCTAGGGGCTTCTGAATCTAAGAAACCTCCTCTCTTTATCTCTCTCTCTCTTTTCTCTCTCCTCCCTCTTTCTCACTCTCTCTTCCTTTTATTCCTCTTTCCTTTCTTCCTTATTCCTTCCTCCCTTGCTCCCTCTCTTCCTTCCTCTCTACCTTCCTTTCTTTTTCCCCCCTCCCTTCCTTCCTCTCTACCTTCCTTTTTTCCTACCTTCCTCCCTTCCTGCTTCCGTCTCTTCCTCCCTCCCTTCTTCCCTCCTTCCCTTTTTCCCTCTCTCCCTTCCTTCTTTCCCTCCTTCTTTCCTTCCTTCTTTCCTGCCTGCTTGTCTTCCTGCCTTCTTTCCCTCCCTATTTCTTTTCCCTTTTAGATGCACACAAATATATACATAAAATGATTGTGTGCTTATATGTATACATATAAATATACACACACTATATACATATAGTTCTCTATGTTTATATACATACATATATGTGTGCAAATAGAGGTGTTCACATGGATGATCCTAGGCTAATGGACATAAACTACATAGAGATCTATGCAATCTGACTCAATGTGCCTAAAACAACAGAGACACATATAAGATATATCTTTTTTCATTGTTAGCAGTAGGTAAAGAATATCAAGCATTTTTACCCTTCTAATCCTTTCTAATTGTACCAGGAGTTAATTTTTGATTAGATAAAAGTCAAATAAATGTATATTCAATATTGAATTTCAAGTATACTTCACTATGAATGAGAAATGAGCTGCAAAATTATGGGGCAGGAAGATCACACCCAATTGTTAGTTTTTTTAAGGTTTTAAAAAAATTTACTATGCTTTCCCCACATATTTTTAACATGTTCTTATGATACCAGTGAATTACAGTTTTCATCCACATGTTTATGGCATGTAAACTTCCCTGTATGGATGGATAGACAGGGACATTATTCTTGGAATTTGTTGACAACATGGGTACGATTTTTCACTTCGTCTATTCTCAGGGAATTCTGCAAAGTCATAAATTCCCTGTTAGCTGGCTACAGGGTTTCTTTAAAAAAATTATTTTAAAAAGAGTGCTGCTTGATTTTAAAGAAATCTTGCTAGCATATAAGAAAGTCAGTGTATCTTGATCTTCTTTATTAAGGAAGCTCTACTGATGGTGAAAACATAATCAACCAAATTGGAATGTTTTTAATGAAATGTACTTTACCACCCTCATTCACTTCTCCATCTTACTCTACTCTAGTAACAAGCATAAAGAGACAATGAGCAAGTTTAAAGGTATTCAAAATCATAAGAAGAAAATCTTGGAAGAAAAGAAATAAAGGTATTTAAAGTGGGAGGAAAGGGCACCCTGGCAGGTATATGAGGGGAAGAACTCCCACTATATTTACCTGAATTGGCATGATGGCAATTTGGGAATAATTCAGCTTCATTCATTGAAGGGGACAGTGCTAAACCCAATACCAAGGGAGAGAACATGGTCTAGATAGTTTCTTCTGGATCCCAAGTTTAGGAGTTCCTGTACCATGAATAGTAGCCTAGGACAAATCCTAATTTAGTGGCTATTTTGTCAATAGTACGATGAAGCAAAGCTAAGGCACTCTAGCTTTGGTGTTTATCTATTTGTAGATGAGTCCTCACTCAAAGGTTATCAAATTGACCTAGGTTAAGAACCAGAGTTTATCAATGTTGTGATCAGTGATTTCCAAAGTGGGGGCTATGGTGGACCTTAGAATGATATGATGAGCCAATAAGAGAGTGAGATGGTATCTCACTGTAGCTCTTCATACAATAATCAATTATCACCAGACTTTCCTCTTCTTTTTCCCCTTCTGTAGCTCCCTCACATTTCCCCCTTTTGCTCTGAGCTTCAAACTCTCAGGGGAGAGCTCCAACCCAGCATTCCCAACAATAGCTGTATTGCAGCATTAGGGTTATGGCTCTTAGGCACTATACTACAGGGAGGGAAATGGAAAGTAAAGACTGTTTCCTTCCCTCCCTAAAAACTTTTTCATTTTGTGTTGGACAGAGTTGGACAATGACAAGAAAAAAATAGAAGAATGCCCTAGAGCAAAGCTTCTTAAACTGTGGGTCAAAACTCCAAATGGAGTTGTGTTGGGCAACAGTGAATAATGTAATATTCTTTATGTAAAAATAAAAAAAGGTATATCCATCTCCTTGGTATGCAAATTTGCTTTTATTTTTAATAGTGAAATTATATGTATACCAAAGAAGTTTTAAAACAAATTTCTTTGTGATTTATTTCCATAAATGTTTGATTTGTATACCAGTTTTATATGCTTATATTTCTGGTATTGCACAAAAGTTTCTTGGGCAAAAAGAGTAACAAGTGGAAAATGTTTAAGAGGTCCTAGAGTGGTCCTAGCACTTTCACTCAGCTTGCTGGGTGCCCTCCTACCTTTAGAAGCAGCAAAGTGTTACCCTAAGGCTACCTGAGTCATGGTGAGACAAAAAAAGATCCTGCTGCCATCCCTGGAGCCCTGTAGGGTTCTTCATGTAGAACAGCCTAACTACTAAGAGAGCAAAGGTCTAGGACCCCCAGAAAATCCTTCCTCTCTACATCCTCAGGGCCTCTGATGGATGAGCCTCCTTGCTAACTACGTCTGCTTTTGCTTTCTTTCATACCTTCCAACTTCCCCACTAAACTGGGCTTAAAGAGCTTTAATCACTGAAAAAGAGAGCACCAATTTGTCACCTCTCTCACACTAGAACCAATCTAAACCAAAGACCCACAGGATAAATAAACCTTAAATAAACCTGTGTGCCTTATAATCTGCAATGGGTTTGAATACCGCCTCAGACTTTGATTAGTGGGCAATCCTGTGCCAATCAGCTCACCTCTGTGTCAGTTTCTTCAATGGGGAGAATAATAGTACCTACTTTTAAGGATTGCTATAAATATATGTAAAATATAAAATATAATATATAAAATATAAATATATGTAAAATGTGAATGCTATATAAGTGCTAGGAATTAATTAATTATAGATATCATTACATTATTTTTCCTCATAAATCTACACCACTTTGAAAACTCATGATTTTTGTTGAGGATTTGAAACTGTAGTATCATCCTTGATTGCTCAGTTTCATTCTACATCAGTTGTAAGGCCATTTGACAGATATAAATATACATGTATTGTGCACACATGTAACGTACATTGTATGTAACAGATATTGTATAAGGTATGGCCTATATAGATATAAATATATAATGTATGGATGAATACATATACATACATATAATGGGGAAGCTGGGAAGCACAGTGCACAGAATGCCAGGCTGAGAGTCAGGAAGATTCCCGAATTCAAATCGGACTTCCAGCACTTACCAGCCTGTCCTGGAACACAGGGCCAGCCACTTAACTCTATTTCCCTCAGTTTCTTCTTCTGTATCTGAAGGAGATGGCAAACCACTTCAGTATCTTTGCCCAGGAAGCCCCAGATGGAGTTACGAACAGCGGACATGAATGAAATGTTTAAACAACCACAAATAGACATATATACTTACACATACATGAGTATATATTCATTCCATTTGCTAGTCCATTTTTTCAAATCATATATCTCTTTTGTGACATCCTTTACAATCTTTCTCCTATACAATTCTATATTGGTGTTGTGGGAATTTTAAAATTTACTTTTATTATTCAGGTCTTGGAGCCATTTCTCCTGCAAATTTTGGTTAACTAGTAGTCTGTCTTACTATTAACCTCACCTGACCAAAACTTGGATCGGTGGAATGTGAAAATTACTTAGAGCCTTAAATATTTCTTAAAAAAAAAAAGAAGCCTTAGAGAGAATCTCAATTGTCTCTGACTTCTTAATATGTAAATCTTCTTTCTCAAGTGACTTGTGAGTCCTCTTAATGTAGTTTAAAATGTAACCTGACTTAGTTTACCCACAGAGTTTGTCTGACTAGGTTTGTTTCCTTAGGAGATGTATAAGATTATGGTTGTTTAAGTTTGTTCAACTGTTATGACATGGAGGGAAGTATGGGATTATGGATCTATCTTCTCTTTAATTTTTATGGCCTAAGAAGGTACATGATTGCGATATGTAAGAGAATTATTTCTTTGTCACTCAGACATAATTTTGACTATAAGAAGCCTTGTCAGAATCGTTACACTTGTGCAGATTTTCTCTGAGGTCTAAACTTATGCTTGAGCATACTAATAAAATCTAGGGTTTTGCCTCCATAATTTCTGTGTTGTGGTAAATATATATTTGGCTGCAGTTACCCACCACATGAACTCGGAGAGGAGATATTTCTTTCGTAACACTGATGATATAATATAGTCTGCTCAGAGTAACATGTGCCTCTTCATCGACTTTAGGCTGAACCTTTAAGTTTTCAGAGACTGTGTGTTCTCCAAATTGCAGCCATATAGCATTAATGGACTTTATACACACACACTCTCTCTCTCTCTCATCTATTTATTTTTATATCTATCTATCTATATCTATGTCTGTCTATCTATCTATCTATATCTATCTATATCTATGCCTGTCTATCTATCTATGTCTGTCTATCTATCTATCTATCTATCTATCTATCTATCTATCTATCTATCT
>JAJPUD010003386.1:203725-252142 GCA_023553655.1 Myrmecobius fasciatus | reverse complement strand
TGTTGAAGAATTACCCACACATATGTTATGCAAATAAAATAAAAATTTAAAAAAAAAAAAAAAAAAAAGAAAATGCCATCTGCATCCAGAAAAAGAACTATGGAGATTGAATATAAATCAACATATGCTATGTTCACTTTTTTTTGCTTTTTGCTGAGGCAATTGAGGTTAAGTGACTTGCCTAAGGTCACACAGCTAGGGAATGTTAAGTGTCTGAGCCCAAATTTGAACTCAGGTCCTCCTGACTTCAGGGCTGGTGCTCTATCCACTGCGCCACCTAGCTATCCCTCTATGTTCACTTCTTTTTCCTGTTTTTTTTCCTCTCATGATTTTTTCCTTTTGTTCTGATTTTTCTCTTCCAACGTGATTCATAAAGCAATATGTATTAAAAATAAATAAATTACCAGATGGTCTGTATCCCAAAGAGATCATAAAAAGGAAAAGGGACCCACATGTGCCTTTTTGTGGTAGCAAGGAACTGGAAACTGTGTGGATGCCCATCAATTGCCTAAATAAGTTATGGTATATAAATGTTATGGAATATTATTATTCTATAAGAAATGATCAGTAGGATGATTTCAGAAAGATCTGGAGAGACTTATATGAACTGATGCTAAAGAAGTGAGCAGAACAAAGAGAACATTGTATACCGCAACAGCAAGATTATGTGATGATCAACTCTAATGGACAATAATGAAGTGATTCAGGCCAATTCCAATAGAATTGTAATGGAGAGGGCCCCCTGCATCCAGAAAGAGGACTATGGGGACTGAATTTGGATCACAACCTAGTATTTTCATATTTTTTGTTTGCTTTTTATTTTTTTCATTTTTTTTCCTTTTTGATCTGATTTTTCTTGTGCAATATGATAAATATGGAAATATGTATAGAAGAACTGCACATTTAACATATGGATTACTTGCTGTGTAGAGGAGGGGGTGGGGGAAAGGGAAGGAGAAAAATTTGGAACATAAGGTTTTACAAGGGTAAATGTCGAAAATGATCTTTGCATATGTTTTGAAAATAAAAAGTTATTATTTTAAAAAATAATCATTTATCTCTCTACATATTCAGTTAACTATATCAGCAAGAATTGTGATATGAAACTTTTCTTATATAGTTTCCAAAGAACTTTTATCAGCAGCATATAAAATCAAAATATTTTCTAAAGAAATTTCAATAAGCAGAATCTGCTCTATCATTAAATAAGGCAGAGAAGCTGAAAGTAAATATGATTTTTTTTCCATCATAAAATTGATTGAAAAACTGACTGCTCTTTGATTATAATGACTGAGAAGTTTGACCCTAGAGAAGAGCTGAGAAAATGCATCCTCTCCCTTCTTTCTAGAGATAGGAAGACTATCAGTATGGATTACATATCCTATCTTTATTATGCTAACTCAGTTTTCTCTTTTAAAAACATTGTTTGATACAAGAGATAGCTTATAGAGTAGGGGTGGAACTAAATGATATAGAAAAATATCAATACTTATTTCCTGTCCTAAAACTGGTTGAAAGGCAGCCTTGCCTTCTGTAAGGACTATTAATCTGGGAACTATAAACTTTATAACTGCATTTCAATATAATTGGTTTCCTTTATAATTCTATGTATTTTATTTTATGCATTTAGAAACAGTTTGAAAAAAAAAGGGGGTCCATGTTGTATACTCAAATCAATTCAGTAAACATTAAGTGCCTAGTATGTGCCAGGGACCAGATTCTCATGTATACAGTTAAGGATGCCTATTTATACTTATACAAATTTAAGGTTACATGTCTCTACTCAGAAATAGAAAATTCAGAGGTTTTTCTGGTAGGTTGGGGCATAGCTATTTCATTATGTAAATATAAACTTAACACAATCAGTAGACAATTATAATGACCTGGGAGATACCATGTGACCTACTGATACAGCTGGTGATGTCATGGATGGAGCACTGGGTCTGGAGTTAGGAAGATCTGTGTTTAAAATCAGTCTCAGACATTTACTAACAATGTGATCCTAAGCAGGTCATTAAACCTTTTTCCTATCGGTAAATAGGAACCTCGTAGGGTTGTTGTGAGATCAAATGAGAAAATATTTGTAACTTGTTTAACATAGTTGCTGGCAAACAGTACGTGATTAATAATTGCTTCCCTCCGACCCCTCCTTCTCTCCTTAGAACTTATCTCCCTAGAGAACCCTCCGGATTGAGGTAGAACATATGACAAATAGCGAATTTGGGACTTGGCTGAGTTTTGTCCTTTTGGTGTATAGAATCAGATTAGTAACAATGCCCTCTAGTGGTTATATTTGTGTATATCATCTATATGCATTTGTATACTGTCTATACATATATATATACCAGTTATGTATGTGGACATACATACATATCAATAGTCAGTTCAACCACTGATTTTCCTAAGCATATAGATGGATGTATATGTTAGTAATTGAATATATGTTAGTTCTCAATCCCTAAATAGAGTAAATACTAAAAGTATTTATAGAATTGAAAACAGTATAATTTTTGAAAAATGGGGGAAAAGCATCTGTGTAATCTGACATTTTTATCAAAGGTATTTTCCAGTTGTCTGGCCACTGTAATAACTGTAAAACCTTTTGCAATTCTAGGCAACTCTGTGAATAAAGAAACATTTGGAGAATAACATTCATTTTTATTACTGCTTTCTACTACCAACATAATTCAAGGTAAGCAAAAGAAAACTAGTGTCTAAGTAAAGAAACTTCATTTTTCTGACTCCTGTTTCCTTTAAATGGCCTAATTAACTCCTATGATATCCCATCAGGAAGAACAAGACTTCAGCACAATTCTCAGGCCATCCTTGCCAATTCTCAGTTGCCAGAATTTGGAGTAAATACTTCAAAGTTTCATATTTCTCAAGATCCTTAATGGCTTCTGGGTTGCTACAAATAATGACAGCAAGAAGATGGCAAGACCAGAATTTGACAAGCAGGATGTGTTGCTTTAACT
This sequence comes from Myrmecobius fasciatus, assembly GCA_023553655.1. Classification (NCBI taxonomy): domain Eukaryota; kingdom Metazoa; phylum Chordata; class Mammalia; order Dasyuromorphia; family Myrmecobiidae; genus Myrmecobius; species Myrmecobius fasciatus. Next base: position 249,167 of record JAJPUD010003386.1, on the reverse strand, counting down.
GGGAATTCATAGGCTCATCCTCCAGAAAGGACACAAGAAGGGGAAGCATGTTTATGAGTCTGGCTTTCTTTTGGCCAGCAACATTTAGGTAGCACCAACTGGATATGCTTTGCAGTAGTATGATCTTAACATGAGGAGAAATATTATCTTTTTCCAAGATCACAACTGCATCATTTATGTAATTGGATACCCATTTTGCTGCCATTGGTCCTCCTGAAAAACAAAAAGAAAAATCGTGTTTCTAATTTTTCGTTTAATTCTACCCATTTAAGGCTGGATCCTCTTCCATTCCCAAAGGCCCTGTGCTCCAAAATAAAACCCCAGAAAGTTTTTAGAAGTTGGGTAGCTCATATTGAGGTAGGCTTGTTGAATAGATGATTCTCAGTTAAGATTTTTTCACTTTACTTCTCTTCAACTTGGAGTATGACTGGAAAAGGTGATGGAATCTAATAAAATAGATTGGAATTCTACCATAAGGAATAGTACATATGAAGAATTAAGAGAAACACGAGAAGACTTGTATGAATGGAGAGAGAAAGCAGAGCAAGAGACAATAATTCTAAAGCCAAACACAATAGACAAAGATAGTACTCTATTATCAAAATTAAAACACATACTCTTCCTTTCTGTTAACAACTGATAAACAAAAAAGTGGGAATGACATGCACCATTAGTCAAACTTGTGTTATTAGGCAGTTTTACTTCATTCTTTTTTTTGCAATATACTTTGGTAGAAGGTGTCTTATCTCAAAACAAAATGTCAATAATTTTTTTCTTAAAAAAGGAAAAATAATATTAAAATTAGCTAAATCCTGTTGCTTTGCCCTTGTTATATGTTGAAGTTTGTATATAGAATTTAAGAAATCTGTACGTCTCTTCCTACTAAATTAAGTCTTTAAAAAATTAAATTAAATGAAGCTAAACCCAAAGTACTTTATTAAGACACAATTTAGAATAAAACTTAAATAGAAACCAAAGTACATTTAGGTAGCTTTTGATTCATTTTAATAAATCCTTAAGCTAAATATCTCAGATAGCATGGAACATTGTGCTATGAGAGAAATAATTCCTTTTGGACTTCTACTCTATTCCAATCAGTATTAACTAAATTTGACAGAATCATATCAAAGCTGTGAGTTACAGATTCTAAGTTCACTTGCTTAACTTATAGTTAGGAAGTTAGCTAAAGGCCCTCCACCCTTGTTTTGCCTTGTCATTGTGACTAAGTCTAGCATGGCAGAGATCACAGCTACATGGAAAGTCCCCCAAAACATTTTTGTACCTTTGGACCAATCACTTGTCTGATTGGAACAGACGATCATCTTATGACCACTTAGATCACTAATTATGATGATAGCTTGTACCATTTCCTCCTGCCCAAATTGAGGAGAAGCCTGTCCATCTTATGTGGAGATATTCCTTGGTTCACTCAAGTTGTGGCCCTGCTGACATTATTTTGCTTATTTAATGGAATTATTCTGTATTTGGTACCTATTTTGGAATGGAATGGACATCTAGCCCTATAAAAATAGGGCCCTGGGCTGAGGAGGCATCTTAGATTGTGAGGAAGATCTGAGGTTCACTACATTAGAGGGAACCATGGACCCTTTGATAAAGTAAGATTGGCTTAGACCTGCCTCAGTTTCTCTTATTGTAGGTGGGATGATTTTAATCTCCACAGCTAGATGCAAGTGGAGAAAATTTATATGGGAAATGATTTCTACCTTTATGGAGCTCATTTTTTTTTTCTAATTAGAATGGGCTTTTTGGCTCAGGAGTCTTTTATGGCCATAACCTTTGTACCTGAGTTAACCCCTATCCCAGACTCTGGGACCATTCCTAATCCTAGAAAAGACCACAAGGAGCCTTAGTTTAATAATTCATTGGAATAGCATTAGTTAAGTTTGAGGGGCTTCTCTTCAGAACCACAGTATAGAAAAGTTGATTTTTTCCTCTTATGATTAAAGTTGCTTCTGTATGTCTAAATTTGCCATTTTTTTTTTTTCAATCCTCTAGTAATTAAGTTCCTGCCCTGTCCAGGTCCCAATGTTTAGCCACTAAATTCTTGCTTAATTTCCTTATCCTCTGCCCCAGAATTTCTAGTGTCTTGATTCTTTACCTTGGTGAGGAGAATCAGCATATACTATCAAGATCCTCTGATAGGACCCTTTACATAGCAATTTCAGAGACCATAGGAACTTCTGGCATAGGTATGCTGAAGAAAATAGGGAAGGGCTCAGAAGGACTCAGTCATTGCCCACCTCATGGCAGAATCATCATTGTCTTGCTTTTACATGCATTTTGTGTCTGGTGCCTCTGGTAGCTTATTACATTATCTAATACATACAATTTCCTTAGACACATAACTCAGCACACAGAAAAGTCACTGAGATGATCATATTTCTTTTTGTACAATAAGGTCTAAGCTGGCTCTCTTGCTTTCCTTCTAACACAAACAGTATTATTTATAATGCTGTTTATAATACAATTTATAATGCTTATTTATAATACAATATGTTTCAAACTTGTAGTTTACTAGGTCAGAAAGTCTCAGTTCTCCAGTTTTTTCTCCCACTTCCTAAATTTTCACGTTTCTCTAAATCACACCTTTTCATCATTTTTTAAATGGCATCAGAATGTTCAGTTGCATTTCTGTTCCCTATTTTTAATTCTTTGCTACAACAGGGTGTTGCTATAAATATTTTTGTATGTATCAATCCTCTCCATTTATCTTTGTTCTATTAGTAGAAGTATCACTTGCACAATGGCTACACACAGTTTTAAGTTCTGAAGTACCTTCCAGAGTGTCTAGTTCACCATCACTGTATTGATGTGTTTGTTTCTCTGAAGCCTCTCCAATAATGGCCATTTTCCTTTTTTTTGGTCATTCTTTTCAATCTAATAGGTGTGAGATGGGATTTCAAGGTTATTTTTCAAGGTAATTTTCATTTATCTCATAACAAGTGATTTTTTTTCTTTTTTCTTTTTTTCCATATTGCTATTGAAAACTTGAATTTGTTCCTGTGAAAACTGCCTGTTCATATCTACTTACTATTTATCTATTGGGGAATTGCTTTTATTCTATATATTTGTATCAGTTCCCTATACATATATATATGTGAATACACACACACACACACACACACACACACACACACATATTGACTGCCAGAAAAAATGCAGAATTAGATAGTGGGTAAAGAAGTGTTCTCAGGGGCAGCTAGGTGGCGCAGTGGATAGAGCACCAGCCCTGAAGTCAGGAGGACCTGAGTTCAAATCTGGTCTCAGACACTTAACATTCTCTAGCTGTGTGACCCTGGGCAAGTCACTTAACCCCAATTGCCTCAGCAAAAAGCAAAAAAAAAAAAAAAAAAAAAAAGAAGTGTTCTCAGAGTCAAGAAGAACTCCTTTATCTGACAGATGCTTGCTATGTGACCCCATTTCTCAGTTCTTCATGTTCTCTAAGATTAGGAATTGCAAAGAAAGTACTGACCTGCATTCTTAAAAAGAATTTCTCTCACCTGGTGATTCACATTCTGGAGGATCCCTTTATAATAAGATCACAAATCCAATTCCTATTCCCATCAGACCTGTTTCAGAAAAATTTACTTACAGATTTTCCCTAGATCTCTGGAGAAAATTTCTCTTGTATTTTAAACTATGTTGATTTAATGTATATGAAAACTTTTTAACTTTATATAAATGAAATTGTCTATTTCATCTCCTATAATCTTTGTGTCTTTTTTTGGTCAAGAAATCTTTGGCAATTGATAGCTATTAGTAATAATAACTAATATTTATGGAATTTGCCATGTGCCCAATACTTTACAATTGTTACTTCATTTGGTCCTCACAACATCCCTGGGAGGTAGATGCTTTTATTATCCTCATTTGAGGATGCCAATAAGGAAATTGAGGCAACAGTGTGACTTCACCAGGGTGACAGAGCTATTAAATGTCTGAGGCTGCTGGCTTTGAACTCATGGTTTCCTGATCCCAGGTGAACATTTTATGCAATATTGGGTTAATTTTTTTTTAATGTTTGACAGAATTTATTTGTAAGTCTATCTAATACTGAGGATTTTTTCTTTGCAAGTTTCATCACTGCTTGTTTAATTTCTTATTATGAGAAAGAATATGAAAGGAATAAACATTTATTTAATACCAGTGATGTATTAGGCACTGTACTAAATGTTTTGTGTACTATGCTTTTTTTAAATAACAAATATCTCTCTCACTTGCTTCTCATAAAAATTCAACAAGATAAGTGCTTTTATTAACTTCATTTTTACAGTTATTTTCCCCAAGTACAGTTGAGGAATGAGGCAGAGATTAAGTGACTTGCCCCAGGTAACACAGTTAAGATGTATCTGAGATTGGAGTTGAACTCAGGTCTTCCTGACACTGGGTCCAGGGCTCTGTTAACTGTACCAGAAGTTTATTAAATTGGGTTATTTAAATTTTCTCTCTTATTCTATGAATATAGATTTAATTTTTTTTGTAAATATTCATTCATTTAATTTGCATTTATCATAATTGGGAAAATAGTTTCTCATAATCCCCTTTATTTCTCTTTTCATTTGTTATATATCTCCTTGTCCATTTTTGATATTAACAATTTGGTTTTTCTATTTAAACAAATTCAGATTAGTTAATGGCTTATACATTTTTCTCATTTGTTTTACAAAACTGTCTTTTTAGGTTTTATTCACCAATTTAATGGTGGATTCTTGTTTTCACATTTGTTTTTTCTCTTTTTCATTTGCTTGGTATTTTTGATTTGTTACTTTTCTAGGTTTTTAAAAAATGAAATGTCAAATTGATTAACTCGTTCTTTCCCCATTTTTTACTTTATTTATTTTTAATAGCATTTTCTTCCAAATACATGCAAAAAGTTTTCAATATTCATCTTTGCAAAACCTTGTGATCCAAATTTTTCTCCCTTTCCCCTCCTTCCCTTCTCTCTAAGATAGCAAGCAATCCAATATAGGTTAAATGTGAAATTTTTCTAAACATATTTCTATATTCATCATGCTGCATAAGAAAAATCAAATCAAAAGGGAAAAAACACAAGAAAGGAAAAAAAGTAAACAAACAGCAACAACAAAAGGTGAAAAAAATATGCTTTGATCCATATACACAGTCTCCATAATTCTCTCTGTGGATGCAAATGGCATTTTCTATCACATAATCTCTTGGTTCCTCTTTTTTCACTCAGAATTAGTTCATGTATGTTTCCAGGCTTTTCTGAAATTAACCTGCTCATCATTAATTATAGTCCATTATATTCATATACCATAACTTATACAGCCATTCCCCAACTAGTAGTCATCCACTCAATTTCCATTAACTTGTTCTTTCTTTCTTTCAAAGATATACATGGGAGATATACATTTTCCTCCTAAGGATTGCTTTGACTAAATTGTTTTCTTCTTTAGCAAAATTAATTATTTGTTTTTGTTTTATTCTTTGATTCATCACTTCTTGGGATTAAGTTATTTAGTCTCTGTTTAATTTTGGATCTTTCCTAAAAAGATTCTTTATTTTCTACATTTGTATTGTACTATGGTCAGTAAAGAACAAGCTTAATATCTCTACTTTTCTTCAATTGATAATAATAATAGCAAATATTTATATACTTACTATGTGCTAAGCATTATGCTAAGAGTTTATAATTATTATCTTATTTGATCTTTACAACAACTCCTGGGAGATAGATGCCATTATCTCCATTTTATGGATGAGGAAACTGAGGTAAATAGGTTTTATTTTTTTTTTTTGCTTTTTTGCTGAGGCAATTGGGGGTCAAGTGACTTGCCCAAGGTCACACAGCTAGGGAATGTTAAGTGTCTGAGACCAGATTTGAATTCAGTTCTTCCTGACTTCAAGGCTGGTGCTCTATCCACTATGCCATCTAGCTCCCCTCCCTTTTTTTTTTTTCTTTTAAAAAAGTAATTTATTTAAAAATTAAATACAAAATAGAAAAAGAAAAAAAAGCATTGAAATGTGCACAGCAGAACATAAGATGTGTTCAATTTATATATAAGGGAATAAATTTCCATTTCAAGAAAGTCTATATAATAAATACTATACATTGTATTCAGAACTGTCCACATTTTCTTTGCTTCTTTGTAGGTTTTCTTTTATTCTTTGCTATGTGTATTTGCTTCATTTCCCCCCTTCCCTCCTATTCCCCCAAGAAGGCTACAATTAAGGATAAACACACACAAATCCAGACATACACACATACAAACACACACATATGCATAGATAGCTATAATCATACACATATATGTATATATTCATATACATCCATGTAAGACATACTAAGACATGTTTGTTTCTTGGTAGATAGATAATATCTTCCTTTGTAAATCCAAGTCTTTCCCTATTTTTCTAAGTCTTCCAACTCATCATTTCCCAAACCACAGCAACATTCCAACCTTATATTTTCTGGTTATTTTAAATAGACTAAAATGGTATTATGACATATAGTGTAGTTTCCCTAATTTTTTTTTATTAAAAATCTATTTAAGCTTTAACTTTGTCTGAAATCATGGGTACTTCTGATACTTTTTTTTTTTAAACCCAATACATTCTACTCTTGATCTTTGCTATTATGGTTGTATCTTTTGTTTCCTATCCCTTCTGACTCCTCTGCTTTACTTTTACCCTTTACCTTGCCTTGCTATCTTTTAACCTACTCTTCTCCAAAAATCCTTTCTCATATTCTCTTCCTCAACCCTTATCCCATTTTCATTAATCTACACACTCTATTCCATTCTTATGAATCTACATACTTTTCTATTGCCCCTCCATTCCCTCACCTTATATCTTTATAAATTTAGAAGACTTTTGTTCCCTTCTAAATGTGTATATATATATATATATATATATATATATATATATATATATATATATTTCTCTTTAATCCTGATGTAATGTGAATCTGATAGGATTTCCTCTCCCCCCTCTTTATCCCTTTACCCTCATTTCTTTCTGAATTTAAAAGACTTTTATACCCTTCTCTCTCCTTCTCTCACTGTCTCTCTTTCTCTCTCTCCCTCTCTCTCTTCCCCCCCCATATATATTTGTGTGAGTATATTGTTTCCTCTTTAGTCCATTTCCCATGAGAGTCTTTTAAATTTAGGTCTTTTTGCATCAAAATCCTGAAAGTCTGGCAATTTATTGAATATTCATTTTTTCCCATTTAAAATTATGCTTAAGTGTGCTGAGTACTGTATTTTCAGCCACAACCTTAGTTCTTTTGCTCAATATATAATGCTCCAAAACCTTGGATCTTTTAATTTAGGTGCTGCTAGGTCTTGTGTAATTCTAATTGTGGCTCTGCTATATTTGAATTGTTTTTTTTTCTTGTTGCTTATAATATTTTCTCCTTGACGTGGGAGCTTAGAAATTTGTCTATGAATTGCCTATAGGTTTTCCTCATAGGATCTCTTTCAGATGGTAATCAGTGGGTTTTTTCTATTTCTACTTTCTTGTTTTAACACTTCAGGACAATTTTCTTTTAATTATTTCTTGTATTATTGTATCAAGATTTTTTTTTTTTTGATCATAGCTTTCAGGTAGTCCTATTCTATGTTTTCTCATTGATCTATTCTTCAGATCAGTTAATTTTTTCTGTTTTATTATTTCTTGGTCTCTTGTCACTTCTCTGGCTTCCCTTTACCCAATTATACTTTACAAGGAGTCATTTTCTTCCTTAAGATGCTGGATCTCCTTCATTATTCATGGCAACAACAATACTATATGATGATCAATTCTGATGGACATGGCTCTCTTCAACAATGAAATGCTTCAAACCAGTTCCAATTGTTCAGTGAAGAAAGCCATATACACCCAGAGAGAGGGATGTGAAATGTGGACTACAACATATCATTTTCATGCTCTCTATTGATGTTTGTTTGCATTGGGTTTCCTTTATCTGATTATTTTTTCATGTAGATACGATTTCTCTTGCACAAAAATGATAAGTGTGGAAATATGTATAAATATATTCAATTTGTCAAGTATTTTAACATAATTAACATGTAGTGGATATCCTGCCATCTAGGGGAGAGGTGGGGAGTAGGGGGGAAAAATTTGTAACAGAGGGCTTTGTAAGGGTCAATGTTGAAGAATTACCCATACATATGTTTTGCAAATAAAAAGTTTTAATTAAAAAAAAAAAAGATGCTGGATCTCCTTTTCTAATTTGTTAACTTTTTTTTTTTCCATAATCTTCTTGTTTTTCTTGGGTTGTTCTTAATTTTTTTTTTTTACTCAGTTTCTCTTATTTTATTTAAAAATTTTTTTTGAAGTCTTCCACAAATTCTTTTGGGCAAATGATCATTCGACATTACTTTTTGGAATAGGAGCAGCTTTTTTTTTTTTTTTAAACTTCAGTATCCTCTTCTGAAGATGAGCCCCAGTCTTCTCTATTCCTATAGTAACATTTTATGGTTTGGTTCTTTCTCCTTTGCCTGCTTTTTTTAAAAAAAAAAATTAATTTTGTTGTTGTTGTTACATAACAGCTTGTTAAGGCAATCACTTCTCATCCTGGGGTGTGGGGGCTCTCCTCTGGCTTGGAAACAAAACCAAGAACTCTGTTCTCCTTAAGTGCCCACAGCCAGCAGTCTCCTTGCCCCACTGCTTCTACACTCATCAGGCATGAGTTATTTCCTTCTTGCCCAGGATCATTTTTTTTTTAATTAAAGCTTTTCATTTTTCAAAACATATATGTGGATAATTCTTCAACATTAGTCCTTGAAAAACCTTGTGTTCAGGATCATGTCTTGTCTGGACTTGGTGTCCCTTAAGAGCAGAGGTTCCCTCAAATCTTGCTTGACTCAGATCCTGGATTCTCCAAGGTGTCTGGGAGGTTAAAATTTCAATTCCTATGTCTGAGGCTACTTCCCAATCCACCTAGCTCTATAGTTCACTATTTACTATTTCAGTGGAAGTAACATGGAAGTATTTATACTCCAATAAGGACCACATTTCCTCCTGGTATTTTTCTTTGCATTTTCTCCCATTGTCCCAAAGGACTATTATTATTCTGCCCTAATTCTGATTTGTTTTTAGTGCTCCACATCTTCCCTGAGGGACTATTTTGTCTTATAGGAGAGATCTGGAGCGTTTGGAATTTTCTGTCCTACTCTACCATATTTCCAGAATCCTCTCCCTTAACTTCTAACATATCACTATATCAGGTTCCTCTTTCAGTCATCCTGGGATTTCCAAGTAGCAAAATCATAAGGTTCCTGGATAAGCTGGACTGAAGTGATTCTTTCCCCTTCCACCTCAAGATTCCTCTAATTTCCAACTAATCAACTTGGTGAAAGACTGAAAGGATCGGGTGGAGTCCATAGATCTGCTGACTCCCTGCTTCCTTTTTCTACATTCCTACTTTTGTTGTGTATTTCAGACAGCAAAAAATATCATTGGCAGTATTGTATCATAAAAAAGGGGGAAAAAAAGAAATGATTTCAGAGAAGCCTAAGTAGTATGAATTAGCATAGGAGAACAATTTATGCAACACAACATAGTAAAAAAAAACAATTTTGAAGGATTTATAAGAACTCTAATCCCAGCAACAACTAATCATGTCTATGGAAGACCAAGGACATATTACCTCCCTCCTGATGGAAGTGGGGTGAACTTAAGGTGTAGAAAGAAACATACCTTTCTGTACATGGCAAGTATGTGGATTTAGTTTGCCTGACTGTTTATTTGTTACAAGACATTTTTTTTTTTTTTTTGGACTTTTGTTGTTGCTCATCCTTTGTTCTTCAAGAGGATCAATGACATCATCTTGACATGTGTGTGAATTAGGTTCTTGGTTTTTAATTGGGAGAAGTTAGAAGAAAAAGAAGGGTAGGGTTAGCAATAGTGATGCTCTTCCTTCCCCTCCCCCCAAAGAAGACCACTGAAACATTAAAAAAGTTCCAGAAGTAAGCAGAAACAAGCAGAAACATGTAAAATTTATTATATCCTCAAAAAACAAACAAATTTCAAGTGGTATGAAATAGAAATTCAATTTCATAGAGAATTCCTCTTGGGTTTTGCTTATGTTAATGGAAACACTTTTTTGGGGAGTGTCAAACTTCAGAATTAAAAAAAAATAATAATAGATTATTTCCCTGAGAAGCCAGAAATTGTTTTGCCCACCAGAAATTGTTTTGCCCATTGTCTATTGCCACACAAGATTTTCTGTCTTCATTCACTCTCTCATATTCCAAGTATAATCTTGAACCCTTTTACTATCTAAGCAAGAGATCAGTAAAACCCTTTCTTCCTTTAATTCAGTTGAATCAAGATCAGGAAATAAAGGGAAAGTATTGTGTAAAATGACATTTAAAAGGATGGAGTTGCTGAATTATACAACTGTGGGATTGGCTTTCTGTCAAGTTTTGCCACTCTGGTTAATAATAATAATAACAACATTTAGTTTTTACTAATTCTAGTGCTCTTTTTTCCATAAGGTTTTTCTTGAGCCATCTAGCCAGAAGTTGTCCCCTCCCCTTAATAAATGTTAGACTTGGGGGCAGAAAGACTTGGATTTAAATACCTCTTCAAACACTTAAAACCCTATGACCTTGGTCAGGCAAGTCTTTTGAATTCCCTGAGTCTGTTTCCTCGACCATAAAATGAAGTGTTTTGACTTAATGGCTTCAAATGTCCCTTCCAGATTTAAATCTATTATCCTATTTTGAGTTGTAGTTGTGGGTGTGTATGTGTGTGTGAGTATTATATCTTCCCTATCAGCTTAATTCCTTCAAGAAAATGAATTTGTCATCTCTATGCATAGCACAGCATACTGCATCTATTATGTTTCTGATAACTACTCCTTGAATCAAAAATGAAATGGATTTGAATAATTCCAAGCCGAGCAATAAGACAATGGAAAAGGGCATGGACCTAGACTCACTTCCCACTTCTGTCTTGGTTGTGTTACTTGGATACATCACTCTTCCCTGTTACTTACTACCTGTTCGACTTTAGAAAAATCATTTATCTTCTTTGTGTTTCCATTTCCTTATCCATAAAATGAAGGCATTGAGTAAGGTCTTTAAATGCCCTTCCAAAGAGAAACCTATGATCCTACCTTCCTAGCATCCCTCATAAAGGAGACCCATTCACAGACTTGGCTTCCTAGCTGCTGGCTTTTTCCCCACTGCCATTTCCTCTCCAGTTAATCTGCCTCCCACACTGACTGTGATGGAATGCTTTATCTAGGAGGGCGATTATTACCTGGCAATTTCATATGCTGGAGCATAAAGCAGAGAAAGTTAATGAATGCGAATACTGGCTGCCTGGGGAAGGTATAAAAAGTGGGCTCCTCCTAAGACCCAGCCCACACAATCATTCAGGGTCCTTTCAGGCCAAGAAACTTTTGTTTTCTTCTTTGAAGTCTCCTCCACATATCCTCCCTACCCCAAAGAGCATCATTTCTTAGTTCATTGCCTCAGAAGCTGAAAGAAATAAACTTCTTAGAGCTATGGGAGGCTTGGAATCAGGGCTGCCATTATGAGAAGTAAAGTCTGTGTGGGCCAGATGGACTTGGGGCTTGGGAACATGTGGCCCTGATAGGAAAGTTTAGGAACTTATTTACCTTGAGGGGCTCTAAAAGATAGATAAATGGGTGATAAGTCAACCCTGAACCTGCAGCTTCCCTAGAACTCTTTTCTCCAAGTAAGTAAGTAGATAAGATAATTGTCCCTGTGTTGCCGGTATGACCTATCCTAATATAATACAAGAGATAGTTCTTTGCCCCATGAAAGTGAAAGGATATATTGAGTAATAAAGATGATATAAAAACAAAGTTGTTTTTTAAGAATACTTTTCTTGCAAAATCTGCAAGACTTCCTTAAGCAGAATGGATTTTATTGTCAGTTGGTCAATAAACATTTATTAAGAAACACTATAAACTAAGCTGTTAGGTAACACAGTGAATAGAGTGCCGAGAGTGGAGTCAAGAGGACTTGAATTCAAATCCATCCTCAGATATTTACTAGCTGTGTAATCCTGAGCAAGTCATTTAATCCCATTTTCCTCAGTTCTTCATTGGTAAAATGAACTGGAAAAGAAAATGGCAAATCATTCCAGTATCTCAGTCAAGAAAACTGTAAATGAGATTGTGGAGGGTCAGACATGATTGAAACAACTTGGATATAAAGAAAGTTAAAGAACATCTCTGTTCTTAAGGAGTACATATTTCAAAGGAGGAGAAAATATGTAAACAACTATGGGCAAGCAGATTATATACAGGATAAATTGGAAGTAATTGAGAGTTAGAAGGTGGGATTTTATTTTTCATTTATATTTTTAGCATTATTATTTTTTTGGTCAGAAAAGAATTTATCTTTTCTTCCTCTCATTCCAACCCTTACCAATAGATTGAGAAAGAAATAAAAAATATGTACAGCTATAAACATATGTAATCAAGTAAAATATAAACAAAACAAAACAAAAAACTCAAAATCATGTGTCTCATTCTGCACTCATCACTCTATCAAGAGGTGGGGAGCATGTATCACTAATCCTTTGATATAATATACTGATTCTTAATTCTTTCAAAGTTATTTGTCTTTACCATATTGTTGTTGAATAAATTATTCTCCTGGTTCTATTCTTTTCACTTGGCATGATAAGTTCAATTTTTTTTTAGGTTTCTCTGAAACCATTTCTTTCATTATTTCTTATAGCACAATAGTATTCTTTAAGCATACTATATCTATAGGTTTTCACTAAATTGCTCAACTGGTATCCTTGTCAAAAAAATTCATTGAGATTATTGTTTTAAAACATTTTTAATGAAAAATTTTTTGACTTATAATCATCTTTACTTCCCTTCCTAAGCAGTCAAACAAGCAGATTTTTAATAATATTTTCTAGATTCTTGTGAGTCTAATAATAGGCAAGTCTTTATTTAAACTCTCTGAGTCTGCTTTCCTTATGTCATTTGTGGTATAAATGATTTCTATCCATCTCCCAGGGTTGCTGTGGCCATCAAACAAGACATATAGAGAAAGCAAAGCTTTTCAAACTGTGGGTCATGACCCTTATATGGGGTCTTGTAACGGAATGTGGTGGTCATAAAATTTATGATTTGTATACCTATTTTATATACCTGCATAGCCAGGGTCATATAAAAATTTCTTCTTTTTTGCTGAGGCAATTGGGGTTAAGTGACTTGCCCAAGGTCACACAACTAGGAAGTGTTAAGTGTTTGAGATTCAAGACCAGCATACATAGGAGTGTATTATAGTTACTGGAGCAAAAGGCCAGGAGAGAATTGGTACTGAAAGGATAATTGAGCAGGGGTACATGTGATTATCTCTAACCTCAGAAAGACTTGATAGAAAGTATGGACCACATGCCTTCGTCAAAGAGCATCTTGTGCTCTATGAGCAAAGAGGAACTTAATTAGCTCAGAAGAAATCTGCCATGTGCAAAGTTGGAAAATCCATCCCAAATGTTCATAGGGACCCTTTGTGTCTGAGCTGTGGAAGCAAAATTATCTATAATTTTGAATGAGAAAAAATGGATATTCAATGAACTTGCAGATTTTCAGGACTTTCTATCAACCAAACCCGAACTTAATAGAAAATTTAATATGTAAGAGCCAATTATCAAAGATCAGTTTCAAGGAACTTAATATGGACAAATTGTTTTTATTATTTTTTTTACATGGGAAACGTATACCATGTGTTTAAGATTGACATCAGCAATAGAGTGGTTCAAAAGAAAGACTGGCAAAGTTAAGGTAAAAATATTAATTATGTTATACAAATGAGGTGCAGAGGAAGAATAGACACAGAGGTATTAGAGAGGAAAGGAGGGCTCGTAGGTCTGAAAACCTACTTACATTGGAATGGGTTAAATAGGCAACACTACATATATACCATGAAGGGTATAGCACCCTCCGAAATCTATAAAGAAATAAAGGGAGAAGGATGGGTGGAGGGGAAGCAAAGGATAGGGGAAGAAGACAAGGGAGGGAATCCATGTGTGGGAGGAGGTTAAGTAATAGCAAGGTAAGTTAAGGAACAGAATTAAAGAGTCAGCAGGGATAGGAAAGATATGAATATGTGTGTGTGTGTGTGTGTTCGTGTGTGTGAATGGAGGGGGTGGGGTATGTGTATATGTGTATATGTATACATCTACATATTATATCCTTTCTTAAACATATACTTTCTTAACTATAGCCTGTTTGGAGGAGGTTGGGGAGGATAAAAGGGGGGGAAAGAATAAAGTAAAAAAGGTTCATAGCAGAGAACAAAAGAACAATTTACAAGGAAGAAAAGAAAAAATGGACACTCGTGAATATAATTTTTTCTACTAATATATATGTATATATGCATACACAGTCACACACACACATATATACACACACACACACACTTTCTTGAATTAGTAATTTGTTATTACATATTTTGAATTCTCCCTGATGTTCTCCTGGGCACATGACAATATTCTCTTTTGTTTTGTTTTATTTTGTTTTGTATTCCCTTTTGTTTTTTCTTTTTCTTTATTTTGTTTTTAAAATAAATTTTAAAAATAAAAAAATTTCTCCTTATTTCTTAATTAAGTGTTATTTGTTTTATGCCTTGTTTGGTCTATTAGTAAAATAGGCATTGAGTAGGGATGCTTAGTTGAATATTATCTCCTCAATGGACCCAAGTAAAATGTAATTCCAGAGTTCAATGCAAAAAGCGTTACACTAAGATATACTCCCAAAGTTTTTTTCATTTCTAGTTTGCTAATTGGTTCTTTGTTAATAGTCAGAATGAGGTCCACAATAAGTCATTCTCCCCCTCCACCCTGACCTTATTATTTCTTCTACCTTCTGAAAGATAAAATTGTTAGCAAGAAAAATTTAAAAAATCATGAGCTATTTTGGTTTGAGTGAAAAGGGACCTTCTACCAATACCTTACATTTCAATTATATTCCTCCTGCAAATTAGCTCTATGGTATGTTTAAAGAAATCATCTATTTTCATTCCTTCTGGCCAGAAGGCCTATAATATACTCCTACAACATATTACCCCTATTTCCTCCTCCTTTGACTATCACTAAAATATTCTTCCTTATTTTTCCCCTCAGGATTGCTGGGTTTTCAATTAGTCATGCATCATCTTCACTGTTGTGTTATCCACTGCCTTTGAACTAGGCAAATCAAGAAGTGACTATAAAATACCTACTTGCAGTGAAATCATGCATTTTCAGAAAAATATATTGAATTTCATGGGTTGGAATTAAAAATGACAACATGCTCTTACTGAAGAATTGTTTTCAATATATTGGACCAAAAAAGTTTTGGTTTTTTGTTAAGGTAAAAGAAGTTTACATTGCTTTATGGAAATTTAAACATAGAATTATGAGGCATGAAAACTTAGCACCAAATAACAGTGCCTTAGCTAAAGTCCATTAATAATAGTCATTAATCATTATACATTACAGTTATCCCTTCTACATCAAGGGGGTTACGGGAATGGTTTCCCCCCATGATTTGGAAAATCTGTGCAAAACAATTTGGCTCTCTCTGTATTAGAGAAGAAGAAATTGTGTTTATTTATGATAGTAAAAAATAAAATATGTTGATATGTAATACTATATGTATATTTTATGCAATTTTGAGGTTCTAAACTGTTTCTGTATAATCTGCTGGTCTTTGAGTATCATCTATAGCTTTCACAAAACTCCCCTCAAATTCTCATTTAATTCCTTATGCCCATTTGTGATATATCAAAATCTCAGTGGAGGGAAGTTATGATGTAGAAGGAATAATTGTAAAACCAAAATTATCACTACTGTATAACCAAACCCCATTTTAAAGTAATGACAACTTTGTAGCATTATGTGGCCTATTAGCAATTTATCCATGGGTCTTATGAAGCTAACTTTTAAGGCAGCCCCCTGTTATACTGTATTTGATAAAAGATGTTCAGACCCATTTGACCATATCAGCTATCATGCTTATAAAGAAAAATGAGAACAAATATTGCAGAATAAGTTTTTTAGTCAGTACCTGTGAAAGCCAACAGACCCAATTTATAAGCAGCTTGAGCCCTCTTCTCAACGGGCAAAATTTTATTCTTCAACTCATAGCCGAGTACTATGATTTTTTCTTTGTGAAAAATGCTATCAGCCATATTAACACTTTTTTCTTTCATTTTAGAGAACTTAAGCTTTTTAAAGCAAGAACACATCTTCGCTATTGGTCTAACCACCGCTGCCATACAGCGTGTGAAAATATTCTTTCCTTTTGCCATTGAATGTAGCTGATTAGTTTTATATGTACCACATGTAGCAGTAAAGCCAGTTAATTGTCAAGAACTTTGTGTTGATCACTTAGCAACACTATAGAATGGAATAAACCAACATGGGGATAAAGAAGGGAATAAGCATTTACATAGCACCTCTTACATTCTAGGCACAGCTCTAAGCTCTTTATAGATAATATTTCATTTGATCCTGAGAATAAGCCTGTGAATTAGATACTTATTGTCTCCATTTTACAGCTGAGGAAACCTAGGCAAAGAGTTCGAGGGATTTATCTAGTTACATAACTAGCAAGTATCTGAGGCTGAATTTGAACTCAGGTTTTCCTTTCCCTAACCCCAGAGCTCTATTCACTGTCATTTTGCTGATTCTGAAAGAAAATAAAAGAGAGGAATACTATTATTCTATAAGAAGTGATGAACAGATTGATTTCAGAAAATCCTGAAGAATGGTGCTGAATGAAACAAGCAGAACTGGAAAACATTATACTCCACAACATCAAGATTGTGTGATAATCAACTATGACAGAACTGACTCTTCTTTTTTTCTTTTATTAAAGCTTTTTATTTTCAAAACACATGCATAGTTTTCAACATTCACCCTTGCAAAACCTTATGTTCCAAATTTTTTCCCTCTTTTCCCCCCATTTCCTCCCCTAGATGACAAGTAATCCAATATATATTAAACATGTGCAATTCTTCTATACATATTCCCACAATTATTATGCTGCATGAGAAAAGAAAATTATGCTGCATGAAAAGAAAAAAATGAGAAAGAAAACAAAAAGTAAGCAAAAAAAATAACAAAAAGAATGAAAATACTATGTTGTGACCCACACTCAGTCTCCATACTCCCCTCTGGATGCAGATGACTCTCCATCACAAGACCATTGGAACTGGCCTGAATTACCTCTGTTGAAGAGAGCCATGTCCATCAGAACTGATCATCATATAACATTGATATTGCTGTG
Organism: Myrmecobius fasciatus; assembly: GCA_023553655.1. Classification (NCBI taxonomy): domain Eukaryota; kingdom Metazoa; phylum Chordata; class Mammalia; order Dasyuromorphia; family Myrmecobiidae; genus Myrmecobius; species Myrmecobius fasciatus. Next base: position 231,910 of record JAJPUD010003386.1, on the reverse strand, counting down.
TACAATGATCTCCTGGTTCTGCTGATTTCACTCGGCATCAGATCATGCAAGTCTCTCCAGGCCTCTCTGAAATCATCCTGCTGGTCGTTTCTCACAGAACAATAATATTCCATAACATTCATATACCATCATTTGTTCAGCCATTCTCCAATTGATGGGCATCCATTCAGCTTCCAGTTTCTAGCTACTACAAAAAGGGCTGCCCCAGACATTTTTTCCCTCTTTTATGATCTCTTTGGGATACAGGCCCAGTATAGACACTGCTGGATCAAAGGGTATGCACAGTTTGATAGCCCTTTAGCCATAAGAACTAACTCTTCTCAGCAGTTAAGCCATTCAAGACAATTCCAATAAACTATGAATGGAAAATGCCATCCACAGCCAAAGAGAGAACTATGGAGACTGAATGTAGATTGAAGCATACTATTTTCACTACTTTTCCTTTTTTTTTCTTTCTCACAGTTTTCTCCTCTTGTTCTGATTTTTCTTTCCCAACATGATACATACAGAAGTGTTAAAAATGAATGTACATATATAACCTATATCAGATTGCTTGGGAGCATAGAGAGGGGAAAGTAAGGAAAGGAGGGAGAAAAAAAAATTGGAACCCAAAATCTTACAAAAGTGAATGCTGAAAACCATCTTTCCATATAATTGTAAAAATAATATACTATTAGAATAAAATTTTTAAAAATAAAATAAAAAGAGGGAAATAATGGCATGTAAAATACCTCAACCAACATTTAAAGCCCCTTTGATATAGCTCAGAAGTATCACTCCAATTTCTTATTCAACAGTTCCCTATAAACCACCCTCCCCAACAAATTCCACTGCAGGCAAATTAGCCTCCTCTCTGTTTCCAAAACATATTAGGCTCATTCCTGCCCTTGTGGTATCTAAGAAAGAGTTAAGACTTGAGGCCAAGTTCAGTGTTGGATATTTAGTTTCAAATCTTGCCTCTAATATTTATTGGCAGTGTGATCATGGGGGAAATCTTTTGACTTTTTAAGTTGATCATCATCACCTCATATATCAAAAAGTGATTTTAGGACCCAAGGTTATCGTGGAATAAAAATGGCTATATTATGTTTGTAGTGGATAATAGGAAGACCTATCTGAGTTTCAGTCTAGCTTCAGACACTACCTGTGTGACCTTTGGTAAGTCACTTAATCTCTCCTGCCTCAGTTTCCTCATATGTAAAATGGAGATAATAATAGCATCTACCTTGAAGGGTTTTTGTGAAGATAAAATAAGATAGCATATATAAAATGCTTTAAAAACAAAAAAACTCAGTATCAATGCTAATATTGTTATTGTTACCAAAAGCCAACATGAAATCTGTATTTTCTAAAGTACTTTCCTTTACAAAGCAATATATAAATATGCTAAAAGGCCTAATAGTGGTATCACTGGAAAACTAGATGTTTGTTTAAAATGACTCTTAAAAATCAACAAATGTAAAACTGAACTTAATGCCTTTATCACCAGACCTCTCCTCTCAAGCTTTCCCATTTCTGTGTGTTTTTTGGTTGTTCTTGTTTTGTTTTTTAAACACAATCAAGGTTAAGTGACTTGCCTGGGATCACATAGCTAGTAAGAATTTGAATTTGAGGTCCTCCTGACTTTAGGACTGGGGCTCTATCCACTGTGCCACCTAACTGCCCCCATTTCTGAATGCATCACGATCCTCCCAGTCTCTTAGATTGATACCCTCAACATTATCTTGAACACCTCACTCTCTGCCTTTTCTACCTTCACAACATCTCTAATATTGAACCTCTTCTCTCTATTCATCAACCCTTAGTTCAGGTCTTTATCATCTCTCATTTAGATTACTGAAATGATATCCTAATTATTCCCTGGCTTCAAGCTCTTCATCATCAGTTCAGCCTATTCTACACAGCACTGACAAAGTAATTTTTTTTGAGGTACAACTGGAGCACCCTATGAGTCTCCTACTCAGTAAGCTCCAGTGTTGACCATGTTGTGAGGGGCTTTAAAAGTCAAACAAAGGAGTTCATATTTAATCAATCAATTAAAAATGATTGCCCTTATGATAAATATATAAAATCCTCTATTTAGCATTTAAAGTCTAGTACAACCTGGTCCAACCTTATCTTTCCTACTTCTTTTCTTTTACTCATTCTGCAGTGTTCATTATACATCATACTTGATCACACTTCTGTATCTTTACATCCATCCCAGGTGCTTGGAATGCACTTTCTTCTTACCTGTTACTCTCTAGAGTCCTTCTCTTCTTTTGAGATACAAATCATGCATCATTTTCTTTATGAAGTCTTTCCAGATCTCTCCAAACTACTTTGCATAAATTTATATTTATTAACTTTACATTAATGATGTATTTATTTATATGCTTCTTTCTCACTATAGTTAACACACATTTTAAAGCATTTAGAATGTACTAGGCACTGTGCAAAGTGCTGAAGATACAAAGAAAGGCAAAAACCCTAAACCCAAACAAAACCAACACAGTCCCTGCTCCCAAGGAACTCACAATCCAATGGAGGATTCAACATGCAAACTTCTATGAACAAACAAGATGTAAACAAGATAAATTGGAGATAATCTCAGAGAAGGCACTAAAATTAAGGAGGACTAGGAAAGGACTTTGCAGAAGATAGGACACAACTAAAGCAAGCTTAAAAGTAAAAAAAAGGACTGCTTAAAAGTATAGAGAAAAATATGAGCATTTATGAGCTATTATAGAGTGCTCTAGGCAAACTTTTAGGCATTAGTATTTAAAGGATACAAAGTCACTATATCTCAAATGAGCTACAACACAGCTTCTTCATTCCTTCCCTCCTTTCTTCTCTCCTTCCTTCCTTCCCTCCAAATTTGAACTCAGGTCCTCTTGACTTGAGGGCCAATATTCTATCCATTGTGTCATATAGCTGACCCCAAATAATTTCTTATAGCACAATAATATTCCATTCCATTCACATATCATAACTTATTCAGCCATTTCCCTAACTGATAAGTATTCACTTAATTTCCAATTCCTTGCCACCACACAAAAAGAACTGCTACAAACATTTTTCCACATATGGGTACTTTCCCCTCTTTTATGATCTCTTTGGGGTACAGATCCAGCCATACATCATTTTAAGGAAAGTGGGTACAAATTTAGAAGGCACATATGGTAAAAGGGTAATTCATAGTTTCTGGTTGTAAGAGGTTTTTTTCCCCTACTTTGTGATGGAGGTCAAGAAGTTCCCCTTCAGCATGATGTAGTTCCTTTGCCAGACTCTTTGCTAGAACCAGACGCTCCATTCAGTCTGTCCATCAGAATATAAACGCTGTGAATGGGAATTGTTTCTTTGTACTTTGTACTTGTATTTTCAGTACCTAGTACAGGGTCTGGCATATAATTGGAACTATAGTTACTGATTGATTTATTTGAGCTACGTTCCAAAAAGAACCAAAATGGCTTTTGTTTGTTTGTTTGTTTGTTTTTTGTTTTTTGTGGTGGCAAAGGGCAGGGACATTGCCAGGGGCAACTAAAAAGAAATCACAGTGACTATTTCTGTTAACTTGTTATTGTGTGATCCTAAATGTCAAAAGAAAAATTTCCTTCTTTTGTGCCATTAAATCAAAAAGTACTTATAAATGATTCAGAACTTTAGGGCATTTGATCACTACTTTGTTCTCACATTCTATGCTGTGAGTTAATTATAGCATAAAGTCCCACTGTTATATTAGCACCCAAATAGACTTAGAATTTTTATATTTATTTATTTTAACATTTTTCTATTTAAATTTTGAGTTCCAAACACTCTCCTTTCTTCCACTCCTCCTTTACTCAATGAAAAGGCAAGCAAATGATATTAATCATACACATGAAATCATGTAAAACATTTCCATGTTAGTTATATTGCAAAAAATAGCAAAAAAAATTGTTAGAAATGATACTTTAATTAGCACTCAGAATTCACTAGTTCCCTCTCTTGAAGTAGATAGAATTTTTTAATCATGAGTCTTTTGGAATTGTTTTGGATGATATGGAATGTAAGTCTTTCATAGGCAATCATCATTATAATATTGCTGTTATATGTACCTAATGATCTCCCAGTTCTCACTTTACCTTACATTTCATGCAGGTCTTTCCATATATATTTAAAAACCACCTCCCTCATCATTTCTTATAGCACAATAGTATTTTATCACAATCATATGCTACAACTTGTTTAGTCATTCCCTAATTGATGAACATCTCCTCAATTTTTAATTCTTTGCCATATATATGTCCTATTTCTTTTCCTTTGATCTCTTTAGGGTAAGATCTAGTAGTGATATTGCTGGGTTTAAATGGGATGCATAATTTTATAACCCGTTGGATCTAGATCCAAATTGTTCTCCAGAATATTTAATTTAATTCACAACTACCAACAGTATAGTAGTGTACCTATTTTTCCTGTCCCCTACAGCATGTCATTTCTTTTTTTTTTCTTTTTTATTTTTTTATTAAAGCTTTTTATTTGTATAACATATGCATGGGTAGTTCCCCAGCATTGATCTTTACAAAGCTTTCCATTACAAATTTTACCCCCAGTTCCCTCCCCTCCCCTAGATGGCAGGAAGTCCACTACATGTCAATAATATTGAAATACTTGACAAGTTGTGCAAGAAAAATCCTATCTACAAGAAAAAAAAAGAAAATCAGAGAAAGGCAACACAATGCAAGCAAACATCAACAGAGAGCATGAAAATGTTATGTTGTGGTCCACATTTCATATCCCTCTCTCTGGGTGCATATGGTTTTCTTCAATGAACAATTGGAACAGGTTTGAGACAATTCTTTGTTGCAGAGAGCCATGTCCATCAGAATTGATCATCATGTAATATTGTTGTTGCTGTATATAATGATCTCCTGGTTCTGCTTGTTTCACTCAGCATCAGTTCATGCAAGTCTCTCCAGGCGTCTCTGAAATCATCCTGCTGGTCATTTCTTACAGAGCAATAATATTCCATAACATTCATATACCATAATTTATTCAGCCACTCTCCAATTGATGGGCATCCTTTCAGTTTCCAGTTTCTAGCCATTACAAAAAGGGCTGCCACAAACATTCTTGCACAGGTGGGTCCCTTTCCCTCCTCTAAAATCTCTTTGGGATATAGGCCCAGTAGAAACACTGCTGGGTCAAAGGGTATGCACAGTTTGACAACTTTTTGAGCATAGCTCCAAATTACTCTCCAGAATGGTTGGATCCATTCACAGTTCCACCAATAATGTATTAGTGTCCCAGTTTTCCCACATCCCCTCCAACATTCCTAATTATCTTTTCCTGTCATTTTAGCCAATATGACAGGTGTGTAGTGGTACCTCAGAGTTGTCTTAATTTGCATTTCTCTGATCAATAGTGATTTGGAGCAACTTTTCATATGACTAGAGATGGTTTTAATTTCATCATCTGAAAATTGTCTGTTCATATCCCTTGACCACTTATCTATTGAAGAGTGGCTTGAACTCTTATATATGTGAGACAATTCTCTATATATTTTAGAAATGAGGCCTTTATCAGAACCATTAAATGTAAAGATGATTTCCCAATTTGAGCATCTATCATTTCTGATAGGAATGATCAGAATTCTTTCAATTTGCCTTTCTCTAATCAATAGTGATTTAGAACATTTTTTTCATATGACTATAGATTGTTTTGATTTCTTCTGAAAACTGCCTATTCAGATACTTTTACTATTTATAAATTGGGGAATGACTTTTATTTTTATAAATTTGATGCAGTTTTCTATGTATTTGAAAAATGAGACATTTATTAGGAAAAAAAAACTTGCTGTAAAAACTTTTTATATTGGTTCATTGTCTATTTGGTACCTGTTAGCAAAATGTATTTTCTCTAATCAACTTTTCATTAGATCTTGTTTTGTTTTTGTTTTGTCTAATATCATGATTGTTACACCTGCTTTTTTAATTTCAGCTAAAACAAAATGGATTCTGTTTCAACCCTTAAAAAAAAAACACCCTCTTTTTGTATTTCTGTTTCAAGTATGTCTCTCTAAACTACATATTATCAGATTCTGGCTTTTCATCCATTCTGCTATCTGCTTTCATTTTATGAGTGAGATTATTCCATTTCCATTCCAAGTTATGATTACTGTGTATTTCCCTCCATCCTATTTTCTTTTGTTTGTCCTTCTGTCCATCTCTATCTCTGTCTTTCTCTGTCTCTCCTCCTTCCTCAAAAGTCTGTTTTCCTTCTGATCACTGCTTCTCTTAATCTGCTTTCTCTTTTGTCCTACCTCCTCATTTCTTTTAACTCCTCCTCCTCCTATTTTTCTATTGAGTAAAATTGATTTATTGATTCAATTGAGTGCTTATATATAGTCCTTCCTCTCTGTATCAATTCTGATGAGAATGAGGTTTAAGCACTGCCCATCCTTCCCTCACTACTATTTGCCCATCCATTATGAAATCTCTTCTTTGAGTTCCTCTTCCATGTGAAAAAATTTCCCCTATTCTACCTTTCCCTTTCCCCTCTTCCCAGTACATCTCTCTTTCTCACCCCTTTATTTTTTTTTGGTGATGATCCCAACACAATCAACTTATATTCTTCTATTTAGACTCCTTCTCTAATGATGATAAAGTTCTTAGGAGTTACATGTATCATCTTCTCATATAGGAATGTAAACACTTTAACCTTATTGAATCCCTTGTGATTTTTTTTATTGTTTTACATTTTTGTGCTTCTCTTGAGTCTTATGTTTGATTGTCAGATTTTCTATTCAACTCTGGTATTTTCACCAGAAATGCTTGAAAATTTCATTAAATATCCATTTTCTGCTCTCCCCTGAAGAATTATACTCAATTTTACTGGATAGGTTATTCTTGGTTGTAATCTTAGTACCTTTTCCTTCTCAAACATCAATACCAAGCCCTCCACTCCCATAATGTGGAAGTTGCTAAATCTTGTGTGATTTTGACTGTTTTATTTCTGAATTGTTTCTTTCTCCTTGACCTGGGAGTTCTGGAATTTGGCTGTAATATTCATGGGAGTTTTCATTTTGGGATCTTTTTTCAGGAAGTGATCAGCAGATTTAATTCTGTTTTGCCCCTTCAATCTAAGATCAGAGCAATTTTCTTTGATAATTTCTTGAAATATGATGTGTAGGCTCTTTTTTTTTTAATCATAGATTTCAGGTAGCCCAACAATTCTTAAATTATTTCTCCTCAATCTATTTTCCAGGTTAGTTGTTTGTTCAGCAAGATATTTCATGTTTTCTTCTATTTTTTTCATTCTTTTGATTTTTTTTTTTGATGTCTCATGGGATTATTAGCTTCCACTGGCCTAATTTTAATTTTTAAGGAATTATTTTCTTCAGTAAGCTTTCGTACCTATTTTTCCATTTGGCTGATTCTGCTTCCTCTCTCCCACTTAATAATATTTTTTAAAATTACATGTAAAGATAGTTTTCAACATTAACTTTTATTATATTTTGAGTTCCAATTTTTTTATCTCTTCTTTTATTCCCTTCCCCCTCCTCAAGATGACAAGTACTCTAACATAGGCTACATATGTACAATCATAGTAAACATGTTTCCACATTAGTCATATTGTCAAAGAAAAATCAGAACAAGAGGAAAATCCACAAGAAAGAAAAAAGTGAAAATAGTATATTTTGATCTGCATTTAGACTCCATAGTTCTTTCTCTGGATGTGGAGAGCATTTTCCATTATGAGCATATAGAATTGTCTTAGATCATTGCTGAAAAGAACTAAATCTATCAAGGTTGATCATTTTACAATATTGCTGTTCTCTCTTTGTACCAATTCTGATAAGAGTAAGGTTTAAGCATTGCTCAACTCCCCCCGCACCCCATTTTCCCATTCTTTCCATTCTCCTAGTTCTGCTCACTTTACTCATCAATTCATGTTAGTCTTTCAAAGTTTTTCCAAAATCTCTTTGCTGATCATTTCTTATAGGATAACAGTATTCTATTACATTCATATATCACAACTTATTCTGCCATATTCACATATCACAATTTGTTTAGCTGTTCCCCAATTGATGGGTATCCCCTCAATTTTTAATTCTTTGCCAATCACAAAAAGAGCTGTCATAAATATTTTTGTGCATGTAGGTCCTTTTCCTTTTTTTAATGATCTTTTTGGAATATAGACCTAGTAGTATTACTAGATCACAGGGTATGAACAGTTTTATAGCCTTTTGGGCTCCCAAATTGCTCCCCAGAATAATTAGATCAGTTCACAACTCCACCAACAATGAATTAGTGCTGTTGATTTTTCCACTTCTTCTCCAATGTTTATCATCTTTTTCCCCTACCATATTAGCTAATCTGATAGGTATGAAGTAGTGGCACTTCAGTTATTTTAATTTGCATTTTCCTAAATGAAGAGTGATTTAGACCATTTTTTTCATGTGACTATAGATTACTAATTTTTTCAGGTGAAGAATTTTTTTTTTAATTATAGCATATTTCTTGACTTTGAACTTTATGTTAAAATTGGACTTTATTCACCTAGCAGTGGGGAAGCACTGTTCCAAGCCTTAGGCTTTTTTGTGGTGCTGTTTTCAGAGCTAGTTCTAGGGAATCTGCAAATCTTTAGTTCTTGTATGGTGTGTTAATCAGGGAGAATGCTTTCCTCACCTCACCTAAGCTCTGATCTTTACCCCGGAAGGTCCCTTGCTCTCCTGTGCTAATGCCCCTCAGCTTATGGAAAATGGAGTTGCTAATCAGTGCCAGCTGCATCCAATGCCAGCAGAGTCCACTGTGTTCTTTCTGATCACCTCCTTTACTGTCTCCAAAGCTGAAGCTGTTGTAGCCACCTCCCAAACCACCACTGGTGTCAGTGTGGCCAGTACCCATCCTGGTATCACAGATCTTTCCTGCTCACATCCTTAGTTGTTTTAGCTGGAAAATGTCTCACTCATGTCTCTTGTTGACTCTGCTGCTCCAAATCTTGATTGAGGATCTATTTTTATTTTTTTTTATCAATTAATCAATAAGCAATACAATTATACAATGTGCTTAAATAACAATGTGCTGAGTGATGGGGATATTTAATTGCTCAGTCTTTTTAGTCATATTTGACTCTTTGTGATACCAGCTGGGGTTTATTGGTAAAGATACTGGAGTGTTTCCCCATTTCCTTCTCTAGCTCATTTTACAAATGAGGAGACTGAGGCAAATAGGGTTAAGTGACTTGCTCAGGGTCACATAGGTAGTACATATCTGAGGCTAGATTTGAATTCAGATCTCCCTGACTCCAGGATCAGTGTTCTATTTATTGAGCCACTAGATGCTCCAATGGGGATACAAAGAAAGACCAAAAAAAAGTCCTTCCTCTACTGAAGACTATATGCAAAGTTATTCACAAACAAGCTATTATCAGGAAGTATTGGAAATAATCAGTAGAGAGAAAGTTACTAGCATTAAAGAGGATCAGGAAAGCCTTCTTCATCTGAGGAAATGGTATTTTAGCTAGCATTTGAAGGAAGCCACATCTGGGGACTTTGCGTTTAACTTGTAATGATCAGAACTGAGCACACTGTTCCAAGTCTGGCTCCTTCAGAGGACAGTCACATTCCTGCCTTCCAGTCCTGGCCATTGAATTCTGAATGCAGCTGAGGATCTATTTTTAAAGCTGTTTGGAGGAGAGTAATAGGAGAGTTCAGTTGGACTGTTGCCTGTATTCTGCCATCTTGGCTGTGTCACCTTGCCAAATTCACTTTTGATGAGATCCAAGATGGATCTGTGTTATAACTCAATCCAGGTTAGAATATGCACCCTAATATTTTGTGTATGTGTATGTGCATATGAATGAGTTAGCTTTCTTGTTTTAAAATAAGTAATTTCCATAATTAATATACTTGTTTTTGGAGAGGGTGAATTTCCTGCTTATTATCAGTATTACCATCATCATTATTATATTTAGCATGTGCTAAATCACAGTCCTAGCATGTGCACGATGTTTGTTCAGAATTCAAATTCGATTGAACAAATGTTTAATATATTAAATTTAAAATTTAGTTCAACAAATATTAAATTCCTATTATATGGGAACCACTGTACTAGAGAGAGATTCCAATAGATCTCTGATCATATTGATGTCGGCTGTTTATTTCCTCCAACAATACGGAACATAATCCTTTCATGGCTGCTGATTCTATTTGACTTTTTTCCTTATCCAAGTAGTGGTCCTTAATCATGCATCTCTGAGCTACACCTAAACTCTAGTGGCTCCTATTGTCTCAATACACTTCTTTATGTGCCTGTTGTCTCTCCAGTTAGACTGTAAGCTCCTTGAAGAGAAGTACTATTTCATTTTTGCTTTGTCTTTGTATCCCCAGCAACAAGCAGAGTCTAAATTGTATATAAATATGCTTTAGTAAATGCATATTACTTGACTAACCAGCTATAAACTCTTTTGTTTAGCTTTTAAAGTACAACCTGGTCTCAACTCATTTCCAGTCTCTGATGTCTTATTTTTATTTCCACGATTGATGTTTTATCGAAATTAGTGTTCCTGTCATCCATCCCACATGGCATTCCATTAATTCTTTCCCTCTTCAAAAAATCAGTTTCCCTCAAGACTTATACATAGATACAATGAAGCTCCCAGAAGCTAGTGCCCACCTTCCCTCAAATAATTTTTCTTTATTTTGTACATATTTAAATGAGGAAATTCTCTCTCTCCATAGAGCAGACTCCTTGAGGGCAGGGAGTTTGCTTTAGAACATAAAAGCTTCTTTCCAGTATGGATTGTTTCCTTAGTGTTTATTTTTATTCATATTCCTAGCACAGTGCCTGGCATATACTAGGGCATAATAAATACTTATCTACTGTCTACTTCCTTGTTTGCAATGTTCCATCTGGCTTCTGTCTCTAATGCAGGTCTCTATTTCCCTTTGAAAAACCCTCTAATTCAGTTCTTTACAACCTACATTCAGGGGTATTTTGAAGCCAACAGACAGTTAAATTTACATGCTACAAGCCACAATTTGATTTTTTGTTTTATTTTTTTTAAGAGCTGGTTGTTAACATTTACTAATGCATCCCTACTTATATTATACTAGGGAGATGTAGCCTATACATATTAATAACATGGCAGGTACAAATTATAGATACAAAGAAGGTGATTCAGAAAGATGCAAGGAAGGAGAAGTGGTCTGCTATAATGGAGAGAGCAGACTTTGGAGTTAGGAAGGTTTGTGTCCAAGCACCACCTTTGACATCTATGGGCTATATGACCATAGACAAATCACAGCTCTAAGTCTGTAGGTTGCAAAACAGGTACAGATTTTTCATGGTAGAGAGAATTTCCTCACTGGGACATGCTCTTTTCATTGTAATCATAGGCCTGGACTAAAGAAAATTTGTGGAGAGAATCCTGTGAGTTGGGGGCAATCAGTTCAATTTGGTAGAAGACTAAATGTGTTATTTTTAGCTCGAGTCATGATGTCCCATAAATGTTCATGTCAAAAAAGGATATAATTGACTTGGGGCATCTATTAGTAATTCAAAAATAATCTTTATTATAATTTATGTGATCATGAGAGTGACGAATACAAATGCCACAAAACTAGAAGCCCCTCCCCACCAAAAAAAGCAAAAGTCAATACAAAAAGGTCTGGGATCATCAGCTCATGCAGTAGACATAATATATATGTATATATAAAAACAGCTTTTACTTTCCATGAAAAGAACCATCTCATCCATTAAACAAGTAAACATTTTAGACTATACAAATGTACTTTTTCAATAAAGGATATATATATTTATGTGGTATTTATAAATTTACAAATATTTACATCATTATAATATTCACAGTTGAAACAGTGATTTGCCTAAATGAAGTGCTTTGTTTTTGTTCTTTGAACTATATTAAAATTTTGATGAGCTTAACTGACATCTAAATAGGGTATTGTACCAAGTGTCCATAGTACAGTTTGGATCCTGGAGCTTCAACACTCATGAATATTCCTTTTAATATTTTAAGGACTGATACCTTGGCATATCCTACTTTTTATATTTTTAGGGAGACAAGAGTTATCACTTAATATCAACTGCTTTAACCATCTCACATTAACTTAGCACCCTGATATTGCTGTCTCACACCTACAGTGAGGCAGTCTCTGGAGCACAGGCACTGAAGACATATGTCTGGATGGCAGGCATCTTGTCTTGACTTTGCATCAGAGACTCTGTGAGGATCATACTTCACCCCATTTCTTTTGAAGAACCAAGGATCTCTACCAGTCTTCCTCTTTCCCAAGAACATCACAAGGACCCTTTTAACCCTCTAAATCTACTTTGGTTCTGGTGTATGATAGTGAAAAAATAGCCAGGAATATACAAGGAAGAGTGAAACACCTGCTTCTTATTAATCCAAAATCAAATTAATCTTGAAATTTTCTTAATTGAATATATATACACATATATGAGAGTGGGTATAACTAACATAGATCTTACATAACAAATCTGACTTTCCAAAAGAACTGACATTAAATTTGTGAATTATTGAGGGGGTAGTGGTGATGACTGAAAAAAGAAAGTAAAAGATTACATGGATGTCCAAAAGTTAAGTTGATAAACTAACATCCCACTTCATTTTACAGGCTAAATTTTTGGAAGTCCTTTTTGTGCTCTTCCAGAGGACATTAGAAATCCAAAGGAATAATTCAACCCTGAGTCTATTACAGAGAGAAAACCACAAGGCAACTGACATTTACTATATAGGTTGTAATAAAAAAAAATCAAAAAATCCTATTCTTCTTAGTCCCTCTTTACTAATAAGCTCACTTTTCCTTTGCTGAGATGAAACATCACATGAATTATTCAAGCTTACAGGAAAACTTCCAATAAAAAAATACAATGCATGTAAATAGCTGAGATGCCCATATTTAAAGTTATCATCCACTCCAGATGAGACTGAATTATACTGAGTTTTGCTAGGAGCCATCAACAAGTCCATGAACTCAAAGGCTCTATCATTAGACAAAGGAAAAAGGTGATGGGAACCAAGTAGCTTGATTTGAATTTGTTCTGTAAATAATCAAATCTCTACACCCTTTTAATAGGATCTCTCCATTGCCTCTTTTCCAACAGCACCATCCCAGGCAGGAAGGCTAGATGCCATGGCCTTTAAACATCAGCAAAGTGTTAGCGGGCAGTTAGAAAGCAGTGGCAACTTCATTTCCATAACGACCCCCAATCTTCACACAGTCTCGAGGAAACTGATCCAGCTGCTCGTAAGCCAGCCGCCCATCTTCTCCTGAATACAAAACACAGAGTGTTAATTAATACACACAAGGTCTTCGAGTTTCTCTAACAAAGGAACTTCACATCAAGGTTGCTTAGAGATAGATTTGCTATAGGTTGGTATGCTAGTTTAGATGAGGGGGAAAAAAAAACCCAGCCCAGTCTTTTTTTATTTTTTTTTATTGTGGTCCTTAAAGATGCTGGAGGGCAGCTAAGTGATGCAATGAATAGCGTGCTCTCCTAGAGTCAGGAAGATCTGAATTCAAATATGGCCTGAGACACTTACTATATGACCCTGTTTGCCTCAGTTTTCTCATCTGTAAAATAAGCTGGAGAAGGAAATGGTAAACCTCTCAGAAAATTTCAAATAGGTCACAAAGACTCCACACAACTGAACATAACTGAAATGACAGATCAACCACATATGTGTAATATAATTATTTGCATGGTTTCTTCCATGTCAGTATCTTTGCCAAGAACATCCCAAATGGAGTCATTAAGATTCAGACACAACTGAAAAATTATTGAACAACAAAGATGTACTCCAGTAACTAAGCTTCATTTGAGGGCAAATTTTTAACTCTGACCAGATTCTGCAAATGTTCAGATTCAAAAAGATGCCTGGACTTCCTTATCACTGACCATCATCACCATTCAAAACATAGACATTTATTACTAATTTTTTTTCTTTTTTTGCTGAGGCAATTGGGCTTAAGTGACTTGCCCAAGGTCTGAGTTCACATTTGAACTCAGATCCTCCTGACTTCAGGGATGGTGCTCTATCCACTGCGCCACCTAGCTGTCCCTATATTTATTACTATTTAGGTATTTATTAAAATAACACAAAGATAAACAGTGCATTTTACGAAGAAGTCTGCTGAGGAATCTCTGATCAGGAATTAATCAGGTATGCCTCATTTTGTATGAAATGGGGCAGGGAAGTAATAACATAAATTTATTTTTAAAAAAGTTCCCCATTTAAAGCACAGATTCTTAATCTTTTTTGTGTCTTAAATCCCCTCTGGAGAAACCAGTGAACCCCTTTGAGTTATGATTTTTTTTCCTTCATTTTTTAAAATTTTAATTTAATTTTTAGGTTATACATGTACATTCATTTTTTTTACATATATCCATATGAGTCATGTTGAGAGAGAAAAATAAGAACAAAAGGGAAAGATCATGAGGAAAAAAAACTAGAAGGTGAAAATAGTATGCATTGATCTACATTCAGTCTCTACAATTCTCTCTCAGGATGCAGATGTCATTTTCCATCCAAAGTTTATTGCAATTGCTTTGGATCAATGAATTGCTGAAAAAAAACAACCTTCTTGTTGCTGTGTACTATGTTCTTTTGGTTCTTCTGCTTCACTCAGCATCAGTTCATGTAAATCTAGGCTTTTGTAAATCATCCCTTTAATAATATTTTATAGAGCAATAATATTTTATGACTTTCATATTCAGCCATTCCTCAATTGATGGGAATCTACTAATTTTCCAATTCTTTGCCACCATAAAAGGAGTTGCTACAAACATTTTTGCACATGTGGGTCATTTTCCCTCTTTTATGATTTCTTTGGGATACAGACCCAAGTACTGACATTGCTGGTTCAAAGGATATGCATGCATTGCTTTCTAGAATGGTTGGAGCAGTTCACAACTCCACTAACAATGCATTAGTGTTCCAGTTTTTCCATATCCCCTCCAACATTTATCTTTTCCTGTCATCTTAGCCAATCTGATAGGTGGAAGATGGTACCTCAGAGTTGTTTTAATTTGCGTTTCTCTAATCAATAGTAATATAGAGTATTTTTTCATATGGCTGTAAATGGCTTTAATTTTTTTCATCTGAAAATTGTCTGTTCATATTTTTGACCATTTATTAGTGTTTTGAAATGCCCATGACACTTGCTATCTCTGTGACTCTGAATATGACGTTTATCATTTCTTTGATTCAGTTTCTTCATTTGTAAAATAAGGATAATAATATCAGAGTTGCTATGAATATGAAATGAGATAATATTTGTAAAGCCCTTTGCAAACTTTAAAGTGCATTTCTAGCTCTTATTATTAATATATTTTATTTGTAATAATTGTAATAGAATTATAAAAGAAACAAATTGTATTGAAATACAGAGATATCAAGTTCATGTACCCCATATATCGGGAGACACTGACTTAAGGGAACTTTGCAGTGGACATTTTTGTATAATGAAAAAGTCATGGACAGGGAATGTGGTTGCTGTTCATTAATTTCAGTTGTGACTGACTCTTTATGATGATCCCATTTGGGGTTTTCTTGGAAAAGATACTGGGGTGGTTTGCCATTCCTTCTGTACCTCATTTTACAGATGAGGAAACTGAGGCAAACAGGGTTAAATAACACTGACAGTTACTAAGTGTCTGAGACCAAATTTGTACTCAGGAAGATGAATCTTCTTGATCATCTAATTTTTTTGACTAATGAGGATTTTTGTGCACTAGTTTTTTTTTTTTTTTTTTTTAAAAAGCAGAACACACATGTATCATGGAAGCCCTGGACTTTTTTTGTCCTTTCTGTTATTTCTGATAGGTTGTCTCTTTCGTGGTAAACAATATTTTCATTTCTGTGTACTTACATATAATTTAAATGTCTGAGAGAAAAACCAGCAAGCCCTTTTGTGAAAGGCAGGAAGACATGATAAATTGATGGAGAAAAGTTGGACTTGAATGGGTAGCAATTGTTAGGAGCTAAGGTGAAGCAGATATGGCCTAATCCTAATATGGCTATTTTTCCAGCATATCTTAGTTTGTTTTCAACAAGGGTAAATTTCCATATTTTTTTAATTCTTCAGTGTGGGGAACTTCTAGCATGGAAACTTCTTCTACTGATGCAGACCAACAAGTCTAGCTTTTATTCTTAGAAAAATTGTCCAAGTTTGTACAAATTGATGCAAGTGAAATGAACAGAACCAGGAAAACACCATACACAGTATCAGGACCACTATGTGAAGATCAGCTATGATTAACTCAATTCTTCTTAGCAACACAATTATCCAAGAACAGATGGACTCTGAATGTAGATTGAAGCAGATTTTTTTCACTTACTTTATTTTTTCTCATGGTTTAAATACACACACACATATGTTTGTGTGTTGTTTGTATAAGAGATATCCAGGGCCATGAGAGTTTAAGTGTTTGGCACAGGGTCACACAGCCAACAGGAAGGAGGCAAGGCTTACTTCTAGGTCTTTCCTAACTTTATGGCCAGCTCTCTCTATCCACTATTCTATTCTGACTTTCTATGCATAAAATAAAACTATATTCAGCTATTTATTGAATGCTAGTTTTATCTTTGTTTTTTTTTCCTTTATTTATTTATTTAATTAAAACTTTTTATTTGCAAAACATATGTATGGGTAATTCTTCAGCATTAACCCTTACAAAGCTTTCTGTTACAATTTTTTTCCCCCTACTCCCCTCCCCTCCTCTAGATGGCAGGAAATCCACTACATGTTAATTATGTTAAAATACTTGACACATAGAATATATGTCTACATATTTCCACACTTTTTTGTGCAAGAAAAATCGTATCTACAAGAAAGAAAAATCAGATAAAGGAAACACAATGCAAGCAAACATCAATCGAGAGCATCAAAATGTCATGTTGTGGTCCACATTTCACATCCCTCTCTCTGGGTGTATATGGCTTTCTTCAGTGAACAATTGGAAGTGGTTTGAAACATTTCATTGTTGAAGAGAGCCATGTCCATCAGAATTGATCGTCATATAGTATTGTTGTTGCCATGTACAGTGATCTCCTGGTTCTGCTCATTTCACTCAGCATTAGCTCATGTTGGTCTCTCCAGGCTTCTCTGAAATCACCCTGCTGGTCGTTTCTTTCTTTCTTTCTTTTTTTTTAATTAAAGCTTTTTATTTGCATAGTTTTATCTTTGTAATTATTATCCTAAAATACTACTTGAGGTCAAACTAATGCCACATTTCCAGGGAATTGGAGGCATAAGAAACCTTACCTCATTCTTCAAATAAACAAATTCTAGTTCACTTTTCAGTTATTACTATTATTATTATTATTTTTGCTGAGGCAATTGGGGTTAAATGACTTGCCCAGGGTCACACAGCTAGGAAGTTTTAAGTGTCTGAGATCAGATTTGAACTCAGGTCCTCTTCACTTCTGGGCTGGTGTTCTATCCGCTGCCCTACTTTTCAGTTATTATTAAAGAATATGCTGAATAGCAGAAGGCAATGTTAAGCCAGGGTGTGAAAGAACACATGTAGAAGAATGAATAGGAGATTGACTTGACTATTATGCACTCCATAAGGTCCCCCTGTGGACTATTAAGCTACTGGAGTCAAAGAAGAATGGCTTCTTTCCAAGTCATAGCACTCACCAAGATTATATCAGTGGACTTCAGCTCAATATAATGTTCTTAGATTTTGTCATTGTACTGTAGTAATGAATTTGCCTTTTGCTAATGAATACAACTTTTTTACAATGTTCAAAGAACTGCCTTTTCCTCATCAGGAAAGAAAATAATTTAAAAATGTGCAATCATCTTTTTTCTTATACTATGTTATGGAATCCTTGTTTTATTCCATAAATTAAAAATAAAATACATTAAAAAAAAAAAAAAACTAAAACAAATTACAAAAGAAAAACAAATCAGCCAGAAACCTGTTAAACTCAAACTTTAAAAAGTAAGATAATTAGTTAATTAAAAGGAGAGTCTAGTTTTTTCCTCCCAAACTAAAAACCATTTTTATCTGATATAAGTCAGTCTAAGGACTTTCAAGCTAGCTAGGTAGGCAAAGGTTAATCAAAGATTCTGAATCAAGTAGAGAGTTGTATTTTTAAGGTGTCTAGGGATTTTCTCCATTTTGGTACATATCTTCTTTTATGGGTATCTTGAGTATCATAATTTAATTTTTCTCTCTTCTTGATTTGTGACCCCTGGATTTCTGACCTTGCAACCTGATCTGCAGTCTCTATTTAACACTTAGATGTTAATGTGAAACAGTTTTGTGATATGATGAATGGAAGCCTTGACTTGGAATCAAGAAGATGAGAGTTCAAATCTGGTCTCAGATACTTACAGCTATGTGTCTCTGAACAAGTCACTTAATCTCAGTCTGCCTCAGTTTCCTCAACTGTAAAATGGGAATAATAATTGTGCTTAACTCTCAGGGTTGTTGTGAGGACCAGACAAAATATTATTATATATTGTGCTAATTGATTTTTTAAAATATACAAATATTATTTCATTTGATCCCTACAACACAGAGAGGTAGCTCTTATTGTTCACATTTTACAGTTGAGGAAATTGAGGTAAACAGAGGTTAAGTGACTTGCTCAGGTTACCCATTGTCCAAGGCTGGATTTGATCAGGGGGCACAGTGTTGCTTCTCTGTAAAAACCTTAATTACTCATCTATAAAATGAGCTGGAGAAGGAAATGCAAACCACTCCACTATCTTTGTAAAGAAAACTCCAAATGAGGTTATGAAAAGTTAGTTCTGCCTATAGAAACAATAACCTACTTCCCGACTCTAGACTCTATCCAGTGGGTCACCTAGCTGCCACTAAGTGGAAGATGGAGAACTAAAGAATTTTGTGTTGTCATGTCTGACTCCTTGCGATCCCACTTGGATTTTTCTTTATAAAGATACTTGAGCAGTTTACCATTTCCTTCTGTAGCTTGTTTTACGGTTGAGGGGCTGAGGCAAACAGAATAAGTGACTTGACCAAGGTCACAGAATTAGTGTCTAAGACCAAATGGAACTCAGGAAAATGATTCCTGATTCCAAGTTCAATGTTCTCACTGCATCTGAACAAAAGAATACTCAAGAATTTAGATCACTTCCTTATTTTCCATATTACCATGCATGGACAGAAACAATCTATATTTATAAAAAAATGTATTCACTAAAATAAATGGAACAAAAGTATTAGAAGAAACTCACCAAGAGAGAGCAGCGTTTCAGATGCCACATTCCTGATCTCTTCATTATCAGACTGGCACAGACTTACCAGCATCTTAATGCTTTCTGTAGCCTACAAAATGTCAGAAAGAGAGTTTTGAAGAAATTTCCTGGCTTCCTACTTCTTATAAGGCACAACAAAGATTCTGGCACTTAAAAGTGGCCATCACACAAGAGAATCCAATTCAATTCAGCAAACATTTAAATACCAACTATGTGCCAGTTCTTCTGCTAGGGGACAGGGACACCGTACATGTGGAAGTAAATAAAACATATATGTAATATAATAGAAAATAATTTCAAGAGGGAGAGAAATGTTAATAATCAGGGGGATCAGGAAAAAAGTCTCAGATGGGCTGGCATTGGAGTTGTGTATGTGCCTGCAACTCATTTACATATAACATAGACTAAATATCTTTTCATAAGGATCAGTTAGTGATGAAAAGAACAGAAAAAAAATTTTTATGTGTGTAGAAGAAGAGATTGACATAATCCAAGGGTATGAGATTGTTTATTTTTGATGAACATTTTGATGTCTTATATTTGTAGGAAAAAACTTCATTTTATTACAAATTGTTAAACTATGTATACAAACACAATTTTTAGGTGGGATTTAGACAGTTTGGAGGAGAAAATGATCTAGGGAATAGATTTGAAGGCTCAGATTTTTTTCATAACAAGGTTGTATAATGCTGAGCTTGTATGGGAGCAATTCACTTTAAAAAAAAAGGCAAAGATCTTTCATTTATTAAAAATTTGAAAAATGTGAATATGCAGAAAAATAGTTTCCAGGGTACCAAAAGATGGAAGATCTTTCTTGGAGATTTCAGAAGTAAAAGAATGATTTTAGTTCTCTTAAAACTTCTGCCAATTTGTGTACATATATTTTATCATTAAAGAAAATAAAACTAAGTAAATAAGAAATCACATAAACATTTAGAGATGGGTAATAATTAAAAATCAGTTTCAATAGATGAGATTGTAGGAGATGTAACTTTTTATGTACAATGTGAGCCACTTGTACAAAGTGAGGTTCTCATTTAATCTTTAGGAAAAGATAGCACATAGCATCATATAAGAGAGGAGAAGAGGAAGAGGAATTTACTCTCCTATATGAGAAGTTTGATTCTAGGGAGTTGGGTGGTAAATAAGTGAGAGAATGTTAGACTTGGACACCAGGAAATCAGGAAATACTGAATTTTAATTCTGTCTATATGATCCTAGCCATGTCACTTAAGTTCTGCCTGGTATATAAACCAATTTGCAAACCTCAAAGTACTATATAAATGTTAGCTATTACTACTACTACCGCTGCTGCTGCTGCTGCTGCTACTACTATACCTATGCCTGTGACTACTATGATGTACTTCTACTTCAAGATAAAAATATACTATAATACTATATAAAAATTACTAGATTTTTCTCAGCAGTTAGGTTTTGTCACTAATAGCTAAAACCTTGCACTTGCATGGTACCTAAGGTGTGTAAAGTCCTTTATGAATATCTCATTTAATCCTCACAACAACCCCAAAAGCTATTTATTCACATTTTTGGAATAGGATTTTGCATAAGATAAAAAAAAATAACATGGGAGATGGATATATGAAATCCTTAGGAAATTTTCCCAAAAACTAAAAATTGCTGGCAGTTGTAGAATCCCTGAATATATTTTCTCATCTGCTTGAGATAACTGTAGTTATATTTAAAGACAGTTAGTTGAATTATAACACTGATTGAATGAAATTCTTCTAGTTAGTCGTCTCTTGAAGTTTCAAAAATGAAATTCTCTGTACTTTTAGAATTAGCAATATATTTATACTATACTATTTCCAAAGCAGTCACATCTCTTGTGTATTTGTGGTGACTGTTTTACAGTGGCAAGCGAGAATGAGTTGGTTACAAAGGGGATCTATAGAGTCTATGGCCCTTTTGAGGAAGCTGACTCTGTGGGAGCTACTAAACCAGATATGTGCTCCAGTGGATCGAGTACTGGGCCTACAGTTTTTCAGATTCTTTTCCTGAGTTCAAATCTAATCTCAGAGACTTACTAGCTGTGTGACTCTAGGGAAGTCATTTAATTCTGTTTGCCTCAGTTTCCTCATCTGTAAAATGAGCTGGAGAAGGAAATGCAGTATTTTGCCTAGGAAATCCAATGGAGAGTTAGACACCATCAAAAAATAATTTAACAATAACAATAACAGTAAATCTAGATGATCTCCCTAAGTCTTCCTCAGTCACAATTTTGTGATTAAAGAAAGCTGTAGGTTGAATTGTTAATTGTGACAGTTGGGTATAAGCTTGACTGAATAGAGATTGTACCAATGAAGCCATGGCCATAGAGTAATCCTTTTAACCTCCACGTATTAGAGTAGTATTTATTGTTCTATTCTAAGACTTCAGAGGGTGCCTTTCTGTCTAAAAGCCTTTTGAATATGCATCACTGGTTATATAGGAAGTCTAAGCAGATAAAACAGTCCAAATTTATTAGTACTACTAGAAAAATCTCAATGATAAGGAACCAGTATCATTACTTTCATGTATAAAGGCAGCATTCATTCACTTGCTATTCTTACAACTGAAGTAAGAAGTTCAGGGATGTTTTGGTCTTTTTAAGGTAATGGGAAGAGCATTGAAGGTTTTTAGGTGGATGGAAGAGTTGGAGGTGATATCAGAGAGATTCATTTAGACAGTGTCAGGGCAATGTGAAGAACAATGTGGAGAATGGTTTTGAGAGGAGAAACAGAGACAGAATGAAGAGTTAGGAGGCTAATTTATTAACTCAGCCAAGTCAATTAACTTTGAGTTGAGGAAACTGAGGCAGTTTCCTCAACTACAAAATGGGAATAATAATAGTACCTATGCCATGAGATTGCTATAAGAATCAAATGAGATAATATTTGTAAAGCACTTATCACAATGCCTGGATCATAGTAGGTGATTAATAAATACTTGTTCTCTCTTTCTATTTCCTGGCTTAAAGATAGCCCCAAACTCATTTTCTGTAAGAGGTCTCTTCTAGTTTACTGGCTCCTTCTTTCTCTCTCTCTCCTTACTCTGGCCCTTTCCTCCCACCTCCCCCTCAACTAATTTCTCTATTGCTAAAGACTTTCTTTCAGATTACTTTCTATCTACTCTGTATATATCTTCTATATGCAAATTGTTTGATTTCATATTCCTCATTAGATTATGAAGTCCTTGAAAGCACACTCATTTAAAATTTTTTTTCTTTGTCTAGCTAGAGCTTAGTATAGTGCCTTGCACATAGTCAGCTCTTAATAAATGCTTGTTGACTAAGTCAACCCGATTTGCATCATTAAATATTCTGAATTGTCAAAGGAAGACTGGTCCTGGGACTCACCTCAAGACTTTTCAGTGCCATGCATGCTGCTTTCTGAAGGTGAAGGTTGGTTTCTGTCAGTGCCTCACAGTAGTACAGTAAGGCCTTGGAAAAAAAAAAAGACACATGGAAAACCATCAATCAAGTTTGTTTTTTCATGCAGTCAAAGAAGATTGTGTTATTTCAATTCCTTGGAATAGGCTCCTGTCTCATCGATCTGGATGTACTCCCAGGTTGCAGACTGACGTCTGCTAAGTTTGCCCATCCTTGTGTGATTCTTGTCAGCAGCCACTCTTAAATACACCAGAGAAAGTCCTCTAAATGCACCAAAGGCCTTTGCACTCTGGCCTTCCACCTTGCCTGTTTTAGACCTAATTTCACTCTGGTCTTGGATTATTTTGAAGTGATAATATTTTATCACTAATATTTTTAGTGATAAGTGAATGGGAAAGTCTATTATGTCACTGCTCCCTGTCTTTGTCCTGCCTCAGGGATCCTTTGGCAATCTTATAAAGCTTCCAGACCTCTTCTCAAGAGAGAGTGTTTGATTGCATAGAATTACAAAGGAAACCAATTATACTGAAATGAATTGATCAAGATATAAAAACAAAAAGTTCATACACCCAAGGTAAGGAGTCCCTGCCTTAGATGGTGAGCTTCTAGGCCAGGACCAGGGTTTTGCCTGAGCACGAGAGCACGCACCATTAGGTACTTAATAGATATCATTTGACAATATGGAGACTTGGGTATCCCAGGCCACTTCTGGACTTTTAGCACTGGCACCAAGCTCTTCCTGAGCTTGAGTAGGAGGCCTCCACTTGGCACTTCCTTATATCCTGCAGAGATATGCAGCCCTAGACAGCAACCACAAAAGAACTATCACATTACTCACTTTAGCTTGAGCTGTTGCCTAAGAAATCCTGACTGCTGTGAAAGCCAGATTGGTAATACTGCGAGAAGGGAACAAAAGAACCCACTGGGTAGTAAGAACAGTTCGTTTCAGTCTGTACCCAGGCTTACAGTATTTCCTTTGACAATGCCCGAGGCTGATTAAAAATAAAATCAACATCCCCGTGGGAGATTGTCATTACAGAAGAAGCATGATTTTCTCCATGTACATATGTGGGAAGAAAGAGCAGCAAGTATTACATTTGTCCTTTAAAGCTTTGCCATGGTTCAAGAACAATGAATCAGTAAGAACAAGTGGAGGTCTATTATAATTCCATGCTTCACTAGGGCAGTCATGCCCTTCCCAATACATGTCTTAGTGATCTCTTGACACTGTATATAGTTTAGCTTACATTTGCAAGCATTTTCCCTTTGCACTGCAACAATAGGTGGTATTTATGTAGTGCTTTAATGCTTTATATTTTAGAGACTTTGTAGATGTTATCTCATTTGATCTTCACAACATCCCTGTGAACAAAGAATTCCCATATTACTGTCCTCGTTTTATTTTATTTTATTTTTTTGTTTTTTTTCCCCTCATTTTATACACAAGAAAACAGAAGCCCACAATTTAAGTGACTTGCCCATAATTCACAGCCACTGTATACAGGCTTAGAACCCAAGATTCTCCAAATCCAAGTCTAGTACTCTTTCCACTTTATATGCTGCTTTTATTGATTCTGCCTTCCATTTGTATAGTGTGTGTGCTTCCCTTCTTCCCCTGCTCTTTTTTTGGCCTTTCTCTATATCCCTAGAGTTTAGCACAGTGCCTGGCACATAGTAGGAATGTAATAAATTCTTATTGATTGACCGAAGGCACCCAAAAAACTCACAGGTAGAAAGGAGTCCATCAATGAAGAAGGAGATGAAAAATATAGGAGGAAGACAGAATAATGGACAAAGTACTAATGAATATGGGAGGTGGGGACGATAGGTGAAAATATATACAAATGGTGAGAGAATGATGGAGAAGGAAAAAATACATAGATGAGAGCATGTTAAATCTGAAAAGGACCTTGGAGATCCTCCCCCTGAGACTGACTCCTCATTTTCTAATCACTGTGATCACTGATATCCATTGGGGATTGGATGGCTGTTCAAGATCATTAGCTTGATTTTTCTCCTGAGAATAAGGAGGAAAATAAGACTAAGGTTCAAGAGGAATCAAGTTCATTTGTTGTGAGGAATACAAAAGGAGTCAATAAGAAATGACAGATTATTGAGTAGAATGAAAAGCACAGATGAGTCTAGATGATATAAAAGGAAACTACAAATTTCCTACAAAAACATATATAAGACAACAATGCAAGAATGGAGGAAAAAGACAGCAGTTTACTCCATAAGTCAATAAATACATAACAAGTGCTTACTATGTTCAAGGTACTATGCTAAGTATACAAAGAAAGGCAAAAACAGTTCTCACCCTGAAAGAACTCACATTCTAATGGATACCTTGTCTTGGCTCTGACCTTGATTTTTTCCTGTGACTCCTGCCTGTTTTGGATATTTGGAGGCAGACTCTGGCTTTCCTGCCAGAAGTCCAAATCTTGCCTGTGTCTTCCAGTTTGGGTTAATGCCCAAAATTCAATTTTGGCTCCAGGACCCATTTAACATCATGCCCCATTTCCTAGATAACTTAGCCTTCCATTTCATTTGTGTTCCCTAGGCTGTGTGCTATTATGTCTATTCTTCTCTAGTGGCCTGGCTTGGTCTCTGGTTCTAGCCTATTCTGTCTTATGACTACCCACAACCCAGAACTGACAATAATGAAGGTCAGATCCTCTTTCCGGTTTTTACAAATAATCAAATCATGGAAATTAAGAAACCTCACTGCAAATACTTTATATTTCCTTAGCACCTTATCTGTGGTAGCATATTCTCTTTAATAGTCTGACAGATGTACCTCTTGTCTCTCCAGATAGATAACAAACATGGCTTATGGGTTTTCTGTCCATTCTCTCTGCTGTGGCCATTTGGACAGAACATACTATTAAAAGGCTTGTTGAATGAAAGAATGAGCCATATGGAATAAAAAAGATAATGGTGCATTACAGTTAAATGATAGAGGAGGATTAAGCGATTTCCCTATTATCTAACCACTTACCTTTTCCCTGAAATGCTTATTTTTGGCTGCTGCTGCCAAATACAATGTCACAGCTTGACTAATCTCATCATTGTTTTCAGTCAGAAGAAAAGCCAGAGTTCGGAGCACTTCCTGCTGGACTGGGAGGTTGTTGGCTGTGAGATCAGTCATGTTTTGTAGCAGCTTTTCATCTCTTAATGACTGGAGAGTTTGAACCATTGCAGCTAGGTTAAGGAGAGAAATAGGTTAATATTCCGGTTCGTTTATTTAATATGACAATTTTGTGACAAGATTTCCTTTTTTTGATTACTTAAATTTAAAATTATTAAATTATTTATATTTATATCTGTTTATAAATTATTTTTCTGAACTTAAACATCAAATAAAAATGAACACATACCAATTTAGATAGATAATGAGACCATGAATCTCTGTTATGAAAAGCTTGCTTTTCCTTTTAAATAAGGCAATTCAATGTTATTTTCAAATCTGTCCTGCTGGTCTATAATTTCTATTGACCTTCGGCTTTCTTTTGTGTTTATTAAACAGGGCGTCTCAAAAGTTTAAGTGCACCTGGAAGCTATTAAAAACTAAAATTGTACTCAAACTCTTGGAATAATCCATACTTTAATAACCTCCTTTATTTTGGGGGGGGGGTGAAAAGAGAAGGAATAATCCTATATTGCTTCCTTTACCCCATTAACCCCACCACTGAAACAGAAGAAAAATAAAACATTTGTAAACAATATACATTATCGCACAAAAACAAATCTATACTTTGGTTTGTCAAAAAATATATGTCTCATTCTGGACTTTAAGATCACCACCTCTCATGACATAGAAATTCACCAACTTAAAGGATGTCTTAACTGTGCTTATTTTAATTGGTGACCAATTTTTAGTTATTTGATTATCTAGCTTGATTATCTGGTTAGTTAAATTGGTTTGGGAATGGAATAAATATGGCCACTATTAGAGGTTTGATTCTCATTTGTGCCAGAAGGCTGTTTCCTGGTCATATACTTTGTTCTTATCCCTTTTTGGTCCTTAACTTTTGAGTTCATTGGTGAAGAGAACTCTTAAAGGAAAAAACAAAAAACAAACAAAAAAAAAACTCCCTTTATCAATGTAGACTGTCAACTCACCTAGTCTTAGAGGGTAGAGTGGGACAGAGAAGTAAAGAGACTTGCCCAAGATTACAGGCCCAGTGTATCCCAGATGCAAGACTTAGATCCAAACTTTCCTGATAGTAAGGCTGGCTTTCTATCCACTCTGCCATTTTGTTTCTTTAACCCTAATGGGATGCCTTGCATGCTATTGGTCACAGGGACATCTGGGTGAGACTGTGGATAGTATAAATCCATCATTGCTACTGAAAAAACTACTTAGAAACCAATCAATAATGCAAAGACGTACAAGGCATAATTCAGCTATTTTCCCAATCCATTTTCCAAGAAGTTTCTTAACAAAACACATTTTGATTCTATTATTTGCATCTGAAAGGATTACACAGGAATACTAATGACTCATATTTACCAAGCACTTTAAAGTTTAAAAAGTTCTTGCTTAATAATAAAACAATGAAGAAGACAGTACAAATATTATTGAAGAAGAAACTGCATCTTAAGAGACTTGAAATGACTTGTTTAGGTTTTCCCCCTCACAATACAATGTCTCCAGATAGACCCTGTTCTATATAATAATATTTCACTTTCCTTGCCCTGGATGTTTTTGCTTCACATTTCCATTTTATTTTTCTCCCCTCCTCTGTTCCACCATTCTGAATTCCTATGAGCAAATATCAGCCTGTTTTCTATGAGAGCTTTATTTATAGAGCAGCCAGAGAAAATAGCAATTGGAACTTTGCAAACTAGAAGTGGCAAGTGAAGAGTTTAAAAAAAAAAAAAGCAAAAAAGTGAGTAACTAATAAAATCACTTCTGGGTTCTCATGCTATCAGTTAAATGATTGGAGTATTGGCAGAAATTCCTTCATTTATTCACTAGAAGATAATTTACATTAACATTAACAAAATTCATTTCAATCAATAATCAAATGTATCATTAAGGATATGATCAAATATATTGCTATATATTAAGTACTTTTTATGTGTCAGGCATTGCCCTAGGTACTGTGGATACAAACAATGAAAAGAGTCCTACTAGGAGTGAATATTTAAATGATAAAACATGAAATAAAAAAAATGGATCTACCATCATTCAAGGGCACTTTGGAATGGATGGGGGCAACAGCAAAGAAAACTCTCATAGAAAGACAAATTGCAATGGATCCTACCTTGTTTAGCCAACTGAATTAAGTAACCCTCAAGGTCACTCACACCATTGCTGGCAAAGTAATAGTAATACTGAAAAACGGTGATGAACTCGGTGGAGAGGCTGGAAGAAAGCAGAGGCTCTGCCCGATCCAGAATTCGAGACACCAGTGTTCGAAATGCTATGGGGAGACAAGAAACTGGTCAGTCCTATAGGATATGGGAGCTCAGCCCATCAACTAAGATGACACAGCCAGCAAGTAACAGGGTCAGCATTCAGGTCTAGGTACTATAACTTTTCTTTCCTCCC